>CM042244.1:2636740-2936740 GCA_023566225.1 Romanogobio albipinnatus
ATTTTAAATGCAATGATTATAGTCACCTTTATGACGAGTTTGATATATCTGATCCTGGAACACAAAACCTCATATTGAGTTGAATAAATGATCTCTCCATTGATGTGTGGTTTGCTAGGATAGGGCAATATTTGAAAATCTGGAATCTGAGGGTGCAAAAAATCTAAATATTGAGAAAATCTCCTTTAAAGTTTACATTTGGCAGACGCTTTTATCCAAAGTGACTTACAGTGGCCTAATTACAGGGACAATCCCCCTGGAGCAACATGGAGTAAAGTGCCTTACTCAAGGACACACTGGTGGTGACCGTTGGGATCGAACCAGCAACCTTTTGCATATCAGTTCCATGGTTTAACCCACTGGACCACCATCTCACAACTGTCTCTCTTTAAAGTTGTTCAAATGATGTCCTTAGCAATGCATATTACTACTAATAATACATTTTTGATACATTTACGGTTGGAAATTTACAAAATATCTTCATGGAACATGATCTTAATATCCTAATGATTTTTGGCATAAAAGAAAAATGGATAATTTTGACCCATACAATGTATTGTTGGCTATTGCCACAGATATACCCGTGAGACGCACGACTGGTTTTGTGATGCAGAGTCACATCACATATGATACATTTCCTAAACTAACACATTGAAAGCCAGATACTTTTGAATCTATACTGTCGTAAAATCCCCAGCGGATTAAAGGTTTGACATATTGCATAAATTATATTTGCCTGAAATACTTATATTAAAATGTTATAGTCCACCAATGATAAAAGTGTGCTTGATGTCCTGTTTTTTTGTGAAGGAGGGCCTTCTAGAAGAAAGGTCAAAAATCCCCATAAACACACTCCTAACCCTTGAGGAAAGCCTTCCCAGAAGAGCTGAAGCTGTTAGAGCTGCAAAGGGTGGGCCGACTCCATATTAAACCCTACAGATTGAGAATGGGATGCCATTAAAGTTCATGTGCATGTAAAGGCAGGTGTCACAAAACTTTTATAGTATAGTAGGCAATAGTGTACGATGACGCAATTTACCAATTCACAGTGTTGTAGTACTCGGACTCAGTCTTGAACCCGGTCTCAAGACCATATTTTAATGTTCTTGGTCTTGTGCATTTGGACTTGGAATTGACTCGTACTCAAACATATTAGGAATTGTACTTATTCCGGAGTCCACTCAAGTCCTATTCAAAATATGTCATGATTATTACTGTTTGTTAATATTTCTTTAAATTGATGTTTGATTGACACGTCCAATGATTGGTGAGTTTCTGTGCAACTGTGCATGACTTGAGACGTTAGTGCAAAAACTCCCACCAGGCTCTCTCCTTCACCCGTGAACCGCCCGCTCTCGATTCTCTTTTACGCTGTGTCCACCTGCCTGGTCATACGTTATGGTCAAAAGCATGGTCGTACGCTACATTATTTCTCAAGTGTGTTATTTTACAGTTTTTCTCAGTCGCTTTGGTACACTTCTCAGATCAGAACTGAAATTCTCAAAACTACCTGTTCAATCTTCACATCATTGTGTCACTTGTGCACATCAAAAAAGCAGTTTCTCATTTCTTTGAACAAGTTGCAAATGCTTTGGTACATCCATGCAATTGATTATGTACAATTCTCTGCTGTTTCCTACATTATCAGTTGCTTATGTCATGTTGATCAAAATGTGTTATAATGGGTCTCTGTTGAATAGTCTCACCCCCCACAACATTTAGGCATTAGTTAATAGCATAAGTCTTTACGTGCAAAATGGTTGAACAAGTTGTCATAATATGTAAGATATTCATAAATGATAAAGATATTGATTATGATGTGGATGAGAATTTGTGGCCCAATGAACGTCAGGAGGTGTAGGAAGTCTGCACTGTAATTCCTACAGAAGATTGTGCTATGTTCACATTTTTACTTTAGTTAATTTTTTCTTTGTGCTATGCAGTGCTGTCTTTTCCTTTCTGTGTCGCAATGACATGGTCTGTCAACAAATTACAGTAAAACAGTAAAAGTGTAAATGTGAATATTGTCCAGTCTCTTGCAATCAAACTCTCACATACACTAAGGTGTAACCTACAATTTACA
This sequence comes from Romanogobio albipinnatus, assembly GCA_023566225.1. NCBI lineage: Eukaryota > Metazoa > Chordata > Actinopteri > Cypriniformes > Gobionidae > Romanogobio > Romanogobio albipinnatus. Next base: position 2,638,824 of record CM042244.1, read on the forward strand.
ATAATTGTCACCAAAACTTCAGCCATAGTTTACATCAGAACATCCCTCCAGAGTACACTGTTTTATTGACAACATGACTAAGCAATTTGACTGTGTTATCCGTACACAATGACACAAGGACTTGTCATTCTGAGAGCACTGACATGTTCATTGACACTTATGATATTTACTTTTGAGAGATTAACTAAGGATTTTGAGTAAGAGAGTGGCTTTTGCAGGTAATCCATGGTGTTTTGCTATTGGTACAAATTGTTTCGAGAAATGCACTTACTGTTTTGCAAATGTCGAGGATGATTCGAGAAATGTACCAAAGCGACTGAGAAAAACTGTAATATATTTTCTGTTTAAAAAATAGGACAAAAGTGTCTCAGAGATAACTAAATATTTAGATAATAAATATTGTTTCAGTATTTGAATCTCAATAGAGCATGTGCTGCGTTGCATTAGCGCATAATGAACTGGCTCGCTTTTCAAACAGATTACATAAACACAGCATATTTGTTTTCGATTTGGTTTACAGTGTTTAAAACGGGACATTTCAGCGTTTCTTTAGACATATGTCTCATGTTTGTGAGACAAGTATTCACTAAGCTAGAGGTCATTTTCTGAAGACTATCTGAATGACAGAGAGGCTGCAGATCGCACATCATGTTTGTTTTCTTTATTTTGCAAAAAGCAAAACATTTTGGTTTTATTGTGACTGTACACAAAAAAACAGAAAATTAACAGATTATAACAGGGCCGGCCCTGACCAATTTGCTGCCCTAGGCAAGATTTTACTTGGTGCCCTTGTATGAAGGTTTAGCTCTACATGTTTTCAGTCTAAGTTGCGGAAACACTGGTACTGTTTTATTTTTTTAATGCATTGATGTTTTTTTAATTTTTATTGTTTTATATGATGTCCAGTCCATTCTACCCCGTCATTATGTTCATGATATTATTATTATTTAATTTTTTTAAAAGGGCTGATGATAGTTAAACTATACAAAAATAGCACCTACGCCACATTACAGCCTAAACACAAATAGCAAGAGTGCATCTGGCATTCATGCACAAACTATTGAGAACTAGCAAAAGTGTTTGTTTTCCAGTAGACTTCCACTAATATGCACATTCATGTTTTCATCATGAATTAAACTGAGAAATTTAGATATTTAATGTGAAATTTACATAAAATGTTGCTATTTTAAATAAACCTGTATATAAATATCATTACTAATTTCAGAAAATATATTTTAAAATGTCCATATGTCCCCTTAAAACTGCACAACTGTAGAGTAAGAACATTAGGCTATTAAAAAAGCGATATTATATGCGTTTAAAAAAACAGATATGATTATTTTTGACAAAATACACTGGAGAACCCAGAACAGCTGCTTGCATATAGTTTAAGGTAAAACTGGAATTAATTAGCGTACATTAGTACAAAGAATGCTCTTCTTATTAAGTAATTTTTTCTTAAATCAAGATGTATTTACTAGTAAAATGACATTAGATAATTTTTTCCTTGTTTTCTAGGGGAAAAAATCTAAATGAAGTGAGTTTTAGCTTAAAACTAGCACAATTATCTGCCAAATGGGGTGAGAAAAATGATCTTATTTCTGTTTGGGACAGAAACAAGAAACAAGATTTCAATCAGAAACAAGATTATTTTTCTCACCCCATTGGCAGATAATTTAGCTTGTTTTAAGCATAAACTCACTTAAAAAAAAATATCATTTGACTTATCTATGAGTGGCGCCCCTAGCATTTGCCTATTCCGCCTATGCCACGGGCCGGCCCTGGATTATAATGATGTATAACACTCGCCTGAATGATAAAAAAACGACAGTGTCTCTTTGGCACTGATAAGAAAAAAAGACTCGAAAGAGGGTTAAATAATAAAATGAATACAGATAAGATGACTGATGACAGTCTCAACACTGAACATTTCCCCACAAAAAATGTCTAACAGAAGGCCGCCCGCCCTCTCTCCCTCCACTTTTGCACTTTTTCTGCAGTCACACTTGTGAACGCCCTCCGAAACTAAAAAGTTAATTCAATTGAGTTCTAATGTTGTTTGTGGATTTTCGACTCTAATGACCTGGTCTCGACTACAACGCTGCCAATTCGCTCATTTATTAGTTTGAAAGCAGGAATGCCTTATTGTGTGTTGCACTTTCTCCCATGAGTGAACCATCGTGGTATATATACAACCTTTGCTACTGTGCAACGAAAATAGACTATATACTAGAGGTTAGAACATCGTGCCGTCTAACACCCAACCAGTATTTCCACTATAGCCAGTTTGAGCAAGGATACCTCTACATGTTATCATAATAGTATATATTGCACCTGTGATACCTCCACGTATTAAATCTCAGTCCCATTTCCATGGTTCAACAGGATGTGCAGCAGTTTCGAAAGCATTTGAGTTTTGCACAGTGAACAACAGTTAGCTGAGTTGTAGGAATTAGCCATGTCCAGATTAATTGCTCTAATTGCCATGAAATTGTTTGAGGCAGAGGCACAATCGATATCTGCTTTCATCACCGGAGGATAGGCCTTGATGCATGTTATATAAATTCATCAAAATCAAAAGGCACTCCAGCAGTAATAGGAAAAGATTGAGCGGTTAATGGTGGGTGAGAGGTATCAGCTTTTCTTGCATGTCAGAGATACTCAGTCAACGGCTACTTATCATGTCCTCGCTTCTTTTGTTCCGTCTTTCTTGTTTTGGATGGGAAGCTTCACAATCAATGTTTGCATATATTTACAGTCCATTTATGTCATTACTCTGGCGTTGGTCAATGTTTGCACCATTGTAAGGAAATGAACTTTCCCATTATCATGGAGTAATAAGGGGTCAGGTTCTGGCTGATTTTCAGTTTCCCCCATATTTGACAAATATTTAAAATGAGTAGTGTATGCAGGGAATGCGTAGTACCATATATTGAAAGATTGGCTATCGGCAGATTGCAGAGATTTTTTTTTTTTGTAGTGTGAATCACTATATGCAGCAGTTCCTCTATAAGCAATATCTGTGAACCCAATACATTTGTAATTGTATGTGTCAGATATTGGCCTTTCCAATATCCAGCAATTGTGACAGCAGCCAAACCAGAGGGGTGATCGTGAGTCACTGAAATACAATAAACCTGCTCAGGCGGAAAGCAAACAGAGGTTGCCTGCCATTTCCAACACGCTTATGATGCGATCATAGTCTTTGTGTAAAGCATGCAATCTATGGACAGCCAGGTGGGTTTTCATTGAGAAGTCAATACTCACAAACTTCCACATAAAGGATGTTTGTCTACTTTTTTAGAGGAGGTTGCAAAATATAAATGTCAACCCTGAAAAACAAAGGTTGGGAATAGGATATGTGAACACCGCAGCGTGACAGTTTGGTGTCACATTGGCGCAATGACATGTGGAGCAGCGAAGATTAGGGTTGAGTTGCATGTCAGAGTGTCTTTAATGTGACTAAACTAAGAGTTCCACGCATAATACATGCAGAATGTGAAAAAGAAAGTAACTAAGCATAACCGGGTCAGACACTGCAGCGGATCCCTGTGGATCCTGGATGGACGCTGTGCTCTACAATGTGTTTATTGTGTAGGTCTCTAGTAGGGCTGTCGGATATTAGAGAAAAATGCGATATGCAATACCTTTATAAATAATGCGATATGCGATACGATATTGCTTTAAAGCTACACTGTGTGATATTTTCCCCCATCTAGCGGTGGAAAGGTATATGACCATCCAGTAAATATTAGTTTCTGTTCCTCCCAATTCCGATTTCATTTTAACTCCTACGGTGGCCGATTTAGTCCAAGATTAACATGGCTTCCAGTTCCACCTCGTCCATTAGTGTTGATTTGCCTGTTGTGTTGCCGTCTTAATACTCTTTTTGGCTTCCTTGGCGACTGTCACATATCCTGGAGAATAAGAGTGATCCTCCATCAGCAACAGACTTTCAGAAAGGCTTTCAGGTTTTCATATAGCAGTCTCAAGCAATCCCCCTCTTCACATTCGACACGGTGCCATCGAGTGTTAAAACGCGAAAGGCGAAGCTTGAATTTACGGGTATGTCCCTCTTTGGCTAATGTACTTTCAAGATGGAGGGGCAACATGGCGACCCCCATTCGAACCCCTTACCCGTATGTATTTTCAATGGCATATTATAAACTTACGAGAATACTTTATTACTTGAAAGAAGTAAATATACATTAATGAGCACATATTTTTTTGAAAGAACTAAGTGTTTTTAGCTAAGAATAAACTAAAAAAGTTACACAGTGTAGCTTTAAGTGTGTAAAATCTATTTAAATTATATTTTTTTAATTATTTACAAAAAATGAGAATGATACCGTTTATGTGTTTTACATTCTTTCTGGGGAAAGAAAGCATCGCTGCAACTTCTGAAAGTGACCAGCAGTGTTTTAGCAAAAAAATTAATATCACAATAATGACAATATAATTTTAACATCAATGTAAAGAAACAAAAAATGTAATGGAAATATTTAAATACCAAAAACTCTTTGCTTGACTTGGTAATATATAGTTATATCAACCTAAATCTTAACATTAAGAACATCCAGGTAAACTAACACACCTGGACTAGGGGTGGACCACCTTTGTTATTAAAAATTAGAACTAAAAACAGTAGTCTTCACATGAATTAAATATACACTGATACTTCATAAAGCTACAAAATTGTCCAAAAAGTCTTGGTGAAGCATTAAGAGTTCCTTTCACTGGAACTAAGGGGCCAACCCCTGAAAAACAACCCCACCCCATAATACCCCCTCCACCAAACTTTACACTTGGCACAATGCAGTCAGGCAAGTCCCGTTCTCCTGGCAACCGCCAAACCCAGACTCGTCCATGGGATTGCCAGACAGAGAAGCGTGATTGGTCACTCAGAGAACACATCTCACTGCTCTAGAGTCCAGTGGCGGCGCACTTTAAATTGATAAATGAATAAATTATAAAGCGCAATTTTTTTTTTTTTTTAAGGCTATTGTCAGTATTCTCTAATTTACTAAAGCACAAAATAAGATACTTAGAATCCCCTCTGTAAAAGCCCTCTCCTCTAATATGTCAACAAATAAAACCAAGAATTTGAAACATGGTCCCTTCCAATTTCCAGATTTTGTTTTTGGAAATGTATGCAATAGAGCGTATATTTAAGTATATAAGGCCTCATTTGCATATTAAAACATTAAGTTAAACAAAACTTGTAATAATTTTTTTTCTTATGCTTATGCCAGTAATAAACTGGAGAAGTTTGACAGTGATATCTTGTAATTGAAAGAAATTCCCTATTCACCTGTAGTGTCTCGCTGTTATTGATACAGTTCCTTTTAAATTTCTAAATTAGAAACACACACACACACACACACACACACACACACACACACACACACACACACACACACACACACACACACACACACACACACACACACACACACACACACACACACACACACACACTGAATTATGTTTTAAAGTGTATGCATTATTGGGTAGCAATCATACCTCCTCTTATGATTGATGCATTATTTCATGCTGCTTTTCGTCTGGAGGTCATCATGCCAACATTTATTTTCTTTTCTGCTTCTTTTTTCTTTTGATCTTAATTGTTTCAGTAAGTGGAAGAGACGGTTTGACAGCATTCATTCAGATGCAATAGCAGTGCAACAAAGCACAGCAAATAAGTTGTGTCTTTGACTCAAAGACTTGCAAGAGCATTGTAACCTCAGGGGCCCTAAAAATACACATGCAATTAAGTATTTTCCTTTTCTTCTATTCTGAGAATAATTCTCAGAGATACCGGATTTAATGACTGTGTTGTTTATGTGCTTCAGTTCATTGTTTTGCATGCAACATTCAACCACAAACCTGTTCAATTCATAGAGCCATCTGGACTGCTTGCATTACTCTTAGTGTGCATCTACAATCAAAACTGCAGATCATGTATGAAAAATTACACATGCTTACAGCATAGTTAGCGCATAAGCAGCATGCTCACAGTTTTGTTTTCCAGTCCTAAATCCAGTGTGGCAGATCTCCACATCACTTCTCTGCAATTATTTGTCCGAAAAACTGTCGACAAACATTGAAAGCAAGGATTTTCTTGTATCAAGATGCCAGCCGATTGAGTAGATCCATCAGAGTTCTGTTCCTGGAAAGCATCAGGGGTCACTGAACTGACCTCTCAAACATGTGATGCCACCCCTGCTGTCAGGGCACTAATGTGGGCAGGAGACTTCAATTCAGCCCTGAGCCTCAAAAACACGTCAGTCTGACAGAAACATACGATTGAAAAGAAATGTGTCCTTAACTATAGGTAACAAAAAAGCTGTAAAAAGCCTTAAAGTGGAGAAAATAACACATACAATAGCACAGTATATGCTTTCCTCCTGAAGGCCATGTAGACGACTGGTGATATTTCATAAAGGTAAACTGAATATATGTGCGACGTTATCTCGTTCAATATGGCACTGACTTTGAATCAGTTTCCTCAGGTGAAGTTATTTGAATATTGCTGTTCTTCTCACTTTAATTCATCTCTCTGCATGAGTGAAACCTCAAACAGTTTCTTCAAATAAGTTGCAGACCACCTAATGGTTGTGTTGTTGGGTTTTTTTTATCCTAGTGACCTTGCGTGGAAGACGAGAATAATATTTTATAATGCAATTCAGAGGCGTATTGAGAGGGCAGATGGGATACTGAGTGAGATACTCACATATACACACACTATATATATATATATGTTGCCAAAAGTTTTGGGACGCCTGCCTTTACATGCACATGAGCTTCCCATTCTCAATCCGTAGGGTTTAATATGGAGTCGGCCCACCCTTTGCAGCTCTAACAGCTTCAGCTCTTCTGGGAAGGCTTTCCTCAAGGTTTAGGAGTGTGTTTATGGGAAATCTTCTAGAAGCGCATTTGTGATGTTGGACGAGAAGGCCTGGCTCTCAGTCTCCGCTCTAATTCATCCCAAAGGTGTTCTATCGGGTTGAGGTCAGGACTCAAGTTCCTCCACACCAAACTCGCTCATCCATGTCTTTATGGAGCGACGCTTTGTGCACTGGAGCGCAGTCATGCTGGGACAGGAAGGGGCCGTCCCCAAACTGTTCCCGCAAAGTTGGGAGCATGAAATTGTCCAAAATGTCTTGGTGAAGCATTAAGAGTTTCTTTCACTGGAACTAAGGGGCCAACCCCTGAAAAACAACCCCACCCCATAATACCCCCGCCACCAAACTTTACACTTGGCACAATGCAGTCAGGCAAGTCCCGTTCTCCTGGCAACCGCCAAACCCAGACTCGTCCATGGGATTGCCAGAGAAGCGTGATTGGTCACTCAGAGAACACGTCTCCACTGCTCTAGAGTCCAGTGGCGGCGTACTTTACCCCACTGCATCCCACGCTTTGTGATGTAAGGCTTGGATGAGCTGCTCGGCCATGGAAACCCATTCCCTGAAGCTCTACACACTGTTCTTGAGCTCATCTGAAGGCCGCAGAAGTTTGAGGGTCTGGAGCTCTTGACTCTGTAGAAAGTTGGCGACTTCTGTGACCCTCAGCATGCGCTGACCCCGCTCTGTGATTTGCTGTTGTTCCCAATCGCTTCCACTTTGTTATAACACCACTAACAGTTGAGCGTGGAATATTTAGTAGTGAGGAAATGTCCCGAATGGACTTATTGCACAGGTGTCCAGCGATCACGGCCCCACGCTTGAGTTCTCTGAGCTCCTGAGAGCGGCCCATTCTCTCACTGATGTGTGTAGAAGCGTCTGCAGGCCTAGTGCTTGATTTACACACCTGTGGCCATGAAGGGGTTGAACACCTGAGGGGCGTCCCAATAATTTTGGCAATATAGTTGTAATTAGATATATAGATATTTTATATACAGTTCTATGTTTTTTAGTTTATTAATGTTACCTTATACAGCTTTTTTTTCCTCTCTTACAATTACTTGGGTAGCTGGGTTCAACGGGTTGAGATTTATGAATGCAGATAACTCTACAATTTGTGTAAAAATTGAGAAAATGCAATGGGAATATTTACTTGTCTTCCTGCCGAGCTGTAGCAGAGCTCCAAATAATGTTATTTTGTGTTACTAAATTGGTAGAGGATGCCAAGTACAGCCAGAGCCCTGCTGAGCCTCAATAGTTTGCAACTAAACCGAATCATGTAAACTCATCCTCCAGCCGAGGAGAAAAAATGCCACTTAACTTTAGTTTCCAAACTCACAAGCTTATATATTTGGAGGAAGTCACACATTGTAATTTCTCTCTCTCTCTCTCTCTTTAATGATGTGAGCAGTTGCTTGTATGGCGGCACAGTCCATTCGGTTTTGATGCATATGCTGGAGCCACACACCGATGCCTGTTTTAGGTTTTAAGGGCTTCATTCATCCTGCTGCCCCATTTAAGTTCAGACTCAGTGCACCTCAAACTCATAATGACATGATGGCCTGATATGCTACATGGTAATGGCCTATTAAGAAAAACAAGCAGCACTATTATTTCTGCTAACTTAGAAGCATGGGGTGATTAAAACGATCATTTTACTTAAACCAAGAATACCCAGGATGCAATATGGTTATGTATGCTTTTAGAAATCTCTATCACTTTTCATAGCAGGGCAGATACATCTTTTAAAACGGACTCAATAAAAAGACTTATGTTTAATGGAATTGAGTACTTTGCTGTGGAACATGTTTTTCTTTCCTTTTTCTCTCTTTGCGACTGTGGACGTAATTATAAAATGTACGTTATGTCGTGCCACAATGCCAATATTTTACAACATACCAGTGTTTTATGCCCCTCTCCAGACTTTGATAGGCAAAAATGACTGTCTTTACTTAGGATTGATCTCCTTTATGAGATTTTGGAGGCTGAGATTTCAACAACACAGCTTGGCCTTGCTGAAAGCACCCACCAGAGTACCATAAGCAGCGATCGCAGTGCACAGCATCAAGACAAAGAGGCTAAAGGTTCTATATTTATGGCTCAGGGTTTCAGCAACAGCGAGAGAGAGAGCGAGGAGCATATTTCAGCGACTGCTTTGCAGCTCTGATGACAGCAGGAGTGGAGGAAACAGTATTTTATCAGAGACAAGCTCCTGCGACGGTTCATTCTTATTCTAAAAGCTAGACTCTTTCAACAGGTTGCCATCTACGCATTATGATCGCATTCATGGCCTTGCATTTCTTGTTTAGCATTTAAGGTAAAGTTGTCACATTCCTCGTCTTTTTCTTTGTTGCATGAAACAAAATAGTGTTTTGAATAACTGAATACACCCACAATGGCAAATCTTCATACATATACAGTCAAAAAAAAAGGGTTTTATATTGCACCAAAAATGGTTCTTGGCTCGTAATCATAGGTGAACCTTTTTAAGTGCTATATAGCACCAATTTTGGTGCTTCAGTGGTTCTTCAGCGTTTCTTCAGAGGTTCTTCACCGGTTCTTTGACTAAGGTGCTATATAGCACCGCTAACTATGGTGCTATATAGCACCGCTACCATATACAGAACATGTTAAGATATGGTGCTATATAACCAAAAGTGGTTCCCCTATGATTACGACGAAGAACCCTTTTTGGTGCCATATAAAACCTTTTTTTTTTAGAGTGTAGATGCACTTTTATGATGGATTGATGCACTTTTATGATGGATAGATGCACTTTTATGATGGATAGATGCACTTTTATGATGGATAGAGGCACTTTTATGATGGATAGATGCACTTTTATGATGGATAGATGCACTTTTATGATGGATTGATGCACTTTTATGATGATGGATGCACTTTTATGAAGGATTGATGCACTTTTATGATGGATAGATGCACTTTTATGATGGATAGATGCACTTTTATGATGGATTGATGCACTTTTATGATGATGGATGCACTTTTATGAAGGATTGATGCACTTTTATGATGGATTGATGCACTTTTATGATGGATAGATTCACTTTTATGATGGATAGATGCACTTTTATGATGGATTGATGCACTTTTATGATGGATTGATGCACTTTTATGATGATGGATGCACTTTTATGATGGATTGATGCACTTTTATGATGGATAGATGCACTTTTATGATGGATTGATGCACTTTTATGATGGATTGATGCAATTTTATGATGATAGATGCACTTTTATGATGGATAGATGCACTTTTATGATGGATTGATGCACTTTTATGATGGATTGATGCACTTTTATGATGATGGATGCACTTTTATGATGGATTGATGCACTTTTATGATGGATTGATGCAATTTTATGATGATAGAGGCACTTTTATGATGGATAGATGCACTTTTATGATGGATAGATGCACTTTTATGATGGATTGATGCACTTTTATGATGGATTGATGCACTTTAATGATGATGGATGCACTTTTATGATGGATAGATGCACTTTAATGATGGACAGATGCACTTTAATGATGGATAGATGCACTTTAATGATGGACAGATGCACTTTTATGATGGATAGATGCACTTTAATGATGGACAGATGCACTTTAATGATGGACAGATGCACTTTAATGATGGACAGATGCACTTTTATGATGGATAGATGCACTTTAATGATGGACAGATGCACTTTTATGATGGATAGATGCACTTTAATGATGGACAGATGCACTTTTATGATGGATAGATGCACTTTAATGATGGACAGATGCACTTTAATGATGGACAGATGCACTTTTATGATGGACAGATGCACTTTAATGATGGATAGATGCACTTTAATGATGGACAGATGCACTTTTATGATGGACAGATGCACTTTAATGATGGACAGATGCACTTTAATGATGGATAGATGCACTTTTATGATGGATAGATGCACTTTAATGATGGACAGATGCACTTTTATGATGGATAGATGCACTTTAATGATGGACAGATGCACTTTAATGATGGACAGATGCACTTTAATGATGGACAGATGCACTTTTATGATGGATAGATGCACTTTAATGATGGACAGATGCACTTTTATGATGGATAGATGCACTTTAATGATGGACAGATGCACTTTTATGATGGATAGATGCACTTTAATGATGGACAGATGCACTTTAATGATGGACAGATGCACTTTTATGATGGACAGATGCACTTTAATGATGGATAGATGCACTTTAATGATGGACAGATGCACTTTTATGATGGATAGATGCACTTTAATGATGGACAGATGCACTTTAATGATGGACAGATGCACTTTTATGATGGATAGATACACTTTTATGATGGACAGATGCACTTTAATGATGGACAGATGCACTTTAATGATGGACAGATGCACTTTAATGATGGATAGATGCACTTTTATGATGGATACACTCTAAAAAAAAGGGTTCTATATGGCACCAAAAATGGTTCTTGGCTCGTAATCATAGGGGAACCTTTTTAAGTGCTATATAGCACCAATTTTGGTGCTTCAGTGGTTCTTCAGAGGTTCTTCACCGGTTCTTTGACTAAGGTGCTATATAGCACCGCTACCATATACAGAACATGTTAAGATATGGTGCTATATAGCACTAAAAAAGGTTCCCCTATGATTACGACGAAGAACCATTTTTGTTTTTTTCACAGTTGTAGTCATATTGTTTTATTTATTACAGGGACAATGCATATTAATAAACCCTTCTCTCAATATGCCAGAGTTAGCCAGAAGGCTATTCTTCACCTGCAGTCCTTAGACAGATGGTAAAAAGTCACCCTAAAAGAGAGTAAAATCACATATTTACATAACAATATAACAATTACAATACATTTGGAAAACGTACTAAGCTAAAATGTACAATAGAGACACAATAGAGCAACAATGAGACAAATACATGAACACACACACACACACACACTCAAAAAGCAAGAAGCCAGCAGGGGGCAGTGAAAGCAGGTCTAGTACTAGATTAATGTTCAGATTATCAATGAGCCATTTCTTTAACTGGATTTCTTTAAAATAGCGCCAAAATTTAAAAATCTTTGGAAGATATCACTGAACATTTATTTGACCATAGCAAAAGTACATTTCTTACTTAAGTTTAGTTCTCATCTCTGTTTTTTTGTGTTTGTTTAACATAAAACAAATTATTATAATCTTATATCAGTTGAGATGATGTTTAATGCTGATCTAACAGCAGAAGACACGAGCCGCGGTTTACATCCCAGTTGTGCAGATGGGGTGTGTGTTAACACTGCGATACAATGAGCCTCTATTAGAAATATGATATTATATTCTATACTTTTATGAGTTATTGTGAGAAACCATGAGAAAAGGATGAATAATGACTGAGAGTTAATGTTCAGAAATTATTAATTATTATTATGTTTTGAACTCTGCTGTATAGCTGTATTTAGCGATGTGTTTGTTGTCAAACTCAAAAATCTGTATATTTTTAATGATTAAAAAAAAGCCATTATTTTATTTTAAAAATGTAATAATTGTATTTTATTGACAAAATATTTTAGTTTGTCTTGTATATTTTTTTGATTATATCAGTGATATGTTAAGCTGTCATTTGGTCATGTTATAATGTGCCCACCTATGGGGCATGTTGTCACATTTCACTTCCGTTCTTTCGGGGTAAATCAAGAAAAAAGTAAACACTGTATTAATGAAACAAAACCACATAATTGTACTAGACATGTGTGCAATTAATGTGGGAAATACTCTGAACCCCAAGTGGATTCACACAAACTGAGACAGTGTTAGGTTGTGCCCCGCTCTCCCCTATTGGACAATGATGATAAATGCTTGGTTTCTTATCCACAATATTTACAATTGGTTTGTAGAGTGATTGCAGAGGTTTCAGAAATGTAACACTAGCTTGTGACCAAATGGGTAAACAGTAAGTGATGTGTGAGAAGATCATAGAGTGCATGTACATTTTTGCTGCCTGTGTAGACATTTGATGGCGAATGTGTGTAAGATTACTGCGGCTGAATTTGATTCGAGACCCTCTTTGAATCAATTAAACCCCCTGATATTTGTATTCTGACACGATCCGCAGCCTTTCCCCTGAGACAAAAACATCTGCCTCAACACTGAAGTTATTGTTGGACTTGGTGACAACATTGCTACTGTTTTCGATGTGTTCAACTGCAAGCAATGTTTCAACCAAGCTGTAATACTAAAGGGATAGTTTCCCCAAAAACAAAATGTTTACGTTTATCTGCTTACCCCCAGGGCATCAGAGATGTAGGTGTGTTTGTTTCTTCAGTAGAACACAAATGAAGATTTTTAACAGCGTGATGGTCGTATAATGATGTCAATGGGGATATTTTAGAGTATGAGAGCAATGGACATACGAATCCTTATTAAACCCTGCGGCTCGTGGCGACACATTGATGTCTTAAGACACGAAACCATCGGTTTCTGTGAGAAACCCAACAGTATTTATGTTATTTTATTACCTCTTATCAGACGAATGTCATCTAGTATTCCCAGCGCCATAACTTCCGGTGAATAAGGTCAAAATACAGGCGCGATCAAAGATATGTAAACGTAGATGCCTCATCCGACCGATTCGTGCAGGCACTAATGAGTAATCTATGTATATATCTATGATCGCGCCGGTAATGTGACCTTATTCTCCGGAAGTGATGGCGCGGGGACATAGAAAATAGAAAAAAAATATAGAGCCATAGAAAAAAAATGAAATGCATTTTTAAATATGGATATTTTTCTTACACAAACGCATCGATTCGCTTCAGAAGGCCTTTATTAACACCCCAGAGCTGCGTGGAGCAGTTATTTGATGGACAGATGCATTTTTATGGACTTCAAAAACAGAGCAACTATTACTGCCATTATAAAGCTTGGATTAGCCTGAACATTTATAATATAACTCAGATTTTACTCGTCTGAAAAAAGAATGTCATACACACCTCGGATGACTTGAGGGAGAGGAAATCATGGGCTAATTTTCCTTTTTGGGTGAACTATCCCTTTAACCATGGAGTTAGTGAGCTTCTAAGCTACCTGAGAGATATCACTACCATGAACATAGACTACAGTGTCATCAGCATATCTGCACAGAAACATCAGGACAGACAGACGGGAGGTCATTTATATAAAGTGAGAACAACAAAGGTCCTACATTTAGTTTGAATCTTTAAAAGTAAACGTCATATTCATACATTTTAGTCAGTTTTAGTCTGACTAAATGACATCTAATTTTAGCAAAAGCCAACAACGTTTTAGTTACAGTGAAAGTGCAAAATTAAACCAAAATAAATGCCCTTCTGAAAACCTGAGCTCCTGAAACATTATGAAGACATACTGATTTAAAGATAAAAGCAATAAAAAAAAAAAGTAGAACAATGAACATACAAGCCACATCAAAGGTACATACATGAGAAGGGTTGCAGTTTAAAGGGGTCATAACACACACCGTGTTAATCTTGAGTATCTGGAGTAGTGTTGATCCGTCATATCTCCCAAGAGTCTTTGGTTTATCATATTTATAAAAGACATAAACACTGTACGCTCGTGGAGGAGAGCAGTGGGCGGAGCTAAAGAGACACGAGTACACACACTACAATACATCATCGCACTATCCCTGTTTAACTTTTGATTCAGTTTCAAAAGATCTGCAAATCCAGCATTGAACTGAACTGTTTATAAAACATTTGTCACCCGAACGAACCTGGCTGATGGGCGCGCTCTTGCTCTTGCTCTGGTTGATGTAGCCTACCAGAAAGCATCACCAGTATCAAGCAGGACTGACATCAGTGCATTAGAGTGATTTTGGCATTCGGACAGCACTACAAATGGTCGAATCTCAGGTCAGCAGCGAGTGGAGCTAATTGAGACACACCCATTGTCCGTGTTTTAGTGGACATACACATTCTGACTTGCGCATAGGCCTGACTTGTGGTGCGTTCCATTTGTCCTTGAACGTGGGAATTTCATTGGCCCCTGTAGGAACTTTTAACTGGAACGCCCCCAAGTTGGATTTGGGATTGGGAAACTTCAGAATCCAAAATGGCTGCTCAGAGCAGTGAAACAGTAAACTACTATTTATTAGCATTTATGTTTGTCTGTGTCTCAATGAACTCAGTCTTACACACATTACAGACCTCTGAGGTCTGAGGGGGTTTTGAGGCCTTTAGAAGTGTTAACATGATTTGACATTTGTGCTTTTTTCAGTTGCTTATAAACATATTAATATATAAAGCCTGATTGCACCGTTTTCAGCACAAACTGGGCTACAATAACATGTGAGCAACATTGTATTTTGGAGAAATTAAACAAAACTAAAAATGTAAGTCACTGAAATAAAGTCACAAAACCTCTGCCCACTCATTTACATAAGGGTCAATGACAAATAAGAATTTTTTGTAAGATCTAATTTTAAGCAAAATGTATTTTTATGTCGACAAAATGTATGGTGTTGATTCATATTGGTTTTACAGCTTTCAAGACAGCACTAATTCATTATTAGACAAGATTTCTGATTTTACCACCCAGAAAATGTCAGGTGGTGCGACCATATATTAATTTAAAATAATATACAATATACATATGAATCATTGTAAAATGCATAACGCATGGTAAATTCCCTTTCCCTTTTCTATGAATTGCCTTTTTAGTCCAATTCATATAAATGGACACTTTTCTATGTATTCAGAACACAATTTTCCATAAGGAGTTTTTGTTTGTTTGTTGTTTTATTATTATTTTTGTTTTAGCATACATTATATAATGGTTTACATTTATATTTCTTACTTCATTTTGCAATTGCAATGGGAATTGATACTTTTTAATGTAAATTTGCTTGTCACACCACCTGACATTTTAGGTCTTTGAAACACCACAACTCAAAAAGACAACTTCAAAATAATTAAATGAGTATCTTATAAAGGAAATATTGTATATCAATATATGTGACATGTATTTATAAAAAAAAAAAATTCATGATGTCATGTCATTGACCCATAAAACGATATATTGATTTAAATTTTGTAAGACATTTTTAGTTTGCAAAGGCCGTATCCGTGGAGGGCATGATCATGAATAATGCCGAGATTCACACCTGAGAAGACAACGACCCGCATAATGAGCCTTCCAGTCAGGTGTGTGAGTGGGAAGAGTGTTAAGACAAAATAAATATATACATGTTTTGTTTGTAGTTGATTTAGAATATAGTTAACAAAATAATCAAAATAAATGAGGATGAAAGGCACATTTTGAGTACACAGTCCTACCTGGAAACAAAACCTGTTCAAGGCTATATATTTAAACATCAAACCTGACATTTCCAAGGCGTTTGGTGTTTCTATGCACTGGAGGAAAAAATCACCTTCACTATATTTATTCAGATTACGTCTAATGCGGGCAAGGATCTGGTCACTGTGAGCTGAAAAAAAAAGAAGAAAAAAACGTGAGCATATAATAACAGGATCATAGCAACTATTGTTTTAAAGGGATAGTGTAACGTACTGCTCCGAGAGACAATGGTAGAGGATCCAAAAGCAGTTTTATTTGTAAGGGGTAATCCACAATCGTAGTCAAGAAAATGGCAAAAGGTCATACACATGCAAGCAGTCCAAACAGGCAATCAAGACAGGAGAGACAGTCAAAAGGGTAATCCAAGGAACAGCAAAGAAATCCAAAAACCGACAGACATGAAAACAGGGAAAACGCTCAGAAATGCAGTTAACAACAAACAAGACTTCGCAGTGAATGACAGAGTGAACATGGTTTATATAGGCTGGGGTAATGGGGTAATGAGGTGATGAGACACAGGTGCAAACAATGAGTGGTGATGATGAGTCCGTGCAAAGGATTATGGGTAATGTAGTTTGTGATGGAGTGACAGTCCGGGGTGGAGTGCCCTCAGGTGGTAATCAGGGGCACTCTCACTGGTGATTGTGACAGACGGTTCACCCAAAAACGAAAATGTGATGTTTTTCTGCCTACCCCTAGGCATCCAAGATGGAGGTGTCTTTGTTTCTTCAGTCGAACACAAATGAAGATTTTTAACTCCAACCGCTGCCGTCTGTCAGTCGTGCAATGCATGTGAATCGGGTCCAATTCTATTAGCGTAAAATAAAACATGCACAGACAACTTCAAATTAAACCCTGCGGCTCGTGACGACGCATGGATGTCTTAAGACACGAAACGATCGGTTTCTGTGAGAAACCCAACAGTATTCATGCTATTATTTCACCTCATATCAGACGAATGTCATCAGCTCTCCAGACCGCCATAACTTCCGGCGAATAAGGTCAAAATACCGGCGCGACCGTAGAAATATATACATAGATTCCTCATTCGACCGATCCGCGCAGGCACTAATGAGGCATCTATGTAGGTGAAATAATAGCATAAAAACCATTGGGTTTCTCGCAGAAACCGATCGTTTCGTGTCCTAAGACATCAATGTATCACCACGAGCCGCAGGGTTTAATCTGAAGTTGTCTGTGCATGTTTTTTCACTCTAACACATCTTGGATGCCCTGGGGGTAAGCAGAAAAACATCACATTTTCGTTTTTGGGTGAACTATCCCTTTAACATTAATTTATTGACCACTCTTTACATAAAACATGATTTTTGTGATCTCTTGCAAGCATGTATTATTGCACAGTACATGAACAACATTTGTATATTATATTTTATATTATGTATTTAGCATATGAGCAGAAATGTGTTGAGAGTGAATGCTCAGTGCATGTACTTAATGCAAATGCATTACTGCAAACTCCATACTTTTACCTTATGCAGTCCTCATGAATACGTGCAAACACTGCATTTAAGCGCTCAATGATAATAAGTTTGATGGAAGCATGTACGTTTATAAAATATACTCGCGTGCAAACCGGTTTCTTGATTCATGTGCAATAAACGTACACGTATAAACTCGATGTATAGAGCTAGTTTCAAGGTCGAAGAATTCATAGTAATTCAAAATATAATTTTCACGAATCCCCAGTGACAACAAGTGCATTAAACGAGTGGATGTTAGACGATACACTTATATTTTATTTTGTTAATATAATAATAAGCTTAGCTTACCTCTTTTCACCGTCTTCACCACATCACGCTTCAGAAAACGTTGCGTTGTAACCTTTTTTTTTATATTTTGAATTTATATTTTGAATTTGCACAATGAATGAGTGTTAATGAATGTCAAAAAAGTCCAAATTGAATGTTTTACTTTGTTAAGATAAAGTTAAGCTTTATCTTATCTCCTTTCACCATCTTCACTACATCACGCTTCAGAAAACGTTGCGTTGTGCTTCTTCCGCAAGTGTTAATGAATGTTAAAAAGTCAAATATTTTACTTTGTTTGTTTAAAGGCAGTTTACCTGAGTCTTCACCACATCACACTTCAAAATGGCTCCAGCTTTAGGCTCATTGGCTGGATAGAATATTTGCATATCACACAGCTCATAAATATGCCAAATTTTATGTTAGGTTTACTTAATTTTAACCAAGTTGTAATGCTTGTTGATGTCACTTACGTTTTTTCATTTACTTTACGCATACACTTATGTTCACCTTTTAATTTACATTTTTGTGTTGCATAGGCTACACTAGAATATGTTAAGTAGAGCTTGCAATGTTATAAATATATACAGCTCTGGTGATTTCTCAATCTTAAGTGGTCTCTTAATTTTTTCCAGAGCTGTATATACATTTTTGTGTTGAATCTATGGATATTGAGCCAACAACAACAACAACAAAAAATGTCAGTGTGGGCCTATTCAGTGTGGGCGCAGTGACATGCTCTAAGAAAACTGCACTTTTGTATGAACAAGCATTAGTAAACCACTGAACCGTCTGACTAAGATCAGAACTAGTGATTTGTGTCCGTGAGAAACACCCCTTTCTGCTGATTGGTCAACCAAAGATCATCCCATGGCGCTTTCACACAGGTCCGGTTCCAGAGTCAAATCACTGAGGGTGCTCTAGTAAACAGTGGCACATTTATGATTATGTATTTACAAGTCATCATTTTTACCAAAAAGCGGAATTTCACAAATATTTAGCTACAAATGTTTGTCTATTAATCTGCCTTTACATTGCTTTAATGCGTTATTTAATTAACTTTTTTTAGATCATTACATTGTTTGGAGCATAAAAAACATATCCTAAAAAAAATCCTATGTTAATCACATGGCAGTTGCTTCAATGCATTTAGGGGTGTGGTCCTGGTCAAGACAATCTCCTGAACTCCAAACTGAATGTCGGAATGGGAAAGAAAGATGATTTAAGCAATTTTGAGCGTGGCATGGTTGTTGGTGCCAGACGGGCCGGTCTGAGTATTTCACAATCTGCTCAGTTACTGGGATTTTCACGCACAACCATTTCTAGGGTTTACAAAGAATGGTGTGAAAAGGGAAACACATCCAGTATGCGGCAGTCCTGTGGGCCAAAATGCCTTGTTGATGCTAGAGGTCAGAGGAGAATGGGCCGACTGATTCAAGCTGATAGAAGAGCAACTTTGACTGAAATAACCACTCGCTACAACCGAGGTATGCAGCAAAGCATTTGTGAAGCCACAACACGCACAACCTTGAGGCGGATGGGCTACAACAGCAGAAGACCCCACCGGGTACCACTCATCTCCACTACAAATAGGAAAAAGAGGCTACAATTTGCACAAGCTCACCAAAATTGGACAGTTGAAGACTGGAAAAATGTTGCCTGGTCTGATGAGTCTGGATTTCTGTTGAGACATTCAGATGGTAGAGTCAGAATTTGGCGTAAACAGAATGAGAACATGGATCCATCATGCCTTGTTACCACTGTGCAGGCTGGTGGTGGTGGTGTAATGGTGTGGGGGATGTTTTCTTGGCACACTTTAGGCCCCTTAGTGCCAATTGGGCATCGTTTAAATGCCATGGCCTACCTGAGCATTGTTTCTGACCATGTCCATCCCTTTATGACCAGCATGTGCCCATCCTCTGATGGCTACTTCCAGCAGGATAATGCCCCATGTCACAAAGCTCCAATCATTTCAAATTGGTTTCTTGAACATGACAATGAGTTCACTGGAATAAAATGGCCGTCCCACAGTCCCCAGTTCTCAACCCAATAGAGCATCTTTGGGATGTGGTGGAACGGGAGCTTCGTGCCCTGGATGTGCATCCCACAAATCTCCATCAACTGCAAGATGCTATCCTATCGATATGGGCCAACATTTCTAAAGAATGCTTTCAGCACCTTGTTGAATCAATGCCACGTAGAATTAAGGCAGTTCTGAAAATATTTTATTCCACATTACGTATAAAGATGATTCTTAATGTTATGAAAGATAACATAATAATTTGAAATACAATTTTACTTTATGCAATGTGTGTGTGTAAACATGGCCATAAATGCCATTCCCATTCTATGCAATGCATCTATACACTGTATATAATTTGCATTTTGGGACAATAGGTCTTGTAAAAAGATGTGTAATAATATTTTCATAAAAATGTCTCATATTTCATAAGAATATTCAGACTTAAAACTGTATGTTGTCAGAGAAATTTGTTAAAATAATGTCCTCTATTATAGGGCTGTCATTTTTCTGTCATTTATATTTAGATGTCTCCTCCAAAACTTTGGCCATCGGTCCTCTTAGCAATAATATTTTTATTCAATGAATTTTATAGACTGTAGCCTCGAAAGTGAGCCAAGATCGCTATACGATCACTAAAATGCTGTTGCTTTGTCAGTTCATCGCGATCTCACAAAGTTCTGTTATAAAAAGGTCAACATTAAGTCTCTTACTTTCATCGTGTCTTGACTTTATTTGATAATGAGAGGTTTCACGAGCCTGCATTAACTCAGCACTAAATAAAAACTCTAACTAATAAATATTATATTATATATTATTTATATAATATTATAAATATCTATTCAAATATTATATTTAAAACTTTAATCTCATAACTCTATGTAATTGTAATTATTGTGTAAACCCTCTGAGCAGCATCAAAGGATTAGTTCACCTCAAAATGAACATTTCCTGATATTTTACTCACCCCAATGCAATCCAAGATGTCCATTTCCTTTTCAATGCACGTTACGTAATGCCTGACTCGTTGCAGACCAGCACAAAACGATTAATTGTGGTTAAAAAGTATATACATTCACATTTTTTTTAGAAAATGGCCGATGGTTTGTCTAGATAAGACCCTATTCCTCAGCTGGGATCGCGCAGTGCCATTTGAAGCACTTCAAAACCCTTTGAAACTGCATTGATGTGGACCTTCAATATTTTGGTTGCAATTGAAAAACCCTGGAATGTTTTCCTCAAAAAACTTAATTTATTTTCCACTGAAGAAAGAAAGAAAGACATGAACATCTTGGATGAGATTGAGTAAATTATCAGGAAATTTTCATTTTGAGGTGAATTAATCCTTTAAACAGTTTGTAGGTCTACATGTCACTTCAGAATTCAGAAGCAGCTTCATTGATACTGATTTAATTTGATTGGAAACTGAATTTGTCGAATTAAATGTACAAATAGTCTCATAGTCTAATTTTCATAAAAGATGACAAATATGGGACCAAGTTTTTTTGAATTTAGTATATTTTCATGTCATTACATTGTTTAGAGCATAAGAAACAAATGAAAAAAAATAATAATAATAATAATATTTTTTTATTCATGTTATGATATGTCCTCTGTAGTAAAAAAAAAAAAAAAAGATTTATTTTTCATTCACCAATAAATTTTTAGGTTTCAGGATTTTTTTTTTTTACAAAGTTTTTAAGACTTTGTTTAAAGATGATTCTGAACTATGTTATGAAAGATATAACGGAATGCATTCATATACCATTTTACTTTATGAAATATGTGGGTAAAATTGCCATACTTGGATTTTCCCATTCAATACAATGTATCTATTCACTGCATCTAATTTGCATATTAATGTGTTCTTGGTGCAACATGTAATGAAAAAAGAAGTGTAATAATGGGAGTATTAATTGGCAACATTTTCATAATAATATCTAATATTTCATAGGAATATTGATATGTAATTTATTTCCCTATTCACTTGTCTCCAAAATGCCTGATAAACATGATTTAAGTCCTGGCGTCTCTACAGTGGACATTTATGAAATCAATGCTCCGTTTTGTAAGGCAAGGCAAGTTTATTTGTAAAGCACATTTCATACACAGTGGCAATTCAAAGTGCTTTACACAGAAATTAAGTTAAAATATTCATAAGTGAATAAAATAAAATATATATATATATATATATATATATATATATATATATATATATATATATATATATATATATATATATATATATATATATATATATATATATATATATAGTATAACAGTAATAATAGGAATTAAAAGAAAAGAAAAAATAAAGAAAAAATATATATATAAATAAAAAGTATAATTAACACTAAAAATAAAAACCGGGTTAAATTGAAACATAATTAAAGCGCAAGCAGTTCGGACAGAGCACAGAGCTCATTCAGTAAAAGCACAGCTAAACAGATGTGTTTTGAGTCTGGACAGATGTGCACAGATGTGTTTTGAGTCTGGATTTGAAAGTGGCTACTGTTGGAGCGCATCTGATCTGTTCAGGAAGCTGGTTCAGCTGCGGCTGGCATAATAGCTAAAAGCAGACTCTCCTTGCTTTGAATGAACCCTTGGTATTTCTAACTGACTTGATCCCGATCTAATCTTGCAATATTTTTGAGATGATAGTGGGCTGATTTAGTTATTGCTTTGACATGACGACTGAAACTCAGGTCTGACTCCAGAATCACACCAAGATTCCTGACTTGATTTTTTGATTTTAGACCTTTAGCCTCAAGATATGCGTTCACCTTGAGAATTTCATCTTTGTTTCCAAATGTAGTGATTTCAGTTTTGTCTTTGTTTAACTGAAGAAAGTTTTGGCACATCCAACTGTTAACTTCTTCAATGCATTTGCACAGAGAGTCAATGGGGCTGTAGTCATTAGGTGATAGGGCTCAGTAGATCTGGGTGTGGTCAGTATAGCTGTGGTCAGCCATTTTGTTATTTTTCATGATTTGGCTCAGTGGGAGCATGTACAGGTTGAATAGGAGTGGTGCAAGAATTGACCTGTCATGGATGTCCACTCAGACTTATGGTCACCTATACTCACATAATAACCTCTCCCTTCTAAGTATGACCTGAACCATTTGAGGACCATTCCGGAAAGCCCAACCCAATTTTCTAGCCTGTCAAGAAGTATGTTGTGGTCAACAGTGTCGAATGCAGCACTGAGGTCGAGTAGTAGCAGAATTGATGTTTTGCCTGTATCTGTATTGAGGCGAATATCATTTATTATCTTTATGAGCGCTGTCTCTGTGCTGTGATGCGGTCGGAAACCAGATTGAAAATTATCAAAGTATCCGTTTGAGTTCAAGAATTTGTTCAGCTGACTGAAAACAACTCTTTCAATGATCTTGCCTATGAAGGGGAGATTTGAGATTGGTCTGTAGTTGCTCAGTATGGAGTTATCCAGATTTCTCTTTTTCAGGAGAGGCTTAACTACTGCGGTTTTAAGGGAGTTTGGAAAAGTCCCAGAAAGAAGTGAGGCGTTTACCACTTCTAGGAGATCTGCTTCTAGACAGTTAAACACACTTTTGAAAAAAGAAGTGGGGAGTGTGTCAAGGGCGCAGGTTGATGTTTTTAGGTGCTGTACCGTTTCTTCTAAAATTTTACCATCAATTGCTTGGAAATCAGTCATAGTAACTTTCTGAGGTTGTGGTCTGATCTGACTCACCCCAGAGCAACTCAAGGATGTGCTGATCGCATTTCTGATATTATTGATTTTCTCAGAGAAGAAGAAAGCAAACTCACTACATTTGGTGTCTGAGAGCATTTCATTGGGAATGTGACTCGGAGGGTTTGTTAGTCTCTCTACAGTCGCAAAAAGAGTGCGCGTGTTGTTTATGTTTCTGTTTATAATATTTGAAAAGAAGGTCTGTCTAGCTTTGCCTAGTTCAACATTGAAAGCACGAAGACTGTCTTTATAGATGTTATAATGGACTACAAGTTTTGTCTTTCGCCACATGCGCTCATCTTTCCTGCATTGTCTTTTCATTAATTGCACTGCTGTTGAGTTTCTCCAAGGTGCTTTTTGTTTGCCACTCTTTTTTCTGACTTTCACAGGAGCAATATCATCAATTACACTCTTAACTTTTGAGTTAAAAGAGTCAAGGAGAAAATCAACAGAGTCTGCAGATATGCTTGGTGTTAGAGATATAGCCTTCATAAACAGCACACTAGTGTTCTCATTTAAGCATCTCTTTTTGACAGAGACAGATCTAGTTTCAATGGCAGGAGAGATTGATATATCAAAGACAATACAGAAATGATCAGACAGTGCCACATTCTTAATAACTATATTAAGGATATAGTTACACTACAACGTACACATGACAAATCAAACATGATCTTGAGTGTGTGTGGAAACAATGCTAAGTGAAGTTCCTAAACGTAATTTAGGGAGGAGCGAGCCCATCTAATCTTCCAATCAACAGCCAGAATATATAAGCAGCTGCTTACCTCTCCTCAGTCTCATCACACCACCTCCCAAACTCTCATCTCAGGTACTTTGCCCTACATAATCATATCCTATATTTAGTCACTGTGGGGGTATCAGAGCTCGAGTTGAAGCTTCATCGAGCACCTCATCAGTGGACAGCAAGACAAATAATATCTTAAGATTATATGGGCAAACAAACTTGTGAATGTAGGGGAGACCGGGGATGGTTGTAACACTTTTTTCTTCAGCTCCTAAAACTAACCTTTTTTTAGCTACACGTCTGAAACTTTTAGGCAAAGTACCCACATTTGTCTACTACAAATGGCAACAATTTAAATTTCTCCAACTATATCACAGACTTTGTGAGATGATGACAAATACAAGGTGGTCCTTTGTATACTGGGGTAAGTTGTGACAGGTAGACAAAATGCACAAAAACTGTTTTATTAAGACCATATTAATAGTAGCCTATACACAATTAAAAAAGACAATATACTATCGAATGTTCTAAGTTGTATCTTAGCATAATAGGGCTTAGGGCACACCCTAAGAAAAATGTGATTTTCAAAAAATATATATGTTTGTATTACACATTGCTGGAGCAACAGAGTTTCTGTGAAAATAAATCATAAAAAAATGGTTTATTTGTTTGTTTGTTTGTTTAAAAATCTTATGAATGTAAGGTGGGCCTTTACCCCACAGACACACAGAATCAAACCAGCATGGGGCAAAAGACACAGTACTGATACAAATACTAATGTTTAATCATGTCTTAGTTAATATTTGTTTAAAACAATCACTTTAGCAAAGTATCTGTTTATTTTGATAAATAAAATAACTCAATATTGTTCAATGAATACACTGTCATTAAAATATGTTAGTATAGAAATATATTTTAAAAATACAGAAACAAAAATTATTTCAAAAAGTAAAGATTCTGAAAGCATTGAATAACAACTCAATTAAATATATATACAGTATACAGGACAACATTTTTTTTCTTTTTTATAAAGCTTTACAGTAGTAACAAATAATTAAAATGCGATATTTTAATATATTACATGATTAATATCATTTTTAAGAGATTATCTCTCAACTTAATATATGATATTTCCCATCTAAATCTAACCATGTCATGTCAACAAATGGAAAAGTCAACTGGCTGTTTATTATCATGTTAATAATTGTGTCTTTTACCCCAAATACCATACTTTTACATAATCCTCTGTTATTGAAAAAACGTTGCTAATCACCTTGAACAAAACTAAAAATCATTAACAAGACCTTTGTTTCAAAATATATTCAATAGTTTTAGCAATTCTCATTTGCTACATACATCTACAACATATATATATATAAACATTAAATATGAGATCAAATCAGCTCAGAATCAACTTTTTTGAATTAATAATAAATTGAATTAGCTCTAAACCTAACAATTGTTTTTACAATATGATTTAAAAGGTTTGTTATTCATTCTCATTATATAAAGGTGATACTCAACCCTCTTATAGTTCCCTTTTTTTGGTTTGGGCCACTGCCCCTCAAAATGTCTGCGTTACAGAAATAATCTGTAATCAAATATTTAGCTCATTATATTAATGGTTTTTGAACATACTAATAATTTAACATTATTCTTTGTAATTTTAAAGTAAATCTGTAATGGACATTTTTAAAATGTAATTTCCAGTAAATGTGCACGGCCTGCCAGCCCAGACGCTACGCCACTGTGTCTGTTTCCTCTTTTGCAGTTTCGTGTGCTAGGCATTTTACTGTTATTTAGTTTCAGCGAAACTAAGCAGAACTTAATGTTCTCTGAAGCTTTACTTAATAAGCCATTGGAAATTATATTTAATTTTTTTTTTACAGATTTACTTTAAAATTACAAAGAATAATGTTCAATTATTAGTATGTACATAAACCTTTAATATAATGAGCTAAATATTTTATTACTTTCCTGTATAAAAAAATGAGAATTACTATAATTTGTCATTAATAATCCTTAAAATAACAGTCAAGTTGTTTATTTACAGACATTGTTTGTAATTTTACATAGTTTTAAACATAATTCAAAATTACAGGAAATACTGTGAAAAGGTTATTTTCCGTAAAATTTGGATTTTTTTTACAGTGTAGCATGAATTGTATTTATCTTTCAATTTATATGCATAAATTACTTTTTATGTGCATGTGATACGCATTTTCTAATTTCTGCGTATAAATGGCGAAAATGGCCCAAAAATGGCGAAATTAGACAAAAGTTTATGCATTTTTTTGTCATTTGTTTAACATTTCTGACTTACAGAAGCAGCTGTCAAATATGAAATGTTTAGTTTAGCTACAGATCTCACACTTGACGTCGAGTCGCGCTGCTAAAGTTCACGCTCAGCCTCAGCAGCTTCTGTGAACATAAAGCCCGCCTACTCTGATTTGATTGGTTCTCTCAAATATTTTGGCATTGATGAGTGGTGACAGACCAATGAGCGCTCCGATGAACACACACACACACACACACACCTCTGCTTCTGACTCAGCACCGCTGTGGATTGAAGAACACGCTGATTAACGCAGACTAAAAGACGGGACGAAGCCGAAGCCTCCCGCCAGTTTCATATGTTTGAAAGGTTAATCACGTATTTTTGAAGCCCCCCTAAGAAGGCCCGGTGACACCCATGATTTTTTAGACCAACTAAAATCAGTGTATTATTTTCTTATAGGTCTCTTTGCGTGCATCTCTCTCCAACATGTTCTTTGCTTTGGGGTAAAAAGAACTGTAAAATACCTTTGCAGTGTTGCGGTTAACATCCCGACGTCGTTTAGATGAATCGCCTCTGTGAATATGTGCTGCGCATTTATTAAAAAAACACACAACAAAAATATGACAGTTTAAAGAGAAAGCGTCTAATCTGATCATATCAATGTGGATACGTTTATAATCCAAAACAATATAATCCCCAAAAAAATACTGTAGAATCAAAGGCACATTTTGAGTACATAGTCAAACCAGGAAACAAATTAAAATAGGCTATATATTTAAGCATCATACCTGCATTTCCATTGGCGACTGGTGTTTCTCTGCACATTCCTTCTAGTCAGTGAGCTCACCTTCCCCATATTCATTCAGATTATGTCCAATGCAGGCCAGTATCGGGTCACTGAGCATACAATAACAGGATCATAGCAACTATTGATTTAACATTAATATAATGTCCACTATTTACAGGAAACATTTGTGATCTCATGCAAGCATGTAGGGGAGAGCGGGGCACAACCTAACGCTTTTTGACTTTCTCCGTTTGTGTAAATCCACTTTGGGTTCAGAGTATTTATTTTTTCCCACATGTCTAGTACAATTATGTGGTTTTGTTTCATTAATACAGTGTTTACTTTTTTCTTGATTTACCCTGAAAGAATGGAAGTGAAATGTGACAACATGCCCCATAGGTGGGCACATTATAACATGACCAAATGACAGCTTAACATGTCACTGATATAATCAAAAAATATACAAGACAAACTAAAATATTGTCAACAAAATACAATTATTAACGTTTTTAAATAAAATAATGGCATTTTTTAATCATTTAAAATATACTCATTTTGGAGTTTGACAACAAACACATCGCTAAATACAGCTATACTGTTCAAAACATAATGATAATTAATAATCTCTGAACATTAACTCTCAGTCATTATTCACCCCTTTCTCATGGTCTCATAAAAGTATAGAATATAATGTCATATTTCTAATAGGGGCTCATTGTATCGCAGTGTTAACACACACCCCATCTGCACAATTGGGATGTAAACCGCGGCTCGTGTCTTCTGCTGTTAGATCAGCGTTAAACAACATCTCAACTGATATAAGATTATAATAATATCAAATTTGTCTTATGTTAAACAAACACAAAAAACAGAGATGAAATCCCAACATTTGTGTGTGTGTGTGTGTGTGTGCGTTACTGTGAAACTTATGATACAGTGGAGAAAAGAGAACATACTATGTGCCTCTGGGTGTTTTAAGAAAAGATATTCTGAGGTTCCAGATGTTCTGATAAAGAGGATGTGAGAAGTGCTGACTATAGCCTATATAAAATTATATCTTCTTAGAAAACAGAGAAACTGCTTTTCCATATAAGGAAAATAGAAGGATAGAAACAATAAGAGTGACGTATGCTAACTTTGACCATGCCTTATCCTACAGTTTATAAACTTGTGTGATTGTTGAGGTGGGTGTGTTTCTCTCCTGGCCGTGAATAAACGCAAAGCAAAGGGAACACTGAATCTGTTTGTGTTACTGCTGGACAGCAAGGTAAGGCATGAAAGATTCTTGGTTCAAGTGCTAGTGTTCAGGTGTGAATCCCATCAATTACTGTATGATTTAATGTCACTATTGTACATTTATAATAAATTATGGGATCTTCAATGATTTCAGAATCTTTACTTTTTAAAATAATTTAGTTTGCGTTTTAAAATAGGATTTTTATTGTCAAATGATTAACATACATCATAATGGCGTACACCTAACCAGTGCTGCCACTCCATCATTCTGAGCTGAGTTTTTACTGTTATAAAATAATTTGACAGAGTATTGACACTTAATGACATTTTAATGACAAATTCAACTTGTACCACTGTAGTTTAGGTCAAGGAAAATATTCATGACACTGTTATACAATAATTTGATAGAGTATTAACACTTAATTTGGATAATATTTAATATTTTAATACTTAAGTTTGATCATTAATCTGCTATGTCATGTTTATGACAAGTTATGTTGTCTTGGTAATGTCAGGTTGTCATAACTAAGACATCTCAAATAATGTCATCTTTGCATTAAAAACGACATAATTGAGCGAATGACACTTAATGACAGTTGTCATGAACATGCATAAAAACTCATGTCATGATTATGAAGGTGTCATGTCAGTCTTATGCACACCCCTTCAAGTAAAGTGTTACCATATTTTATATATAAATATAAACAAATAATATATACACACGTGTGTGTATTCAAATATACAAAAGTATTATACACAGTACACACACACACACACACACACACATTCAGTATATTATGTAAACACTTTTATTTTGGATGCGATTAATCGTTTGACAGGCCTAATTTATATATTAACATATTTTAATGACAGTATATTTATTGAACAAAAATAAATGTAATTATTAATAACTATCAAAATAAACAGAAAATAGTGCAAACTTTGCTGAAATGATTGTTTTGAACAAGTATTAACTCTGTTCCCCCATGCTGGTTTTACCCTGTGTGTCTGTGGGGTAAAAGACCGACTTTGCCACCTCATATTTATAAGATTTGTAATGATTTATTCTCAAACAAAATCTGTTGCTCCATAAATGTTCAATACAAACATATATATTTTCTGCAAACATAACAAATGGGAATAGTGAAAAGCTAAAAATGTTCTTATGGTGTGCCTTTAGCCCCGTTGTACCCAGCAAAGGTTTATGAATCCTCATGAATTTAAATAAGGGAATTAATCAGTTGATTTAGTTTATAATCAATCAAATTTATTACGTTTTCAATGTCATGAAGTTTGGGGTGAATTCAGGTGAACTGGGACCGTTTTTTACAGTGTATATATACACTGAGAAATGAACCCGCAACCTTTGGGTTACTAGTCTGACTTTCTGACCATTAGGCCACAATTTCCCCAAGAGAGAGCTTCACTTACAGGCAGCTTTTATTGAAGGTTATAGAGAATAAACGATTCTGCACAAAATGTGTCTTTTGGTTGGATCATTTTGTTCATGAATGTTTAGAGCCACATGATTAGGGTTAGATTTAGAAATGAGTAGCAGGTCAAAAATACCTATAGGCCTAATGGGATATTAACAACAATCATTGTCTTTGTACATTAATCTGCCTCTTACATTGTTAGTGTTAGTGTTTGTATGCAGGGTTGAGGGATCTAAAACATCTACAGCTGTTTTAAATGCTGTCATGTCCATGTTTTACATTTCAGCGTCTATAAAAATGTACAATAATGAGGTAGATGTGGCTCTCATGCTCACTGGTGTTAATATTGACGTTCAATGAAGACTGAGAAAGTTAATTTGTTAATAAAACAAATTCTGTGTTTAAATTTCGTTATTCTGTCTGCTCATAATAATGCAGATTATATTCTGTTCATTCCAGGGGATCCTGTGGACCAGATCACATTCAATAGAGTAGAACATGAGCAACCAACCGACCATCAACGATACTGATCGTGCTGTGAACAATCCTCAGAAAATGTCTTCTCCACAAACCAAACAAAAAACCAAAATTATTATTAAGAGCGCTGCTCCAGTGAGCCTTTTGTTGGTGGGTTTTCAGGCGGTTGTGGGTGTGAAATTTGCATGCCCATGTGATGATAACTGGAACAAAAGGATAGCATGGCTCATCTTTATTGTCCCTGCTTTATTTTCTCTGGCAATGATGCTGCTATTTTTCAGATTTCTAGAACAGAAGGACAGTGTAGGGGTTAACAGCCAAGAAAAATCTTGTCCTGAAAAACTTCTTCATTGGATAATTCGCGGGATTTCACCTGTAGTGTGGTTCTGTATATTCCTCATTGATGGGGATTATGCTACATGTGGAAGGACATACTGGAATGGAATCTACACCTGTGATAGTAAAATCCATCCCAATTGTGTGAGTTGGTGCAAACCTGAAACAACGAACGGAACAAATGAGACTGAACTATATAACAAGACAAAAAAGATGATTAATCAATCAAAGGTAAATACCAAATTTCCACCCCACTCTATACAAGATTTGTCAGAGAATAAATGAAACAGAGATCGTTCAATAGACCTAATAATATTTCAACTGAAATAACAGGAAATATGTAACTCAGGACCTAGAAATCGCTACTTATATATATATCATTCCTTCCAGAAAAATGCGTCTTTTTTTGTGATTGTTGTGGCAAAAATCCTTGATTATGCGGCATGTTTTCTTAAAAAATGCGATGGAAAATGTGGGATATTTATGCAATTTTATGCGATAAAAAGAGAAATAAAGCGAATATTTTTAATTGAAGATTTAAGTTCTCATCTTGTTTTATTGAAGACCTTAATAAACACATGGCTCAATTTGGACCGATTTCAAAACACTGCTTCATGAAGCTTCGAAGCGTTATGAATCAGTGAATCTGAAACTGCTGAAATACGTGACTTTGGCGATCCGAACCGCTGAATCGACTCTCTGATTCATAACGCTCCAAACCGCTGAATTGACTCACTGATTCATAACGCTCCAAACCGCTGAATCGACTCACTGATTCATAACGCTCCAAACCGCTGAATCGACTCACTGATTCATAACGCTCCAAACCGCTGAATCGACTCACTGATTCATAACGCTTCAAACCGCTGAATCGACTCACTGATTCATAACGCTCCGAACCGCTGAATCGACTCTCTGATTCATAACGCTCCAAACTGCTGAATCGACTCACTGATTCATAACGCTCCAAACAGCTGAATTGACTCACTGATTCATAACGCTCCAAACAGCTGAATTGACTCACTGATTCATAACGCTCTGAAGCTTCATGATGCTGTGTTTTGAAATCGGTCATCACACTGGGAAACTGTTTTGCGCGTCTTTTGCTGTTATTTTTGTTGGCCAATGGGAGTTTGCGCTTCATCATGGTTTCACTGATATCTATGGTTTCTCCACGGGGTTTGCAGCTTTTTGATGACGTTCACGTCGGGTAATTACGTCACTTCAAAGCGTTCCCATGGCAACAGGGGGAAATGGCGGCTCTTGTGTGAAGTAAACGAACATTTTTCAACTTTCTGCTAATATATATATGACTTTTTTGCAACGAAAATGCAGGGATTATGAAATCATGCTAGCCCTGCATATTTTGCACACGGAAATAGGCAATTTATGCGGCGAAAGTGCGGCGTATTTGAAAAAAATGCGGCCCCCGCATAAATATGTGGACTTTGGCTGATTATGCGTTAAATCATGCGATCGCATAATCACGTTTTTCTGGAGGGACTGATATATATGAATTTGACATGTTTTCCACGTCAGTTAAAAATGGTTTACATATACATATAAACAATTGTATGTGTGTATGTGTATACATGTACTGTATGTTATATGTCATTAAAATAAATGTGAAGTAGGTTATGAACTTTTAAAACTTAGTAAGCTTCAAAACAATAGTCTTTAGACATTCTAGCGTTGTAACTACATGTCAAATAACGAATTAACAAGGAAAACTACAAGGCACTACAACCACTGGTCAGGAAACGAGAAGAATACGAGTAAACACACAAAACAACAGGGTACACGTCACAACGGTTAAGCTGCATTTGTGGCATGTGGTGACGTCATTTTCCACATGTTTAGAAGTCATTTAAACATTTTCCACATGTGCTTAACATGTGATCACACATGAAATTATTGTGTTTTTTTCTGTAAGGGAACTTATAGTTGTTGTTTTTTTGTTTGTTTTTTCATTTATTTAAAAAAAAATTTTTTGGTGGTTTTCTTTAGGTAGCAGGTTATGGACTGGCCTGCATCTCCTGCTGCATCGTCTTGATCGTTTTCCTCATCATAATATGTAACGACAAAAGGAGAAGAAGAAATCCGTTGTTGCAATTTAACGTTCAAAACAGTTCCTTAATGAATGCTCCTTGATCATGGTGATGACACTGATGTAGCCCGACAATTCAAAGAAGAATGGGCAAAAAATAAGCATTTATTTTTTTAAACTGATGTGTGTTGTTTGTTCAGAGATTTCAGTGCTAGTAAATGTACTGAAAATATTATTAGACTGTCAATCGATTACATTTTTAATCGCGATTAATCGCACACTTATCATGATATTAAGCATGCACCATTTATCTCATTAAACATTCATGTTGTCATCATTTGCTCTCTTAAGCTGGTTATTCTCACACAAATGTATTTTCTGCAAGCTTCAAGGATCATTGGAGACTCCAAAAGGACACCAAATAACCAAATGATACACTCTAAAAAAAAAAAGGTTCTATATGGCACCAAAAATGGTTCTTCGTCGTAATCATAGAGGAACCACTTTTGGTGCTATATAGCACCATATCTTAACATGTTCTGTATATGGTAGCGGTGATATAGCACCTTAGTCAAAGAACCGTTGAAGAACCTCTGAAGAACCGGTGAAGAACCACTGAAGCACCAAAATTGGTGCTATATAGCACTTAAAAAGGTTCCCCTATGATTACGAGCCAAGAACCATTTTTGGTGCCATATAGAACCTTTTTTTTTTAGAGTGTATAAGGAGTGCATATATAATACATGTATACACACCTAAGCACCTATGAAAAAAGAAAAACTTTACAGAATTCACAGTGTATAGTGTGTGTACAGAGCAACAACAGTGAGATTGTTTTCATTTTAGACGAGTCAAGCTGTGATACTGAACAGGACCACACGGACACGCCAAAAACTCCTAAATCAACCGCTTTGACTGCATAAACCTAAGATTACTAAACACTACAACGTACACACGACAAATCAAACATGATCTTGAGTGTGTGTGGAAACAATGCTAAGTGAAGTTCCTTAACGCAATTTAGGGAGGAGCAAGCCAATCTAATCTTCCAATCAACAGCCAGAGTATATAAGCAGCTGCTTACCTCTCCTCAGTCTCCTCACACCACCTCCCAAACTCTCATCTCAGGTACTTTGTCCTACATAATCATATCCTATATTTAGTCACTGTGGGGGTATCAGAGCTCGAGTTGAAGCTTCATCGAGCACCTCATCAGTGGACAGCAAGACAAATAAGTTTAACCTAATATCTTAAGATTATATGGGCAAACAAACTTGTGAATGTAGGGGAGACCGGGGATGGTTGTAACACTTTTTTCTTCAGCTCCTAAAATTAACCTTTTTTTAGCTACACGTCTGAAACTTTTAGGCAAAGTACCCACATTTGTCTACTACAAATGGCAACAATTAAAATTTCTCCAACTATATCACTTTTACAAATTGGTCCTTTGTTAAAACCTACCCCACTACTGGGGCAAGTTGTAACACACACTGGGGTAAGTTGTGACAGTAGACAAAATGCACAAAAACTAAGGGTACTCCCAGTGATATGCCACCACAACAGTTTTATTTAAAATG
This sequence comes from Romanogobio albipinnatus, assembly GCA_023566225.1. Classification (NCBI taxonomy): domain Eukaryota; kingdom Metazoa; phylum Chordata; class Actinopteri; order Cypriniformes; family Gobionidae; genus Romanogobio; species Romanogobio albipinnatus. The sequence continues at coordinate 2,673,500 of CM042244.1, forward strand.
AACGGCTGCAACAATAAAATATGTGTGAATATGGGGAGTGTATGTGCATATTGTGTGTGTGTGTGTGTGTGTGTGTGTGTGTATGTGAGCGAGAGCAAATTAACATAAACATAGGCATTCTGTAGAATAATTAAAATCACAAAAATGTTCTTAGTTGTATGTAAGTGGATGGTTGTTTCAAAACACGTGCCACAACCTACCCCGCCACTGTCGCCCATTGTTTAGCTAGCTGTATTAGCATGGTGCTTTGACATTAGCAGGAGGCTGATACACCATTCTTTCTAGAGAAACTACACTTTGACCTGATATAACTCATACAACATTATCTACAACGGTAGAAATACTAAACAAAATATTATCTTGTAATTTTTTAGAATGAGATTTTCTGCTGTAGCTTTAGGAGAGATAGCAACACAGACTGGAAAACCTCCATGTGGGATCATAAAGGAAGTCAGAGGAAACTGAAACTGTCACATGACTCCTATCTTATCTGTGATTCCTGGAATTGGTAGTGTTACAACTCTCCCCGTGTTACAACTATACCCGTGCTCCCCTACTGAATTGTGTCTGTACATGAATGCAGCGTGCGGTCAGTGATTAAGAGAGCGCACACACACGGTTTGTTCTTTATGCATCAATATAACAGACTCTCACGCGCTTACTGTCCGACTCCTGTACGGCACCAAAACTGTGCTCTTCAGAAACAATCGCAGAATATGACCGAGCTCATGTTTTAAAGCAAAGCACACACTGTAATGAATAATTCACTAAAAACACAATGTGAGTCTCTATTCTCTCTGATATGTCTGATGTGATCAGGCTGGCCTTCTTTTTTGAGCACTTCATTGAATTATGTTTTCTAGAAAGTCTTTCTTTAAAATTAATTGTGTTTTGTATACATTGTATTTTAATTTTGATCAATGTTTAATCAACTATTTGGCTGTATATTTAATAAATAAGAAGCAAACCAAGATCGTCAGGAATGGATTGACGTGCTGGCCTGTTTCCTCAGTCTTTGAGCGAGGCTGAAACTATAGCGTCTTTCTGTTTTAATACATTTCTTGAATATATGTCTTAATTACAGTAGGCCTATAGATAGTTATGATATTTGTGTTTGCACTGGGTCCGTCATTATAAAGTTACGCCACTTTCCTTATTAGGAGACAATATATGTTGTTTTAACGACATAAGATCTCGTTATTAGACATACTAGAGTGGAAAAAATAATAATATGTAGGCTCTGTGTGGGAGCAATGCGTGACCGTACCAGCTGACCTGTAAATGCGAATGTAATGTTGGTTCGTGTGGGTGGGTGTAGGAAGGAAGAAGATGGGGTCGACGTAACTGGGACTGTGTCTTTTATTACTCAGAACTGGAACAACACAAAACACGCACATGGGCGTGGTCTCAAAACATTCAACAACGGTTGACTCAAAACTTTTCTCTCAGACACTGCTTTCTTTCCTCGGGCTCCTCAGGCACACTCGCACAGTCCCAGTCCAGATCTCTCTCTCCCAACTCTCTCTCTGCAGCGGCTTATGTGCGGTCTCTCCACGCCAATTACTGCAATCAGACACAGGTGTTCATGATCTGCACTCGACCTACTTACTCACCGCTCGGTTCTGTACTCTCTCTCCCGCTACAGACCTCGCAAAACCACGCCCCCTCCGCCACAACGAAAAAAACTGTTTCCATTGCAGTTTGGCGAAAATTTCCTTTTTCGAATTGCCTGAAAAACCACCTCATGCGAGCGTAAAAACCTTTTTGCGATATATGGGAGTTTTTGCGAAATTGACGCGTTTCCATTGGGCGTATCTTCAATTCGCAATTTCAATTTGCGCAATTTGAAGGGTAATGGAAACGCGGCTACTGTAATGAATAATTCACTAAAACACAATGTGAGTCTCTATTCTCTCTGATATGTCTGATGTGATCAGGCTGGCCTTTTTTGAGCACTTCATTGAATTGTGTTTTCTAGAAAGTCTTTCTTTAAAATTAATTTTGTTTTTGTATACATTGTATTTTAATTTTGATCAATGTTTAATCAACTATTTGGCTGTATATTTAATAAATAAGAAGCAAACCAAGATCGTCGGGAATGGATTGACTTGCGTAACTGGCCTGTTTCCTCAGTCTTTGAGCAAGGCTGAAACTATAGCGTCTTTCTGTTTTAATACATTTCTTGAATATAAGTCTTAATTACAGTAGGCCTATAGATAGTTATGATATTTGTGGTTACATTTACATTTATGCATTTAGCAGATGCTTTTATCCAAAGCGACTTACAACTTGGGGGTACATGAAGCGATTGGTCATGAAGAGTCGAGAAGCGCAATAAGAGCCTGAGATCCTGAGACCGTGTACATTGCTCAGTGTAGCACAGGCTAGAGTAGGGAGGGAAGAAGGTTAAGTGCTCACGGAAGAGCTGAGTTTTAAGTTGACTTTGAATAATGTCAATGATTCTGCGTTTCGGATGGTGTTGGGAAGATCGCTCCACCAGCTGGGAACGTTGAATGAAAATGTTCTGGAAAGGGATTTTTTCCCCCTCTGTGATGGGACCACAAGCCGTCGTTCCTTTGCTGAGCGAAGGCTTCTGGTGGGGGTGTGGATTTGTAGAATGGAGTGAAAGTAAGCAGGAGCTGAGTGCGTGGTGGCTCTGTATGCAAGCGCCAGCGCCTTAAACTTGATGCGAGCAGCGAGTGGTAGCCAGTGCAGGGAGATGAAGAGAGGTGTTGGTCCTTTTGGACTCGTTTTCTCATCCATGCAGAGATGTCAGCCAGATAGCTGGATTGCACCGGGTCCGTCATTATAAAGTTACTTTCCTTATTTGGAGAAAATATATGTCGTTTTAACGACATAAGATCTCGTTATTAGACATACTTGAGTGGAAAAGATAATAATATGTAGGCCCTGTGTGGGAGCAATGCGTGACCGTACCAGCTGACCTGTAAATACGAATGTAATGTTGGTTCGTGTGGGTGGGTGTAGGAAGGAAGAAGACGGGGTCGGCGTGACTGGGACTGTGTCTTTTATTACTCAGACTCTTTTAAACCACCTCATGCGAGCGTAAAAACCTTTTTGCGATATATGGGAGTTATTGCGAAATTGACACGTTTCCATTGGGCGTATCTTCAATTTGCAATTTCAATTTGCGCAATTGGAAGGGTAATGGAAACGCGGCTACTGTAATGAATAATTCACTAAAACACAATGTGAGTCTCTATTCTCTCTGATATGTCTGATGTGATCAGGCTGGCCTTCTTTACGTTAGCGCTGGTTTGGACTGTTTGAATGAATTCGATCACTGGACCACTGAAAACTTTCCCAGAGTTTAATGGAATCAAATGGCCTGATCACAAACAGAGAAGCATTGACAGCACTCATACAAACCCAACTTTTGTTTGTCAGTAAAGGAAGATGAAGCAAAGCCTTGGGCTGATGCCTAGAAATATAACAACACATACGTATGTGATTGTCAATCGGTGAGTCCATGAAAATCTGTCATCGTCTCATTGCCAGCTTATCTCACTTCACCGACTTGAAATGGTCTGTTGTTCATGTCACAAATGTCTTCGTCTGCAATTACTGGGAAAACTCAATTCTGCATTAATGTTCAGGGGAAGAAATGTGCCCGGTTGACTGATTAACAGAGCGAATATCCTTAATTTCGTTCTAACACTGCGAGAAATGTCTAATCAGGGCCCTGTCACTAGTCAGCTTCTCCAGATGAGCATTAATTCAGCCATCCTGCCGTTACTTTGATCAATCTGTGAATTATGCCCTGTCCTCTGGGAAGCTTGCGGATATAAAAGACGTATAGCGGCCAGGCGGCACTGTGTGTTCTGCAGGGTGTCCGGTACAGATAACCAGACCCCTTCCTCCCATGAAGAGCGGAAAGCGCTCATTTGAATATATTATACAGGTGTCCTGCTTTCTCGCTGAGGACGAAGAAAATCAGAGCAATAATAAGCAGAAGGGCAGAGGGTACATCCTTGATCTGTCTTCTTTGTCCTGACTTAACCGTTTCATTTATTTTTAAACCGTTATTTCTAGCAGAAGAAATCTCACACAACTTGTGTTTTTCTTAAATGCAACTTCTGTGGAGTTCTGGGCTGATAATTGTGTTTCTTTCTATTTAGATGCAAAACAGTTCATTACAGCTGTAATGAATTTGTGAGCCCTATTTGCATCTGATGAAAAAAAGTATAAGGCCGTTTTATAATAGGTAATTTCAACAATATCGCCTGCATCTGCTTTCAGCCCGATATCAAAAGTTAAAGTTCCTCAGTGCATCTACTTGAGAATAGTTTGCAACGCACTGATGGTTCGCTTATAATTACAAAACTAAATCAGGCCGTACCTGCAGGGACGCTCGGCTCGGTTAGACAGCTGTCTAACGCACAGAGAAGGCAGATCACTGCAGCTTTATGCACAACATGAACACATTTAGCTGAAGTCTAAGAGGCACTTTGAAACTGAATATCTAAAATAAAGAAGATTGCACATGGTTTAGGGCGATTTCTATATAGGCACATCCCTGAAAGTCTTGGCTACAAAAAACTGTTGAACATTTCCACACTCTAAAAAATGCTGCGTTAAAAATAACCCAAGTTGGGTTGAAAATGGACTAACCCAGCGATTGGGTTGTTTTAAGCAAACATTTAACCCAGCCGCTGGGTTAAAACAACCCAATTGCTGGGTTAGTCCATTTTCAACCCAACTTGCATTTTTTAGAGTGCACTGTTGATTTTACCATTGCTATAAAATACAGTTAATTTCACCCTTTGCCAAAGGGGGCAAGTTGTTACACTGAAATGTGCCGTTAAACAGCCCTATTTAAACTGTTAAATAATTATGAAACACAAAACAATGCATAAAGCAGCATAAATGTAGCCTAAAAGGTGACATTCAAGAAGAAAAAAAAAAGGAAAAGTGAAAAAAACATCAGTGTTGTTGTACATCAACAGGATGCAATAATAACAGTGTAAATTATTATATTTATTAAAATGGATGCCACCTTAATGGGACAATAAAAGAACTCCCTACACTCTAAAAAATGCTGGGTTAAAAACAACCCAAGTTGTGTTGAAAATGGAATAACCCAGTGATTGGGTTGTTTTAAGCAAACATTTAACCCAACCGCTGGGTTAAAACAACCAAATGGCTAGGTTAAAACAACCAATTGTACACCAACCCCTGACCCTACCCAATAAATGCTTTTATTATTTTTAATCATTTCATTAGGCACTTAATTTCCATTTCTAGAATATTTTCTTAATTTTTATTGACAGTAAAGGCCTTTCTGATGCGATATGTGATGGGAAAAGGGAGAAGAGCGAGTTCGGCAAAAGGCAGATTCGATATCGGGTCGATCGTGTCAAAACCAAGATCCTTAAACTTTATGCTTTACTGATCGCACCACTGAAAACATTGACATATACTTGTTATATTTTTTATCTTGTTTTTCCCAACCAGATATTGTTAGGCGGAGCTAGTGCGAATAACACTTGCCAACAAGGCACATTATTTGCACTTTGGAGTAAACATACACTCCGGGGGAAAAAAACTGTTGTTTTGACAAAAAAATGATGATTTATTAAATAATTGGACTTGACAGAAAAACCTTAGTTAGAGACATTAGTTAGAAACCTACACTCCAAAAGTTAGAAAAAGTGCTCAAAAGGACGAGCCCGGGGCTAGTTGTCACACGCTGAAGTTGACATAAGGACTATCTAACTACACTCTAAAAAATTCTGGGTTGTTTTAACCCAATGTTGGGTCAAATATGGACAAACCCAGCAAATGGGTAACTTTTGCTGGGTTTGTCCATATTTGACCCAGCATTGGGTTAAAACAACCCAGCATTTTTATAAAATAAATTAAATTAATAAAGCTTGGATTAGCCAGGGCATTTTTTAAATATAAGTCTGATTGTGTTCATCAGAAAGAAAAAAGTCATATACACCTACACTCTAAAAAATGCTGAGTTAAAAATAACCCAATCGCTGGGCTAAAACAACCCAATTGCTGGGTTAAAACAACCCAACCACTGGGTTAGTCCATTTTCAACCCAATTTAGGTTATTTTTAACCCAGCAATTGGGTTGTTTTAAGCAAACATTCGACCCAACTGCTGGGTTAAAACAACCCATTCACTGGGTTAAAACAACCCAATTGCTGGGTTAAAACAACCCAACCACTGGGTTAGTCCATTTTCAACCCAACTTGGGTTATTTTTAACCCAGTATTTTTTTAGAGTGTAGGATGACTTGAGGGTCTTAATAACTACACTCTAAAAAATGCTGGGTTAAAAACAACCCAAGTTGGGTTGAACATGGACTAACCCAGCGGTTAGGTTGTATTAACCCAGCAATTGGGTTGTTTTAAGCAAACATGCAACCCAACCACTGGGTTAAAAAAAACATTCACTGGGTTAAAACAACCCAACCTCTGGGTTAGTCCATATTCAACCCAACTTAGGTTATTTTTAACCCAGCAATTGGGTTGTTTTAAACAAACATTCGACCCAACCGCTGGGTTAAAACCACCCATTCACTGGGTTAAAACAACCCAATTGATGGGTTAAAACAACCCAACCGCTGGGTTAGTCCATTTTCAACCCAACTTGGGTTGTTTTTAACCCAGCAATTGGGTTGTTTTAAGCAAACTGTTACGTCACCATTAAATAAACAAAAGAATGGCACAACATAACATATAATGAGACCATAGAGATGAAATGACGGTGCAACAAATTAATTTAATGAAAGATAAAGTTTGACAAACAGAGCATGGTGGGAAAAATAACAAAAGAAACAACCCTGACTGCACATGTCTGCAAAGAAAGATGAAACTTGCCTACCTCCCGTCCAAAACAAAAGACAAGTTCATTGTGAGTCTTCCGGTTCCTCCAGCTGCTACACTAAACTACCGATAAGATAAACAACATGAAACCCACCACCAAAAACCCACCAGCTCTCAAAATTACTAACAAACTAGGACAATAATTCATAGCGAGATGTACGAGCGTGCCTCCCATGGAGCTTCCGCCCCCGTCTACCGAGATGAGCAGGTGGAACAGGAAAGTGAGAGACCTTCCGGACATCAAACAGAGCGCCTTTAAAGCGGTGGCCCAACCCACAATCAGCAACCAGCGGACGCAGCGCGGCCTCTAGGGGAAACAGAAGGAACAGCAGCAACACAACCGCAACAAAGCAGCATAAACACCGTTCACTTCACTCTTTAGCGTAACACCCCCACCCTTAAAAAAATAAATTGGGGGTTTAAATTAACTACATAATTAATAAATATTTTCAAAATAATTTTTACAAACCACTCAGCAACGACTCCATAACTGTTAAACTGAAACAAAGGGAAAAATTATATATTAATGTGCAAACAGTACATTTTATATACAAAAGTCCCACAATTTATTTGCAAGGATGTCCCCCTCAAGCACGAGACAATGCATCTGCAACTATATTATCACGTCCTCGAATGTGTCTAATCTCCAAGCTGTAACCTTGAAGAATCAAACTCCAGCGCATTAAGCGCTGGTTACAATTGCGCATGCGATCAAGAAAAACCAAGGGGTTGTGATCTGTATAAACCACAACCGGGCATGCAGCACCTCCGACATAAACCTCGAAATGCTGGACGGCGAGCACAAGAGCAAGGGCTTCCTTTTCTATGGTCGAATAAGCACGCTGATGACGGTTAAATTTGCGCGAAAAGAAACAGATGGGGTGTTCAAGACCATCCCCGTCATGTTGCAAGAGAACAGCTCCTGCTCCCAAGTCACTCGCATCAACAGCGATGGAAAAAGGCCGGGAAAAATCAGGAGCGGCCAACACAGGTGCAGTAGTCAGCAGAGCTTTAACCGACTCGAAAGCAGCTTGACTTTGTGTAGTCCAGTTGTAGATCACTTTTGAACTGAGCAAATCTGTAAGGGGCGAGGCAAAAGTTGAAAAATTTTTGCAAAATGACCGGTAGTAACCTACCATGCCAAGAAAGCGACGGAGCTCGCGACGAGTGGTTGGAGGAGGATAATTCAAAATCGCCTCCACTTTAGACTGGACAGGACGCACCTGCCCACGACCAACCACTTTACCCAGATATACCACAGTAGCCTGGCCGAACTCACACTTAGCCAGGTTAATGGTTAAATTAGCTCCCGACAGCCTGCGGAATACCGTTGAAAGGTGGGTCATATGCGAAGACCAGGTGGCGCTATAAATCACCAAATCATCCAAATAGGCTTCGCAATTTGGCACACCCTCAAGAACGCCATTGATGAGCCTCTGAAAGGTGGCAGGGGCGTTTCGAAGGCCAAAGGCCATGGCTGTATATTGAAGAAAATGGTCTGGCGTCACGAAGGCAGAGACCTCTTTGGCACGAAGGGTCAGCGGGACCTGCCAGTAACCTTTCAACAGGTCAATTTTACTGACAAACACAGCGGAACCCAGGCGATCAACACAATCGTCAATACGCGGTAATGGGTAACTGTCAGGTTTGGTAACAGCATTCACCCTTCTAAAATCTGTGCAGAAACGCATGGAACCATCACTCTTTGGAACCAGTAAACAGGGCGAGCTCCACGAGCTATTACTAGACTCTGCAATGCCATTTTCCAACATAAATTTTACCTCACTCTGAATCAACACCCTTTTATATGGGTTTGTGCGATAAGGATGCTGTTTTATTGGGCATGTGGCTCCCACATCAATATCATGTTCAATTACCGTTGTGCGACGAGGCACATCAGGAAACAAACTCTCATGTTGGTTAATCAAGGAGATTAAATCATTACGTTCTAATGTGGACAGCTTAGACAAAAATGAATCAAGGTCATTAAGAATCTCAGAATTCTTCATTCTCCCTTCAATAACTTCAACGGATGGAACTCGACCCTCATCTTCCAACAAGGCACTCGCCACAGCACCCTGTTGTACCGACAGAGACGCAGGTTTAGCTGGCTTCACAACCACCAGTGAAGAAACAACTTCAGCACCACATGTCTTAGACAGCGCCACTTCCGTAGCACAAGCATCATGTTTGACAACAGAAGTGCCAGGAGATTTGAACCTAGAAATTGAACCTTCTCGATCACAATACAATTTCAAACGATTAATATGACATAGTGTGGTCTTTCTCCTTCGATCTGGAGTAGAGATGACATAGTTCAAATCATTCACGCGCCGTTCAACACGATAAGGCCCACTGTAACGAGCCTGTAAAGCAGAACCCATCCCAGGAATCAACACTAGAACTTTATCACCAGGACTGAAGCTTCGAGAAACAGCCTTCTGGTCAAACCTCTTCTTCATCCTCTTTTGACAAAGACCTAAAGTATCTTTGGCCAACTGGCATGCACGACTAAGCCTATTACGCATGTTGGACACATAATCAGACAAACTGAGACATTCCTTAGGCTCAGCGAGCCACGACTCTTTTAACAGCTTCAAAGGCCCACGAACGGTGTGCCCGAAAACAAGTTCCGACGGGCTAAACCCCAAACTCTCCTGCACTACCTCGCGCACAGCAAAGAGAGCAAGCGGAACACCATCATCCCAATCGCGCTGAAACTCGAGACAAAAACACTTGAGCATATTTTTCAACGTTTGATGGAACCTCTCGAGTGCACCCTGACTTTGCGGACGATATGGGCTGGATGTAACATGGTGGACCGCGAGCTGGCGCATAGCTTGAGCAAATACACGGGACATAAAATTAGTACCGCGATCTGTCTGAATGGTTTTCGGAAGGCCAAAAAGGGAGAAAAAACCCATCAAGGCCTTAATGACGGCAGGAGCTGTGATTTTACGGAGCGGAACGGCCTCTGGAAAACGAGTCACGCTACACATGATGGTAAGTAACCATTGATTCCCAGACTTTGTTCGAGGCAATGGGCCAACACAGTCTAATATAACGTGTTCAAAGGGCTCAGACGTAACAGGAATCGGCTGTAAAGGCGCAGGCGGAATCACCTGGTTAGGTTTACCAATGATCTGACATAAATGACATGTTCGGCAATATCTCACGACATCTCTTTTAATACCTGGCCAAAAAAAATGGCGTAAAATTCTGTCAGTGGTCTTATTTACGCCAAGATGACCCGCAAAGTGATGGTCATGAGCTAAACTCAAAACCTTATCACGAAAAGAGACTGGAACAACCATTTGCAAGAGAACTCTCCACTCATCTTGCGCTGAGGCCATAAGAGGTCTCCACTTGCGCATCAAGACACCATCTCGTAAAAAATAGCCGTGCGGCGAATGCTCAATGTCTTCTTCAGACTTAGCTTCTGAAAAAAAAGAAGACAGAGATGGGTCAATTTTCTGTTCCTTAATAAGCTGCTCTCGACTCATAGACAAATTAAGAACATCAGAAGGAAACGATAGTGAGGCAGAATTCAAAAGTAAATCACTGTCGCTAGTGAGTGAAGGTCGAGCAATGAAAGTATCACTAAGATTAAGTTGATCCTCAATTTCATTCTCTTTTTCATTTTTCGCCATAGCACGCGTAACCACGCTAGAGGAAAAAACATCAGGGAAGTTAATTGACAAGTCATCAGAACATGTTTTTAGAGATGCATGAGACACTATGGGGCAAGGCAAAACTTTTCCCCCACACAAATCGTTACCAAGTAGCACTGCTACATTTTCAATAGGCAAGGAAGGGCGTACGCCCACGGTAACATTGCCAGTCACTAAGTCAGACACAAGAGAAATCTCATGCAAAGGGACATTAACATACCCCATTTCAAATCCACGTACAAGAATACTATCACCAGTAAAAGTCTTTTCACTGAAAGGCAACACATCTTGCACGATAAAACTCTGTGAGGCGCCAGTATCACGCAGAATTTTTACAGGAATTTTTAAACGCTCACCAGACTCACCAGGCAAAGAGACAAAGCCATCCATTATAAAAGGTGCAAAACTGTGATTGTCATTATTAACATCGTCCCCACTCACAGGCATGTTCGAAACACACAAACCCACCTCCGATCGATAAGAAGCTGGTTGACCTGCCGCCTTATTTTTACGCTTCAGAGAATAACACTCAGCCAGAACATGACCACGTTTCTTACAGTAGGCGCAAGTCGGAACTGTAACGTTAGACCCTGACGAACGCCGGTCTGGAGAGCGGGCAGAAACAGGCACATTTTCTCTTGATATCTTGGAGAAATTTAGTTGATTAGAAACATTTTGTGAAAATTTAGGATTAGAAGGAACACGCTTATGTGTGAGTACATACTCGTCAGCAAGCACAGCCGCACGAGCTGGAGTCAGATTCTTATGCTCACTAACATGGGTAGCGACTGGTTGAGGAAGACCGTTTTTAACATCTTCAAGAATAATCAGATCACGAAGAGATTGAAAAGTTGTTACTTCTTGAGAACTAAGCCAGCGATCAAATAACATTTCTTTCTCTCTAACATACTCGACATAGGTGAGAGCTTCAGGTTTATAATAACCACGAAACTTTTGTCGATAAGCCTCTGGCACAAGAGCATAGATGCGTAACACAGCATGTTTGACTTTATCGTAATCTGCTGCGTCTTCAAGAGTTAATGAGGAATAAGCTTCCTGCGCTTTCCCAGTGAAAACACATTGTAACGTCATGGTCCAAATTTCTTTGGGCCATTTAAATGTTGTCGCTACGCGCTCGAAATGTGCAAAAAATTTATCAACTTCGCTCTCACTAAAAGGTGGAACGAGGCGAATGTTACGAGTTATGTCAAATTGATCTGACTTGAATGGAACACCAGCCTCACGGGCTTTCAGCTCGAGCTCTTTAATACGTAATGCCTGCGCAAACTCAAGATCTTTCAATCTAAACTCGTGTTCCCTTTTCTCTCGTTCTCGTGCTGTCTGTCTATCAGCCTCCAACCTAGTTTTCTCGCGTTCCCATTCAATCTCCTTTTCTCTTAACTGTAAACGTTTCAATTCTAGTGCTGCTTTACTAGGTGAAGGTGACGAATCAATACGTTTACCCTGATCGGGTGATGTAGATACATCCGGAGACACTTTCCCAAATACGCCAAGTTCACGCAAATCTTCCATAAGTTTATCCTGCAAATCAGCCTTGGAAGGGCTACCACTCACGTCAAGCTTATAGTGGCCAGCGATTCTAACAAGGTCATCACGCGTAACATTTAACAAAACATCCGGTGAAGGAGCAAGAATAAACGCGTCTAAATCAAACATTACGAGTGACAAAAAATTCCCTAAACGAGCAAAAAGGGAAAAGAAAAAAAATATGCACCAAAAAACTACAGCCATAAAAAACAAATGGCGATTCAAACAAATGCGGCTCACAGCGCGCAGTGCGACCACCACGGAAAAAGATTTTCACAAAAGGAAAATCAGAGAGAGCAAAAAAAAAAATTACTAATATGGTTCAAAAACCCGACTAACCGAGCCCCCATTTATATGTTACGTCACCATTAAATAAACAAAAGAATGGCACAACATAACATATAATGAGACCATAGAGATGAAATGACGGTGCAACAAATTAATTTAATGAAAGATAAAGTTTGACAAACAGAGCATGGTGGGAAAAATAACAAAAGAAACAACCCTGACTGCACATGTCTGCAAAGAAAGATGAAACTTGCCTACCTCCCGTCCAAAACAAAAGACAAGTTCATTGTGAGTCTTCCGGTTCCTCCAGCTGCTACACTAAACTACCGATAAGATAAACAACATGAAACCCACCACCAAAAACCCACCAGCTCTCAAAATTACTAACAAACTAGGACAATAATTCATAGCGAGATGTACGAGCGTGCCTCCCATGGAGCTTCCGCCCCCGTCTACCGAGATGAGCAGGTGGAACAGGAAAGTGAGAGACCTTCCGGACATCAAACAGAGCGCCTTTAAAGCGGTGGCCCAACCCACAATCAGCAACCAGCGGACGCAGCGCGGCCTCTAGGGGAAACAGAAGGAACAGCAGCAACACAACCGCAACAAAGCAGCATAAACACCGTTCACTTCACTCTTTAGCGTAACACAAACATTCAACCCAACCACTGGGTTAAAAAAAAACATTCACTGGGTTAAAACAACCCAACCTCTGGGTTAGTCCATATTCAACCCAACTTAGGTTATTTTTAACCCAGCAATTGGGTTGTTTTAAGCAAACATTCGACCCAACCGCTGGGTTAAAACCACCCATTCACTGGGTTAAAACAACCCAATTGATGGGTTAAAACAACCCAACCGCTGGGTTAGTCCATTTTCAACCCAACTTGGGTTGTTTTTAACCCAGCAATTGGGTTGTTTTAAGCAAACATTCGACCCAACCACTGGGTAAAAAAAAAAAACATTCACTGGGTTAAAACAACCCAACCGCTGGAGTGAGTGTGTTTTAAGTAGCTGTTAGGTTATAGGGGTAATCAGTCTGTATCAAATTAGACCAATCTATTTTTTATGTAACTGACTTTATGATAACTAAAGTTATGAACAGTCTTAAAGACTTAAGTTTATGCAACTGACCCCAGCAGACAACATTGATTCCTTTAGTTTCAAAGTCCACACCAAGACAATATAAGAAATAACTATGAGACAAAGAGTCAAAGTTTACTCACCATGATCCTAAGAACCGTGAACTCACCATGTCCACACAACTACCATCCCCATTAAAGCGATCTAATTCTATGCAGACGCGTTTGAGAAGTGTCACATGTACCAGTGTCTTTCAGTGGAAGTCTACATTTTCTCTTTTTCTTTGAGCCACTGTATAATGAGCACGAATGCGGTAAATGTAAGATCCCATCTCTCCTTGTTCATAGAAATCTGAAGCACTAATGTACAAAACGAGAATGTGTTTGGAGGAAAACAACCTCATCATTCCATCTGACGTTTTTAGGAAGAGCTAAATAGTCCATAATTTTGAACATAAAGTCATAAATGCCAGAATATGGCAGAAAAGTTCAAATTGTAAATGTGCTGCTGTGAATAATGAGATCTCCAGCAGAATCCAGAGAGAGAGAGACGACTGTAAACAGAACGAAAGTAGAGTGAGAAAGAGAGAGAGGGAGTGAGAAAAAGAAATTGTATGCCGGGATGTGGGAAAGGGATGCTATGTTAGGATCAGGTACGGACCTCTATGGTTTTATTGGGTTGCATTAGCATACCACGACCCTGATCTCAGCCCCTGTAGGCTTATGAATATTACATAAGAAAATGGCATATTTCATTATTACGTAATGAAAGCCATTGCGCTGCAGATCCGATTCATGGAGCATCTGTTCAGATGCATGAATACAAAAACCACGCTAGAAGTTCAAGATGCAACCATTTATCATTATTAGCAACATCACATTAGCAAACAACATGATTATGCACTGCCAGACCACGCTGATAATTGTAATACAATTATGTTGTGACACTGGTCACTGCAGGCTTTTCTTCTGCTGCCAGACTCAAACAGACACTCATGAGCAAAATGACAGGGGAAGAGAAGAAGAATCTGGGCTTAAACTGAGCTTAACTGACAGTCTAAGCCAATGCTAATGTTATCTCTGTGATTTAGTCTTGTGTGGGCTCAGCGCTCACGGGATCATTGCACATTGTAATGCCCTGTGACTCTCATGGATTTACAATGAAAAACTCTCCTCAGAGCTGCACAAATGTCTTCATTTCTCTCCGTTTTTGAGGGATGCTAATGCATTTTTAAGTGGCTCAAATGCATTCCTATGTCAAATTGGAAAGTTCCTCTAATGTTTCACCGTTTACAGCCTGTACAAGATTTTCGCAATGGAAGGTGTTGAGAAAAAGTATGAGTTTTTCAAATAAACTGTCTGTGCTGAAGACATATTAGCTCGTCCTTATTTCAAGTATCAATCAGCAGCGCACAATGATTGTCAAAAGTTTTAATAAAAGCGCTCTTTATGGTGCTGCTGTATAGTTTGGTGATATGTGAGTCAAGTGATGAATGTTTCTTTCCCTCCTACAACACCCTCAATGAGTCGCTCAATAACTCATGCATTCATATTATGAGCCATCTCGTGTTCCCTCATCTCACTAGATGTGAAGCTCATAACAGCTCAATATAGTTTATTCACCTTGTCCAAGGTTTCATAGTAATAATAACCATAATGACGTTTCTTGCTCTCCTTCTGTTTTTCAGATGAGTTCAAGGCCTTTCTCAAGAAGTTGCCAACGGATCTTTTTTTAAACACGTCTGCCGTCTTAAAGTTCTGGACGTCAGATCTGGTCCTGCAGAGACGTTATGGTCTGCTGGAGGCGAGCACTAAAGTGGTGCTGGGAAAAGCCATCAAGATCGTGCGCAAACTCTTCGCTCTCAGCAAGCGCTGTCCCACGCAGCCAAAGATCAGCCTGCCTAGAGAGAGGTACAAAGCCATATGAACATTTGTTGTTGTTGTTGTTGTTGTGGCAAATCATACACTCTAAAAAATGCTGGGTTAAAAATAACCCAAGTTAGGTTGAAAATGGACTAACCCAGCAATTGGGTTGTTTTAACCCAGCGATTGTTGTTTTAAGGAAAACATTTTGAAGCATGTCACCATTGTTGAGATTCATATGCTGATTCTTGATGCCTGTGTGTGGCAAAATATTTTTTTCCCCTGTAACGTATTTTAAATTGCGAGTGTCTGATCTTCTGCAACAAAGTTTTTCTGGTAAAATATTGGTCCGAAATAAGATTATTGATTTATTAGAGTGTATGAGGCTGAAAACTTGATCATCTTGGTTTCTTTCTTAGCAACGAATGATGTGTTTTGCCAAACACTGTAACAAAGGCCACAAACTCACACAAAGAGGCTAACCGCCTAACCAAAGAAACACTGATCTCCATAATGGTGACCAAATGATTTTCCATTTAAAAAAATTCTACATCTGAACCTGTTCATTCTTAAGAGCTTCTGTTTCCAATGGACAACATTTCTTGAATTGGCTCAACTACAAAAGATGCGTTACAGAATAGTTGCATCTCTCCAGAAAACAAATAATGTCAAGTCGACTCAACTAAACATTGTTTATGTCACAGACAACTTATTTTCAGTTCGTATAACTGTTATTTACAAAAGTTGAGTCAACAAAAAAAGCTAGGGGAAATTGGTACTAAGATTTTTTTTTGTTGTACAACCTTAAACATTTTTACAGTGCAGATTACAGATTTTCAAATAGTTTTATCTCGGCCAAATATTGTCCTATCCTAACAAACCCAACCCAATCTCACGGTAATTCGTACATATTTTACAAGGAGGCTAATTCGATTGGCTAATTCGATAATACAAATTTGTACGACCTCACGATTTTTGCTAAATCCAGGGTCCAGGCTCCAGGGTCTCATACACTGCTGGGTTAAAAATAGCCCAAGTTAGGTTGAAAATGGACTAACCCAGCAATTGGGTTGTTTTAACACAGCGGTTGGGTTAAATTTGAGCTTAAAACAACAATCGCTGGGTTCAAACAACCCAATTGCTGGGTTAGTCCATTTTCAACCTAACTTGGGCTATTTTTAACCCAGCAGTGTATGTGACCCTGGACCACAAAACCAGTCATAAGGGTAATTCATTTTATTCATCATATGAAAGCTGAATAAATAAGCTTTCCATTGATGCATGGTTTGTTCAACGCTATCTCACGACCAATTTGTCAATATTTTACGAGGTGGCTAATTTTGTACATTGTGTCTAAACCCCAGTGATGGTGTTTAGGGGCGGGCTTTGAGGCAACTCGTCAAATACGTACGATTTAGCAAAAATCGTGAGGTCGTACAAATTTGTACGAATTAGCCACCTCGTAAATTATGTACGAATTGCCGTGAGATTGGGTTGGGTTTGTTAGGATAGGACAATATTTGGCCGAGATAAAACTATTTGAAAATCTGTAATCTGCACTGTAAAAATGTTTAAGGTTGTACAACAAAAAAAAATCTTAGTACCAATTTCCCCTAGCTTTTTTTGTTGACTCAACTTTTGTAAATAACAGTTATACGAACTGAAAATAAGTTGTCTGTGACATAAAAAAATGTTTAGTTGAGTCAACTTGACATTATTTGTTTTCTGGAGAGATGCAACTATTCTGTAACGCATCTTTTGTAGTTGAGCCAATTCAAGAAATGTTGTCCATTGGAAACAGAAGCTCTTAAGAATGAACAGGTTCAGATGTAGAATTTTTTTTTAATTGAAAATCATTTGGTCACCATTATGGAGATCAGTGTTTCCTTTGGTTGGGGCGGTTAGCCTCTTTGTGTGGGTTTGTGGCCTTTGTAACAGTGTTTGGCAAAACACATCATTCGTTGCTAAGAAAGAAACCAAGATGATCAAGCTTTCAGCCTCATAAACTCTAATAAATCAATAATCTTAATATTTTACCAGCAAAACTTTGTTGCAGCAGATCAGACACTCGCAATTTAAAATACATTACAGGGGAAAAAAGTATTTTGCCACACACAGACATCAAGAATCAGCATATGAATCTCAACAATGGTGACATGCTTCATGCCACAATGCATGCTGGGAGCCAACAAAGTATTAAAATTATAGTTCCCAGCATGCATTGTGGCATGAAACATGTCACCATTGTTGAGATTCATATGATGATTCTTGACTAAACGTTGTTTGTTTGTTATTACTTCGCGTTTTTACCCACACAGTCAAATTCAAAACCGCCCAATCTGGCAACACTGAGGACGTTCTCTCTTTTTTCTGTGGAACATAAAATAAGATATTTTTTTTAAAAATGTCTTAGATTTTTTTTTTTTTTGTCCAGACAATGAAAGTACAATGAAAGTACCCCATTGACTTTCATTTTTAATGGACAAAAACAACTTCTTCAGAACATTCCTCAAAATAACTTCTCCATGCGCCATAGAGGACAAAAAAAAAGTTATACATATTAGGAACAACATGAGGGTCAGTAAATGATAAAACACTTCAGTTGAATGATTAAAACTGCAGTCTGTAACTTTTTTTGGTTAAAAATGATCCAAAACAAAATTGAGCAAGTACTCAACTGGCCAGTGTTCAAAATGATCACCTTACCCGATTCACAACGGTAAGCTTGTAATAATGCGTTATATTTGAGTGGTACTGGTGGATTCCTGCGGGAAATTCGAGCAAGGCGCCGCTTGTCACATCTGTATACATAAAGAATGAGTCTGGCTATAGTAGTAGCGCATGTGAGGATGCTGCAGGTGGTGGAGCATTTATAGCCTTTTCTCACAGCAGCTGGAGTAATTAAACGTATCATTTTGATGGCGGATTGTAATCCAGACAGGCCCAAACAACAATCAGTGACAACCTGAGATTCACCCGTAGTCAAAAGCAGAAGATTAGACTGTACAGAAATTGAAATCCAGGTAACGCTAATACACACTTAATACACATAGACATGCAATGCTGATTTTGTTAACATTAAAGGGAAATTAGCCCATGATAGATGCACTTTTATGATGGATAGATGCACTTTTATGATGGATGGATGCACTTTTATGATGGATAGTTGCACTTTTATGATGGATGGATGCACTTTTATGATGGATGGATGCACTTGTATGATGGATAGATGCACTTTTATGATGGATAGATGCACTTTTATGATGGACAGATGCACTTTTATGATGGATAGATGCACTTTTATGATGGACAGATGCACTTTTATGATGGATAGATACACTTTTATGATGGATAGATACACTTTTATGATGGATAGATGCACTTTTATGATGGACAGATGCACTTTTATGATGGACAGATGCACTTTTATGATGGACAGATGCACTTTTATGGATAGATGCACTTTTATGATGGACGGATGCACGTTTATGATGGACGGATGCACTTTTATGATGGATGGATGCACTTTTATGATGGATGGATGCACTTGTATGATGGATAGATGCACTTTTATGATGGACAGATGCACTTGTATGATGGATAGATGCACTTTTATGATGGACAGATGCACTTTTATGATGGATGGATGCACTTTTATGATGGATGGATGCACTTTTATGATGGATGAATGCACTTTTATGATGGATAGATGCACTTTTATGATGGATGGATGCACTTGTATGATGGATGGATGCACTTTTATGATGGATAGATGCACTTTTATGATGGACAGATGCCCTTTTATGATGGATAGATGCACTTTTATGATGGATAGATGCACTTTTATATAAATAGATGCACTTTTATGGTGGATAGATGCACTTTTTTAATGGATAGAAGCAGTGTTATGATGGAAAGATGCACTTTTATCATGGATGGATGCACTTTTATGATGGATAGACACAGTGTTATGATGGATAGATGCAGTGTTATGATGGATAGATGCAGTGTTATGATGGATGGATGCACTTTTATGATGGATAGATGCAGTGTTATGATGGATAGATGCAGTGTTATGATGGATAGATGCACTTTTATGATTAATGGATGCACTTTTATGATGGATAGATGCACTTTTATGGACTTTAAAACAGAAACAGCCATGCTTGGAAGAGCCAGGACATATGTTTTTATATTTTTGGGTAAAATATCCCTTTAACAATTTGTGAACAAAGTATAACAATAAAAATTATTTGCATTGTTTAATGTGATATGAGCTAAGCGATCGTTAGATTTAATCACCGTTGGTGGAGCAATTTATTTTTAATGCTTTTTTCTCAGTTGGTCAGAACAAAAGTGGCAGACATCTTACTTCCGATTACATTTTCCAGTGAAAATTGTTATTTTGGTCGTCCAAGACATAGGTACATAGACATAGGTAGACATATGGTTTATTTAGACTGTGGTTTAGAGGCATTGAAGCTGCACTATTGCATGGTTCAGCCGTTCTTCTTACAGGACTATTATTTGTTTTTTTTTTATTCTGCAAAGAAAAAGTTGCCGGATATCTGAATTTGTGGGAAAACCAAAGAGAGATGGAGGATATTAAAGTGTCTGAACGTGGAGCCTGTATAGAGTGAGTCTTTCTGGAGAGTGGTCACTGGTCAGTGTGCACACTATAATCAAGAGCTCCACGCGAGTGACAGGTTGTAGTTAGCATCCGTAAACTCAGACGACTTCAACCTGTGTCTGCAAAACGAAAAACACACTAGATCTCACCCAAACTGAGAGTGGAAGCAGTTATGTTGGTTCATTAGTTTCATAAAGGAAGGTTTTATTACCATAGATTTTTTTTCATTTCTCCAAAACAAAATAATTGCTTGATATTCCATGCGTTTCTTATAGATTTTGAATGTGAGCCTCTGTAATATCATTCACATATTTCTTGGTCATACATTCAGAGAAAAATAACGTTCTGATTTAAAAACACAATTCTATTTTTGAGAGATTAAGGAGATTTTATGCTATATTTTTCTATTTTCTATATCTTTATTAAAAAGTGATTTCACTTAATAATACATACAATACTAGTCAAAAGTTTGTTTCATGAAAATGTCAGTACTCTGAAAAATATCAAGTCAGGATGCCTTGTCAAAAGTGTGCTCATTTTGATCCCTTTTGCATTCATACACTGTAAAATAAATAATACCCTATATCTACTCAATAAAATTGTGGCAACAGTTTAATATTATTAATTAAATTCAACAAATAAGAATTGGGTTAGAATGAATCAAATTAATTCCTTAAAAGTCAACCATTCAAAATGAGTAACTGCAAATAGCAGACAAATTACAGCTGAAGGAAAGAGAAACACAAGAACTACAACTCAGCCTTAGACGAAATGGCAACACTTTACAATAAGGTTGTATTAGTTAACGTCTCGGTTACGGATGTAACCCTCGTTCCCTGAGGAGGGAACGGAGACGTACGTTAGTGACTAACGAATGGGGGTTTCGCTTAGAAGCCTATCATCTTCGAGAATTCAACAGCGCCCAATGGCAGTGCCAATGCCATGGGCATGCGGAATTTGCATGCGTAACTCCGCCCCACCCTGTGGGTATATAAGGAAGTACGCTGGCAACATCGCATTATGTTACTGCTGCAGGAGCCAAGACTGAACTCCGCATACCAGCAACACAGCTGACGTGGCAAAGGAAACGTACGTCTCCGTTCCCTCCTCAGGGAACGAGGGTTACATCCGTAACCGAGACGTTCCCTTTCGTTCAGTCACTACGACGTACGTTAGTGACTAACGAATGGGGGTTCCAATACAACAACGCCACTCAGCTGTCATCCAGTGCCCTGCGTAAGTGTGAGTACCCTGTCGTAAGACTAGTACGGACGAAGGACTCCCACTTATCACAGGATTACCAAGGTACACTGGGAAGCATATCCCAGTGAGGGAATGCCAAGATGCCTACCCGTGGGGAGGACTTAGAGAATACACATATGACCCGCTAAGGGCTGCATATGGAAGATCTCTAGGGTACCAGCCGAAGGTGGATTTTTAACCCTAGGGGCGGCAGGGACTTGCCAAGGGAAAGACACCTGCTCGCTGAGGAGGCTTACGGTGGAAATACTCGTGTGGGGGTCGCCGGAGGGGAACCATGCACACGGAGCACCTGGCCGGACATGAGGGTCTGGGCTCGAAGGGGCAGACTGAACTGATGTCGGCGTCAGCAGTGCTGGAGGAGCTCAGGGCTCTCGGGGAGCTCACCTGAGGAAAAATAATCGCACGTATCCAGTCCGTGGAGTGGAATGGCGAGCAAGCAAAGACACCTGAGCCTGGCCCATTACCGGCCACCCGTAGGGGCGAGTACATAGTCGGACACTGGCTCCACTCGGAGATTGTAGAATCTGGCGAATGTGTTTGGTGTCGCCCAGCCTGCAGCTCTGCAGATGTCTGTTAGCGAGGCGCCACGCGCTAAAGCCCAAGAGGAGGCCACACTCCAGGTGGAGTGTGCCCTGACCCCAAGGGGACATGGTCGACCTTGCTGCTGGTAAGCCAAAACAATGGTGTCCACTATCCAGTGAGACAACCTCTGCTTTGAGAGAGCACTTCCCTTCCGCTCTCCACCATAACAGACAAAGAGCTGGTCTGAGGTCCTGAAACATCGCGTACTGTCTACATAGGCGCGGAGAGCGCGTACTGGACAGAGCAATGCCAAGGCTGGGTCTGCCTCCTCCAAAGGCAGCGCTTGCAGGTTCACCACCTGGTCTCGGAACGGAGTGGTAGGAACCTTGGGCACATATCCGGGCCGGGGTCCCAGGATCACGTGAGAGTTAGCCGGCCCGAACTCAAGGCACGCTTCGTCAACCGAAAATGCTTGCAGGTCCCCGACCCTCTTAAGCGAGGCCAATGCGGTCAGCAGAGCCGTCTTCATAGACAAGAATTTAATCTCGGCCGACCGCAAAGGCTCAAAGGGAGGCCTCTGCAGAGCACTTAAGACTACTGAGAGGTCCCAAGAGGGTACGAGAGGAGAGCGAGGAGGATTCAGTCTCCTCGCCCCCCTCAGGAACCTGATGATCAGGTCGTGCTGACTTACCTTTTTGTCCCCCAGGAGATCGTGGTGGGCAGATATTGCGGCCACGTACACTTTAAGGGTGGAAGGAGACAGCCTTCGTTCCACCCCCTCCTGGAGAAACGATAGCACGGACCCGACCGGGCATTTCCAGGGGTCTTCTTGGCGGGAAGAACACCATGTGACGAAGAGGTTCCACTTCAACGCATAGAGGCGTCGTGTAGACTCAGCTCTAGCGGAAGTGATGGTAGCGACCACCGCAGGTGGAAGACTACTCAAACCTGCCGCGTCCCGTCCAGAAGCCAAATGTGGAGCTTCCAGAACGCCGGAGCCAAACGGTGCCCCGTCTCTGAGTGAGGAGGTCCGGTCTCAGAGGAATAGGCCAGGGAGGGGCTGTCGCAAGGAGTAGAAGTTCTGAGAACCAGGTCTGGCCGTGCCAAAACGGGGCGACCAACATGACCTGCTCCTTGTCCTCCCTGATCCTGCACAGTACCCGTGCAAGGAGGCTCACTGGGGGAAACGCATACTTGCGTAGTCCGGGCGGCCAGCTGTGCGCCAGTGCATCCGTGCCGAGGGAGCCCTCGGTCAGGGAATAATACAGGGAGCAATGGGAAGAGTCCTGGGAGGCAAAAAGATCTACCTGTGCGTCACCGAACCGTTCCCATATCAGCTGGACCGTCTGGGGGTGGAGTCTCCACTTTCCGGGGAGAGGCTGAAACCGTGAGAGCTCGTCGGCTGCACAGTTCAGGTCTCCCGGGATGTGGACAGCACGAAGGGACCTCAGGCGCTTCTGACTCCACAAAACGAGATGGCGGGCGAGTTGAGACATATGGCGGGAGCGTAGACCGCCCTGGTGGTTGATGTACGCTACTACGGCCGTGTTGTCTGTCCTGACTAGTACGTGTTGACCCCTCAGCAACGCTCGGAAGCGGTGCAGGGCGAACCGTACTGCCAGTAACTCGAGGTAATTGACATGCAGAAGGCGCTGGGGTCCTGTCCAGGAGCCCGCGGCTGCTTGTCCATTGCACATGGCACCCCAGCCCGTGGATGATGCATCTGTTGATACAACAACATGCCTGGAAACTCGTTCTAAGGACACACCGGTCCGTAGAAAACTGAGGTTCGACCACGGGGTGAGAGTCTGTAAGCAGGCCCGAGTACTTGTACCCGGAGCGTGCCAGACCGCCATGCCCATCTCGGGACTCGATCGCGTAGCCAGTGCTGAAGCGGTCTCATATGAAGCAATCCGAGCGGCGTCACCGCGGCTGCAGATGCCATATGCCCCAGGAGCCTCTGAAATAGTTTCAGTGGAACCGCATTCTTGCCCTCGAGTTGACGAAGGGAAGTCAGCAGAGACTGCGCGCGCTCGCTCGAAAGCTGCGCGCACATGGCGACCGAGTCGATATCCATACCGAGAAAAGAGATCCTCTGCGCGGGGCAAAGTTTGCTCTTCTCCCAGTTGACCCGAAGGCCCAGACGGGCTAGGTGATGGAGCACCTGATCTCTGTGTCCGCAAACCTGCTCTCGAGAGTGACCCAGTATGAGCCAGTCGTCGAGGTAATTCAGGATGCGAACCCCGTGCTGCCGAAGGGGCGCAAGGGCTGCCTCGGCAATCTTCGTAAAGACGCGAGGGGACAGAGATAGCCCGAATGGTAGAACTGCGTACTGATATGCCCGCCCCTCGAAAGCAAACCGTAGGAACGGTCTGTGTCGAGGTAGAATGGAGACATGGAAGTAGGCGTCCTTCAGGTCGATCGCTGCAAACCAATCGTCTGGACGAACGCATTCGAAAAGGCGTTTCGCTGTCAACATCTTGAACGGAAACCGGTGAAGGTAACGGTTCAAGACGCGCAGGTCCAGGATTGGCCGTAGCCCACCGGTCTTTTTGGGTACGATGAAGTACGGGCTGAAAAGCCCGGAGTTCATCTCGGCTGGAGGGACAGGTTCGATCGCACCCTTCGCCAGTAGGGTGGCAATCTCCGCTCGCATGACGGGGGCATTGGCCCCGATCATAGTGGAGCGGACTCCCCGGAAGCAGGGAGGAACCTGCGCGAACTTAATCGCGTAGCCGCGCCTGATGGTCCGCGCGACCCAGCGGGACAGCCCTGGAAGCTGAAGCCAGACTCCCAGAAACTGCGCCAGCGGGGTCATTTGGAGCACAGACGTACCCGGTGTGGGCTTGCAGCGATGCAGCGTCACCGGCCCGGACATGGGAGGCTGAGGGCGTCCCGGTGCGGGGGCACGGTTGACTGCTGCGTCCTGACAGAGGAGACCAGGGAAGGACGCACGTTCCACTGGGGTCTGCTCTGCCAGGAGGCTGGCGACAGAGTGGGATGCGAGTGGCGGGACCCGTTGGTGGCGCGCACCGTCATCACCGGACTCTGTGGGCTCAGGGATGGGAGTGTTAATTCTTTCTTGACCGAATTAGGATGCTGCTGACCCGTGGGCCAGCAGCTGAACAAAGGATTCTCCCCCGGCCCTCCACCGGGGGAAGGAGTGGTCCTGCTACCATCTCCTTGAAAGAATTTCCCATCCCTGAGCCGTCCGTCTCAGGAGCGCCGCTTGGCCTGGCGTTTAGCGGGGCGCGGGGCGGCCTGAGGGGACTTGGACGCCTTCCTACGGCTTCCTCCGCGACCCGGCCCGGGTGAAGGCTGCTGCTTGGACCGGGTGGGAGGGGCGGGAGCCTTAGGAGGGCGTCCTCGGCGTGGAGCAGACTGAGGCGACTGTGCCGGCGGCTGGGTGGAGGCAGCAGCTGGCCGCCGGGGCAGTACGTGTTACGGCCTCAGTCTGCTCTGGGGCGGCCGAGAACTGTTGGGCGCAGTTCCCAGCCGCGCCGCCGAAGAGGCCAGCCTGGGATATGGGCGAGTTGAGGAGGCGGGCTCAGTCAACCCCCCCATATCACCAGGTAAGGCCAGGAAATTCTCCCGGACCACAGCTGTGGACATCGCCTGACCGAGGGAGCGTGTGGCGACCTTTACCACCCAGAGGGCGGGATCAGTGGCGGCACGCAGCTCAAAAAAGAGCCCTGGGTCAGCTCCACCCTTGTGCATGTGCAAAGGGGCGGCGGCCTACCCCATAGCACTGCAGGACCACGCCACCGAAGTAGACGAGCCCACAGGCTTAGGGAGGGTGCTTAGGACAGCCACACCACGTCAAAGCTCTCTGTGGACACCGTAGTGCGCAACAGAGTTGTTTAACAGTGGGGAGGGGGCCCCAGTGTACCCTAGGCCGCGGCCCCATCAAGGGTAGAGAAGGCGGAGGAGGCCACCAAACGGTCACGGGAAGCACGGGGACTTCCAGGACCGCGTGATCTCCTCATGCACCTCGGGAGCGAAAGGCTTTGGGGGCGGGGCCCAACAGCTGTCGGGTGCCGCCCACAAAAACCGATCGCGCAACCACGAGCACTCGCGACTGGGCGAAGTTCCACACCAGCGCGAGGCTCGCGGCTGCCCGAGATAACATGGCTATCAACTCTAGGTCAGATCAGGCAGTGCTGACACACCCGGAGGCGGAGCACAACCTAATCGTCATCCCCAAAGGATCTAGCCCACCTTGGGATGCGGCGATCGACATCTCGCCGCTATCTGGAGTGTGAACGAAACGAACGAGGCGTCAGAGACGGGCCGCTGTTTCAGTCCAGCACTCGCGGGAAGCGATGTGCGAGAAGGGGGCGTGGCCCGAGGAATGATCGTCGGGGTTCTTATACCACGCACCGCCCTCAGGTCACCCTGGCCACCAGCCAAAGTACCACCTCTCTCAGAGACGGTAGATTGGGGTGTGGCAGAGGGGACTCTCTCTCCTCGCGGAGATCACTGAGTCTCGACCGCGACATCGCGATGGTCACGTTCCCGCAGTGGGAACATGACACATCCACAATCACTGCCCGAACGTGCTGAAGCCCAAACACGTCGAGCAGTGAATGTGCCCATAGACAGCAACGGAGATCGATCGCACCCGGAAGTGCACGGGCGAACCGTCTTGAAAAAGACGTGCCACGCTCAAGCTCTTTTTGTGAGAGGAAAGCTCTGCAGAGTGCCGAAGCGCCCAGGGAAAACACACACAGCTGTTGCAGATCACTGCACAGATCAGCAGGCAGGCAATGCGAGATCGCTGGAATGTGCCGTCACACCAACACCCTGGAGAACCGCTCGTCTCGAAGACTGAAGAGAGGACTTCAGAATTCAGGCTTGTAGGAGTGAAGAGATGCTCTTGGCTCCAAAGCAGAAACATAATGCGATGTTGCCAGCGTACTTCCTTATATACCCACAGGGTGGGGCGGAGTTACGCATGCAAATTCCGCATGCCCATGGCATTGGCACTGCCATTGGGCGCTGTTGAATTCTCGAAGATGATAGGCTTCTAAGCGAAACCCCCATTCGTTAGTCACTAACGTACGTCGTAGTGACTGAACGAAAGGGAACATTAGTTAACACGAACTAACCGTGAACAATGCCTGTAGCTTTACTGTTTTTGTAAGGTTATCTTATTTGCATAGCAGTTGACACACTAAGAATGAACATTTCTAACTAAATTCAACTGATAAACTAATGTAAATATGTACAGTAATATAACATTACAGTAAAGCTACAGGCATTGTTCACGGTTAGTTCATGTTAACTAATGTTAACTAATGCAACCTTATTGTAAAGTGTTACCGATGAAATCAACTGAAAAGGCATTAAATCTCTCTCATTACAAACTAGACTGACTTTATTTCTGTCATTTGTCTACAGTTCTTTTTGAGGTTTAGAGATTCATGTTTTATTGACAATGTTTGGTCACTATTATGGTAATCAGTGTTTCCTTCACTTGGGCAGTTTGACTCTTGACTTTTTAAGTCAGTTTGTGGTTTTTGTAACAGTGTTTAGTGTTTAACATTCTTAAGGAATTAATTTGATTAATTCTAACCCAATTACTAACTTAGATGTTGAATTTAATTCATAATATTGCTTGTAATCTGTTGCCACAACATCTAATTAGTTAGGCTTACTTAAAAAAAGCATGCAAACCGATTGCCTTAGCAAATCAAGTAAAGTGAAATAGGACTAGTATGTTGTGCTAACAAATGTTTAGTATAGTTCACTTATACAACAGCTCTAGTAACTAAAAAAAGAACTGTAGAGAGTGCTTGATCTTTTGCTTTAGATTTACTCTTGCCTTAGTTGTTAGCATTGTTGTGTTTTGATGCTGAATGTTGTGTGTGTGTGTGTGTGTGAGACTCAAGCATGATCAACTGCGAGATATTGTCAAAAATATAGAGGGATTATATTAACCCAATTAAACGTAAGTGACGTAAGTGTTAGCAATAAAATTGCAAACGATCATTATGCGACATAAAGGGAAATATTACATAGGTTGATTTTAAAAGGTGACCATATATCTGACTAAGGGCCCTATTTTAACGATCTGAAACGCAAGTGTCAAAGCTCAAAGCGCAAGTAACTTTGTGGGCGGGTCTCGGCGCTGTTGCTATTTTCCCGGCGGGATAAATGGCTCTTGCGCCCGGCGCAAATCTAAAATGGGTTGGTCTGAAGTAGCTTCATTATTCATAGGTGTGGTTTGGGCGTAACGTGAATAAACCAATCAGAGCGTCATCCAACATTCCCTTTAAAAGCAGGTGCGCAAGTTCCATTATGGATTGCTATTATTATGGCGTATTTACCAGGCGCACGCCAGGAGCGGTTCACAGCCGAGGAGACTGATGTTCTTGATGTTATTACTACAATTAGCCTGAATAATTTGTAAGCTAGATTTATGCCTATTTTTTCACATCTTCGTGGCACACCACAATGATTTCCGTCATCTCATTTAGTGTAACAATTTATGATTTGCAAAAATAACTGTTGCATCTGTGTAGATTACATGAGCAAAGTGTATGCGCGTTGTGCACGCTATACATTATGGTCAAGCATGCGCCCTTAAAATAGCATAATGAACAACGCGCAACGCGCCACTGACTTTAGACTAGGTTTTTTCTGGTCAGTGGCGCAATTGTTTAATGGAACAGCAAAATAGCACCAGGGATTGTTTGCACCGGAACACGCCTCCTTTTTTGCGCTGAACCGCCCAGGGAGCGCAAGTTCATTCACTAGTTTAGCGACGTGCTTCTGTGGAGGGAAAAGCGCGCTTTGCGCGGGTGCAAAATAGGAATGACACATGCGTCGGTGTACAAAGTCAATTGCGCTGGGTGCAAGATAGGGCCCTTAATCATTAACTATAGTTTATTTTTCACTCAGAAGCTAGGTCAACTTTTAAAAGCAACCTATTTATTACATATTTTCTTTTGAAACCAAATAACTGTGAAAACAAATTTCTTGTTGCATCAATAGGAAGATAATTATAATAATATGAATGTTCCAAAGCCCAACCAAGTGGAACACTGATCACCATAATGGCGACTCTCTTTTTTGGGGGGGCTGGACAAAATGCCACCCAAACCAATCAGAGTAAACAAGAAATATTATGTGAACAGTAGGCCTACATATTACTAGATTTTTACAATTAAGTTAAGACATTAAGTAAAGTTAACTAAAAGTGTTAGTTAGAATCACTGTTGGATTTTACAGTGGATATGGTGTATTATTTTTACAGAGTAGTTTGTTTGTTTTTTCTCCTAGTGTTAATTTCATGACAAATAGTCGATTATGATGTTCTCCCAAGAAAGTCATCACTGAAAAAAAATGTTTTGTCAGTTTTACTTGGTGGCAATGACTCTGTTGCGCTTACGATGCTTTTCGGAAACTCAGCCCAGTTAGTTATGTCAACAAAATTATTAATTTAGTTTTAACACAAATTAATTAAGTCAAATATATTAGGTGGATTGAACACAATTAAATTAAGCTGTGAACAATTATTAAATTGTGTTACTTTAACTAATTTTAATTATTTAATTTAATTTAATTTTAAATTGTATTACATTTTATTTTATTAAACTGAACAAGAGGCAAAAAAAAAAAAAAAAAAATTGAGTCTATGTTTGTTTTATAATTTCAATTGAAGCAAAATTGGACCAGCCAAACACAAACCTTTTCTTCTTGTGTGTCCTTCAGAGCAGACGTCCTGTAGCTGACACTGGTCACGATTATTGGAAATTGTATATTGGGTCAATGTAACTCAATTAAGTTAAAACAGCATTCCCTTGTTTTATGTTACATAAACCTGATTGAATTAGGTTACAACTACTAAATTAGAATTTATAGGTAGAAATACCTTTTACAGTGTATGTCTGGCCAAGTTTGAGATCTCCTGAACTGAAATGGACACTCCTTTGTAAAATAGGTAAATTATCTTTGTTTTATGTAAGCTTGCTTATGAGGAAAAAAAACTTATAATTCTCAAGATTTGTCTTCAGACTTCAAAATTGAAGATTCACATAAGAGACAACTAGGACTTAATGCTTTTTTTTATTTAGTATTTGTGTCTTGTTTCCAGTCCAAACATCAAAGAAATATAGAATTAATATACATTTATTAGATAAGTACAATATTTTTTCTTGTTTTCTGGAAAATAAAATCAAAACGAAGTGAGGTCTTGCTTAAAACAAGCTAAATGATCTTCCAATGGAGCAAGAAAACAAAACTTGTTTCTGATTGAAATCTTGTTTCTTGTTTTTGTCCCAATCAGAAACATGATTATTTTGATAACTCTGCTTGTTTTAATCACTCGCTTTACTTTGATTGTTTTGATTGTAAATGCCTCTAAATGCATGACTTTTGGACTGGAAACAAGACGAAAATACTACGAAATAAAGTCATTTTTTGCGGTGCGTTTCTCTGAGTCAACATATCTGAGCACTGCTCAGTGGTTTATTTACTGCCTGAATTACATCCCGATATCAAATGCTCTCATGAACAAGAAGAATATGTCACATTAGTGGATTTATAGGATTATTAATAAACTCATGAGTCCAGGACAAAAGGAAGGCAAGATGAAATGAAATCCCACAGGGAGGCAGCCAGCAGAAAGGGCATGGGATGCGAGACATTTTATTTATGCATGCATGGCATTAAGTATGCGTCAACAGTTGTGAAGTGAGTAGGAAGATAATGGAGAGCCCATGGAGTTGGAGCATTTATTTAAGTGACTTGTCTCTTGCTAAATTGGATAAAAGAGACTGAAAAGAATGCTCCTCACACACATCCCCAAAGGCTTTTAAGACTCACTTCCTCCACTGGTTAAGAACAATTCGCATTTGTCAAAGAACATGCCACCAGCACCACTCGATTATTATTCGTCTCAATCAGCAAGAGGAAACGAATGCCTCATTCACCACAGAGAAAATAAGGCAGATGTCAAACTGTAACAACCATTTTTCATGTTGATTTTATCTTCATTTAGTAAAGCCTAACCTGTCAGTTTTACAATTCTCGCATTCTCTCTTGCAGGACTCTGGGTTTTTGGCTCAACAAAGCCCAGTCTCTGTTGTACTGCAGCGAGCATGGTGTGCACGGCACATTCTCCGAGGAAGTGCAGGGCTGCATCTGCGCCGCGGAGCAACGCGCCGTCTGCCAGGGCACCGTGCCATGTAAGGTGGGTGAGGGGACTCTCTGCTCGTCCTGCGCCCCAGACAACATCACCCGCTGTGGCACATGCCTCCCCGGCAGCATCCTCCACATGGGCT
The DNA here is from genome assembly GCA_023566225.1 of Romanogobio albipinnatus. Classification (NCBI taxonomy): domain Eukaryota; kingdom Metazoa; phylum Chordata; class Actinopteri; order Cypriniformes; family Gobionidae; genus Romanogobio; species Romanogobio albipinnatus. The sequence continues at coordinate 2,704,514 of CM042244.1, forward strand.
TGTGCCGCCCCAACATCGCCAACTCTTTGGACCACTACGTCAACTTTGACTTTGACATGCCGGACGCAGAGCTGCGTTACCTCCTCCAAAGGCTCGACAGCCGCATGGAGGTCCACGCCATCTACATCAGCAACGACGTGCGCCTAGGCAGCTGGTTCAACCCGGCGTGGAGGAAGCGCATGCTGCTCACCCTCAAGAGCAACAAGAACAAGTCCAACCTCATCCACATGCTGATGGGGATCTCTTTCCAGATCTGTTCCACCAAGAACAGCACGCTGGAACCCGTGCCTGCTATCTATGTCAACCCCTTCGGGGGCAGCCACTCCGAAAGCTGGTTTATGCCCGTCAACCAGCAGGACTTCCCCGACTGGGAAAGAACTAAATTGGATGCCTCGCTCCAGTGCTATAACTGGACCATCCCTCTTGGCAGCAAGTGGAAGTCCTTCTTCGAAACGGTGCACATTTACCTGCGCAGTCGGGTCATCACTGACGATCCCGCCGTCAATGAGACGCTCTTTTACGAGCCGCTGGACCTGGATGACCACTCGGCCAACCTGGGCTACATGAAAATCAACAGTCTGAAGGTCTTTGGCTACAGCATGCACTTTGATCCAGAGGGGATCAAGGATCTGATCCTGCAGTTGGACTACCCGTACACGCAGGGATCCCAGGACGCGGCCTTCCTGATGCTTCTGGAGATGAGGGACCGCATCAACCGGCTCTCTCCGCCGGGAGCCCAGCCGCTGGACCTCTTCTCCTGCCTGCTGAGGCACAGGCTCAAGCTTTCGTCCAGCGAGGTGGTGCGGATACGGGAAGCGCTCCAGAGTTTCAACACCAAGCTCCCCAACTCCACAGAGCCAGAACTCAGCCAGCTGTGCAGCTAGCTCAGATGAGCCTCGCTTTTGCCTGCCAGTGAGAATGTATTTGTAAATGTGATGAGAGAGAAAGGGAAAAGAAATTGTCGGTGTGCGTGTCAATGTTTGTGGATTGTCTTTGAACCCTCTTCCTCTGGGCGGCAGAATTTTTGATTGTAACTGATGTACGATGTGGAAGCCGTACGCCGGCAGAATATTCCCTTGTCGGATCTAGCCTACAGTCAAACCTACATAGTGTCTTTGAGTAAGGGTTGCTTTTGAGACTTTTTCTTAAGCGGACTGCCTATGTGATCCATGAAAAAGAACATTTCCAGTCAGGATACATACCATTGCTTGAGATGGAGAATCGTCAAGTACCGGAGCACAGTGGTCCAACGGTTATAACAATCAGCAAAGATTCAAATTTGTGCTTTTCTATTTTATCTGGAGTTGCAAATCCTGTATTGTGAGATCTGTATATCTGTATTTAATGTGGGACTGAATTGCCGGATTGTTGGATATAAAGTCCTTTGTATTGAGAGATGTGGCTAAACCAAAAGGGAAACATGAAAGCAAACCGAATGGAGAAATTTCTTTACAGGTTTTCTAATGTTTATTGAAATCTCTTTTGAGAAGGCAACTGTACACGCTTACAATATTGTTTTGAGAAAAGAAAAAAGTTGGCCGCTTTGTAAATACTGCTCATCTCATTCGAAACGTTAAAAGCTTCACATATATACTGATAAACACCCGTATTTGTACTTTTTGAAAGTGCAAGACCAAAAAAAACACAAAAAAACATACACTTCAACACGAAACAATTGCCTTATGAAGTCTCTGTTCTGATATCAAAGCACACTTGGCTGTATGTCTCTCTCTTCAAGAAAAAAGCTTTCTTTTTTTCCTCTATAATTCTGATTTCAGTGACCTCTAATCTGTAAATGTCCATTTTTAATTGAAGTATTATATGAGGAGTGCATTACGTGTCATCTATGTGCAAATACAGAGTTACATTTACATCACCTGGCTGATTCAATAGCTTTGTTTTCTACTACCTGCTTTTCTATTAGACATATGAAGATGTGACGAGGCATAACTGCAATACATGAAGTCATTTTAGTATCTCTACATCTAGAGGCAATTATTCCCACTCAGCATTTAATAACCGTACATGTACTGCTTAAGTGTTCTTGATTAAGTTGCTTGGGTTGTAGCATTTGTCAACACAAACAGCCGCAGAATTACAGCCTTTGACAACACAGAGCATTTATTACTGCATTTTGTATAAAACTGGAATGTGTGGAAATGTCTGTGAAAATTGCGTATATGCATCAACATAAAAAACGATCAGTTTTCTGTCAAGATAAGATGGATCGCTCAATATACGAGGAGCAACTTTTACAGTGCGAGGTAAAAAACACAGACTAAAAAAGTGCAATTTATGCTGTTGTCATGGAGAGCCGTAGGACCGTCACATATATATGTGACTCAACTGCAAAGCGGGGAAAACATTCTCACTAAATTCAGAAGATGGAAATCACAGGGAGTCTGTAAATATGAGTTGTTTATCTTAATGTCTAAGACAGGAATCGGTTTTCACCCTTCAACAAATTGTCAAGACAGTGAAGGGCGTCTAATCAATCACAACAGCCCTATGTAAACTGACATAGCCTCCCTCTTGAGACGGCATAAACAATCTGAATATTTCCTGATTTATTATGACTAAACTGTCAGAGTTTACAAGGTTTTTAGAGAAACACTTTATAATAACTTTCATGAAGTCATAAACTAAATATTTACATATATGCACTCTAAAAAATGCTGGTTCACTTGTTGGGTTAAAACCCAAGTTGGGTTAAAAATAGACAAACCCAGCTGTTGTGTTGTTTTAACCCAGCGGTTTGGTTAAATGTTTGCTTAAAACAACCCATTCGCTGGGTTAAAACAACCCATTCACTGGGTTAAAACTAAGCAACCGCTGGGTTAAAAACACCCAATTGCTGGGTTAAAACAACCCAACCGCTGGGTTAAAACAACCCATTCACTGGGTTAAAACAACCCATTCACTGGGTTAAAACAACCCATTCACTGGGTTAAAACAACCCATTCAATGGGTTAAAACAACCCATTCAATGGGTTAAAACAACCCAACCGCTGGGTTAAAACAACCCATTCACTGGGTTAAAACAACCCATTCAATGGGTTAAAACTAAGCAACCGCTGGGTTAAAACTAAGCAACCGCTGGGTTAAAACAACCCATTCACTGGGTTAAAACAACCCAACCACTGCGTTAAAACAACCCAACCGCTGGGTTAAAACAACCCAATCACTGGTTTTAAACAGCCCATTCACTGGGTTAAAAGAACCCAACCGCTGGGTTAAAACAACCCAATTGCTGGGTTAAAACAACCCATTCACTGGTTTTAAACAACCCATTCACTGGGTTAAAACAACCCAACCGCTGGGTTAAAACAACCCATTCACTGGGTTAAAACAACCCATTCAATGGGTTAAAACTAAGCAACCGCTGGGTTAAAACTAAGCAACCGCTGGGTTAAAACAACCCATTCACTGGGTTAAAACAACCCAACCACTGCGTTAAAACAACCCAACCGCTGGGTTAAAACAACCCAATCACTGGTTTTAAACAGCCCATTCACTGGGTTAAAAGAACCCAACCGCTGGGTTAAAACAACCCAATTGCTGGGTTAAAACAACCCATTCACTGGTTTTAAACAACCCATTCACTGGGTTAAAACAACCCAACCACTGGGTTAAAACAGCCCATTCACTGGGTTAAAACAACCTAACCGCTGGCTTAAAACAAACCGATTGCTGGGTTAAAACAACCCATTCACTGGGTTAAAAGAACCTAACTGCTGGGTTAAAACAACCCATTCACTGGGTTAAAACAACCCAACCACTGGGTTAAAACAGCCCATTCACTGGGTTAAAACAACCTAACCGCTGGCTTAAAACAAACCGATTGCTGGGTTAAAACAACCCATTCACTGGGTTAAAACAACCTAACTGCTGGGTTAAAACAACCCATTCACTGGGTTAAAACAACCCAACCACTGGGTTAAAACAGCCCATTCACTGGGTTAAAACAACCCAACCGCTGGGTTAAAACAGCCCATTCACTGGGTTAAAAGAACCTAACCGCTGGGTTAAAACAACCCAATTGCTGGGTTAAAAAAAAACCATTCAGTGGGTTAGAAGAACCAAACTGCTGGGTTAAAACAACCCATTCAATGGGTTAAAAGAACCTAACCGCTGGGTTAAAACAACCCATTCACTGGGTTAAAAGAACCTAACCGCTGGGTTAAAACAACCCAATTTCTGGGTTAAAACAACCCATTCACTGGGTTAGAAGAACCAAACCGCTGGGTTAAAACAACCCATTCAATGGGTTAAAAAAAAACAACCGCTGAGTTAAAACAACCCATTCACTGGGTTAACACAACCCAACCACTGGGTTAAAACAACCCATTCACTGGGTGAAAACAACCCATTCACTGGGTTTAAACAACCCAACCGCTGGGTTAAAACAACCCATTCACTGGGTGAAAACAACCCATTCACTGGGTTAACACAACCCAACCACTGGGTTAAAACAACCCATTCACTGGGTGAAAACAACCCATTCACTGGGTGAAAACAACCCATTCACTGGGTTAACACAACCCAACCACTGGGTTAAAACAACCCATTCACTGGGTGAAAACAACCCATTCACTGGGTTTAAACAACCCAACCGCTGGGTTAAAACAACCCATTCACTGGGTGAAAACAACCCATTCACTGGGTTAACACAACCCAACCACTGGGTTAAAACAACCCATTCACTGGGTGAAAACAACCCATTCACTGGGTGAAAACAACCCATTCACTGGGTTAACACAACCCAACCACTGGGTTAAAACAACCCATTCACTGGGTGAAAACAACCCATTCACTGGGTTTAAACAACCCAACCGCTGGGTTAAAACAACCCATTCACTGGGTGAAAACAACCCAACCGCTGGGTTTGTCCATTTTCAACCCAAGTTTTTAACCCAGTATCTTTTAGAGTGCACCGTACACTACTGTTCAAAAGTGTGGGGTTGGAAAAGGCTGCATTTATTTTATCAAAAATAAAATATTCAAAAATATAAAATATTATTACAATTTATTTCTACAGTTTTCTATTGATAAAGAAGAATTTTCAGCATCATTACTCTCCAGTGTCACATGTTCCTTCAGAGATCATTTTAATATGGTGCTCAAGAAACATTTCTTATTATTATCAATGTTGAATAATATTTTGTGGAAACCATGAGACATTTTGTTCCAGGATTCGACAGCATTTATCTGAAACTGAAATCATTTGTAACATTGTAAATGTCTTTACTGTCACTATCAAATTAAAGCATTGCTGAATAAAGGCATTCATTTCTTTAAAAAAATGGTACTGACCCCAAACTTCTGAACTGTAGCGTATATATATATATACAGTTATAAATATTACATTAATATATCAGTACATTTGAAGCATATAGGCTTGATGTACTGCTTAAGAAAAAATATAATGTAAAAAGTTATTAAATAATGTCCCCTTTTTATCTCATGGAAATGTGAGATATAAATCTTGCACTTGGAGGTTAGAGATTGGAGTTTGTTTTTCCAATCTAATATATTTCTGATTAAAATAGCTCCAGCCCTGTCTCGTTCTTGTTTATGTGCACAGTTGACTGAGAAAGCTATTAGATTTCTCTGTGCGAAGGCATGAGATGAGAATTATTTACCAAGGCTCTGACCATCGACTGAATGTGTGTATTGCAATACACTCTCATTTCAAAATTGAACGTACTATGTCTAATCCAGCCATCTTTCAGGATTCCAGTTGTTGCTGTTTAAGTTTCCTTTAGCACATGTGATGTTAACTCTGCTTTTGAAGCTTTACCTTCAACACAGGCCAGACAGCGCTCCGATTCTTTACTGTAACAGTTACAAGCAGCCTTGTTTATTTCTTCTTCTTCTTCTTTGGGAATTCGCCAAAGGGTTTAATTCTGATTTTGCTTCTCAGATACACAAGATTCTGCTTTTCTAGAAACATGTAAAATGTGACCTACTTTCATGCTTTCTCTGCACGCCTTTCACTGACTTACAAATAAAATGGGAGGTTTTTCAGAAAGACGTTTGAAAACCAGTCCTCATTAGCATTATTTGAAAGAAAAAAACAACTCTAATGTGCACATTAATGCTGCACGAAAAGGGTATAAAAAAACATTTGTAGTGAAATCATTGCATTTATTAATTTCAGCTTGTAGTGATTTACTGAGCATGCCAGTCCACTTCTGTGCTGCAGGTAGTCAGACAGCTTTATCGTGCTGTAAACATCAAGTGACTGAAATTGTATCTCTGCCATTTCATAAACAGTGGTGACAAATTCATTATGCTTGTACATCCAGCAATTTATGAATAATGTTCAAATAAGATTTAATCTCAGAGGGGTCAGCCCAAGGTCCTGCCTTCAGCCTCCATGCATTGCCATAGTAGGACATATGGGACTTCTTTTCTTTATTTTTGAGAGGTAACAATGTCCAGAACCAAAGTGCTGAATGTAAATAGTTTTACTGCATCCATTTCTATGAGAGACAATATAGCTCAGTTGCGAGCGTGAGGTGCCAGCATGAAATATTGCGGAGGGGATTCTGTATGTGGCGTGTGATTCTGTACAGAGTCAGATATGGCCGATGTGGCCGTGAAATGAAACATAATCTTTATACTCTTAAGACCATCTCTCTCTCTCTCTCTCTCTCTCTCTCTCTCTCTCTCTCTCTCTCTCTCTCTCTCTCTCTCTCTCTCTCTCTCTCTCTCTCTCTCCCCCCCCCCTCCCTCTCTCTCTCTCTCTCTCTCTCTCCCTCTCTCTCTATGTTTTAACAAGATGTAAATGTTCTTATATGAATTAATAAAAGGAAGAAGCAATTCTTTTCCCCACATGGAGTCTCTAAATAAATGCTTTACTGGGTAAGTGCCATCTCTTTTCTACCATGAAGAGCTTACTCTTGATCTGTCACACAGCGACAGACGACCATTAAAAGATTACATTTAGTCTGCATAGTGCATTGTTTTTCCATGGAACTAATAATTGACTTTTATGGAGATGTTTTTTTTAGAATAGCGGTATTATTTAAAATAAAGGTCTGTGGTTCAGAGGTGAATTTAAAACTAAAGTTCAAATTTGAAATTAATTTGCTCTATTATGCAACATTCAGGCAGAGAGCAAAACATGCCTTTTATTACATTTTTGCAAAACTAAAAAAAAAGTATTGGGACGCCCCTCCAAATCACTGAGTTCAGGTGTTCAACCCCTTCATGGCCACAGGTGTGTAACTCAAGCTCTAGGCCTGCAGACGCTTCTACACACATCAGTGAGAGAATGGGCCGCTCTCAGGAGCTCAGAGAACTCAAGCGTGGGGCCGTGATCGCTGGACACCTGTGCAATAAGTCCATTCGGGACATTTCCTCACTACTAAATATTCCACGCTCAACTGTTAGTGGTGTTCACACCGGACGCGATTCGCGTGAAGGTGGACGCTTGAACATTTGGAGTTTACTCGCTTCATTCGCGCGTGAAATTCGCGTGTGACAACTACACAACAGACGCGAATTCGCGTCATGGGAGGGGCTTCTATATAAGCCTATGTGAGCCAGCTCGTCTCGGTCACTTGACGTCTTTTTTGTAAAAAATACTACTATTAATGTGTGACAAAACGTAGTTTAAAGACTTTTTCAGGCGATAATATAGTTGTTTAAAGCTCAAATCTGTGGTTAATTTATAAAAAGAGTGCCTATTTGAGCATTTTATCTGCCGTTTTCGGAGTTGTGAGATCCAGGCGATCAGTGACATTCCGCGCTCGTTTACCCGGCGAGACCCGCCTTTCCTCGGCTAGTCCTTCTCACATTTGCCGCTGGCTCTGGCTCTTTTTTTCTGCTCCAGTCTCGTTGTGAAATGGCTGACATAGATTTTGTTGAGAGGGTAGCTGTGCTTTATTTGCTGTGGAAGGCTGAAAAGCGGTGTAGACTCGTTCGGCGCCGTGTCTGGGTCCATCAGATCCTCCAGAAGCACACCCAGCTCGGTGAGTTTCATCAACTCCTCCAGGAGCTGCGCCTCCGCTTGTAAATGCATCACTACTAGAGCAAGCTCGTGATTGGTTAACGCGGCGCGAAATATCCGCAAAAGTTCAGATTTTTCAACTTGAACGTTTTGCGAGTTCAAAATGCTCAATTCGCGTCATTCGCGCCGTCTCAATCGCGTGAATCGCGCCGCAGAATGCCATTTCATCTCTCCATTGACTTAACATGTAAATCACTCGTGTGAATCACGTCCGGTGTGAACGCACCATTAGTGGTGTTATAACAAAGTGGAAGCGATTGGGAACAACAGCAACTCAGCCACGAAGTGAAATCACAGAGCGGGGTCAGCGCATGCTGAGGGTCACAGAAGTCGCCAACTTTCTGCAGAGTCAAGAGCTCCAGACCTCCAAACTTCTGCGACCTTCAGGTGGCCCTGACCTTTTCAGGGGTTGGCCCCTTAGTTCCAGTGAAAGGAACTCTTAATGCTTCACCAAGACATTTTGGACAATTTCATGCTCCCAACATTGTGGGAACAGTTTGGGGACGGCCCCTTCCTGTCCCAGCATGACTGCGCTCCAGTGCACAAAGCGTCGCTCCATAAAGACATGATGAGAGAGTTTGGTGTGGAGGAACTGGACTGGCCTGCACAGAGTCCTGACCTCAACCCGATAGAACACCTTTGGGATGAATTAGAGCGGAGACTGAGAGCCAGGCCTTCTCGTCCAACATCACAAATGCGCTTCTAGAAGATTTCCCATGAACACACTCCTAAACCTTGAGGAAAGCCTTCCCAGAAGAGCTGAAGCTGTTAGAGCTGCAAAGGGTGGGCCGACTCCATATTAAACCCTACGGATTGAGAATGGGAAGCTCATGTGCATGTAAAGGCAGGCGTCCCAAAACTTTTGGCAATATAGTCTACCTATACAATTCCTTTCAGGTTTTAGGACTACAAACTGAAAATTAAATGTAGGGGGAATAAACTGCTGTGCATGTGTGTATGTTTATGAGAGAGGACATTTTGAACTCAGTCACTCCTTCCTACTGACTTCATATGTCCCTGCTCAAACAGAAATCCTGTGAGGAAGCAGGAAGATAAGCAAGTCAGGGAGTTCAAAATATAATCTGACTTCAACACACCACACCGCAGAGCAAATAAATTCTTCCCGATTCTCCTCCAGTGTAGGTTTGAGGATTCAAAGGCAGATAAAGAGACACCACAAGCCGGTTTAGCACAACAGAGAACAGGAAGAAAGTTAACAAGACAGGTTTCCATGGGCATTGAGGGTGGATACACCAGCCTAGTTTATTTGTTCTCTCTAAAACGGGGGATTTAAAGAAATGAAAAGGTCGACACTGGTAGAGGAACAGGAGGAATTGGCACGCCAGCTTCCTCGGCTTCAGCAGAGATGTGTGAATCGATAAGATGGTTGGGGGTTGACAGAATGACAGCCACTGGGAGTCCTGAAGGACATCCTGTGAGGGAGAGGAAAAGAGGAAGGGTAGAAGAGAATCTGACGGGACACTTTAATGAATAGTAATTATTTTTCAAAGGAAAGCGCTCTGTGGGTTGTAATGCTGAAATCAGTTTCCCACTTGAGGAATAAAGATGTGATTTGCTACTCAGTCCAACGGGAGGTTTGAAGAAGTAAGAGATTCCTGACACAAGGGGAAAAGTCCAGATCATCTCTTTTATTGGGACTAAAACTCTCAATGATCAGTCCTTCCAGAAAAATGCGGCTTTTTTTGTGATTGTTGCGGGCAAAAATCCTTGATCATGGGGCATGTTTTCTTAAAAAAATTTAAATAAAAAAATGTTATGCGATGAAATTGCGGGAACTTGCAAAAACTGCGGTTTGGTGAAAAAGAGAAAAAAAGCACTACATCACAGAAAGTGCTGGGAATATTTAAGTTCTCATCTTGTTTTATTGAAGACCTTAATAAACACACGGCTCAAATTTACAAAACATTGAGTCAAACAAGTTCTGTAGCTTTACAAAAGGAATATGCTACAACTTCTGAAGAAATGAATAAATAACTTCCTGTTTTACAGAGGTAGCTTTACAAAACAGACATTTGAGTGCTTCCAATGCACAAAGTGCAATCTCTTAAAGGGTTAGTTCACCCAAAAATGATAATTCTGTCATTAATGACTTCCCCTCATGTCGTTGGACACCCGTCAGACCTCCGTTCATCTTCAGACACAGATGAAGATATTTTAGTTGAATCCCGATGGCTCAGAAAGGCCTCCATTGGCTCAATGCACTTTACACTCTCAAGACCCATAAAAGCACTAAAGACGTCGATAGAAAGTCCATCTCACTACAGTGGCTCTACAATAACTTTATGAAGCGACGAGAAAACCTAAATAACGACTTATATAGTGATGACCGATTTTCAAAACACAGCATCATGAAGCTTCGAAGCGTTATGAATCAGCGAGTCGATTCATGATTCGGATCGCGTGTCAAACTGCTGAAATACGTGACTTTGGACCGCTGAATCGACTCACTGATTCATAACGCTCCAAACTGCTGAATCGACTCACTGATTCATAACGCTCCAAACCTCTGAATCGACTCTCTGATTCATAACGCTTCAAACCGCTGAATCGACTCACTGATTCATAACACTCCAAACCGCTGAATCGACTCACTGATTCATAACGCTTCAAACCGCTGAATCAACTCACTGATTCATAACGCTCCAAACCTCTGAATCGACTCACTGATTCATAACGCTTCAAACCGCTGAATCGACTCACTGATTCATAACGCTCCAAACCGCTGAATCGACTCACTGATTCATAACGCTCCAAACTGCTGAATCGACTCACTGATTCATAACGCTCCAAACCTCTGAATCGACTCACTGATTCATAACGCTTCAAACCGCTGAATCAACTCACTGATTCATAACGCTCCAAACCTCTGAATTGACTCACTGATTCATAACGCTTCAAACCGCTGAATCGACTCACTGATTCATAACGCTCCAAACCGCTGAATCGACTCATTGATTCATAACGATCCAAACCTCTGAATCGACTCACTGATTCATAACGCTTCAAACCGCTGAATCGACTCACTGATTCATAACGCTTCAAACCTCTGAATCGACTCACTGATTCATAACGCTTCAAACCGCTGAATCAACTCACTGATTCATAACGCTCCAAACCTCTGAATCGACTCACTGATTCATAACGCTTCAAACCACTGAATCGACTCACTGATTCATAACGCTCCAAACCGCTGAATCGACTCACTGATTCATAACGCTTCAAACCGCTGAATCAACTCACTGATTCATAACGCTCCAAACCTCTGAATCGACTCACTGATTCATAACGCTCCAAACCACTGAATCGACTCACTGATTCATACCGCTTCAAACCGCTGAATCGACTCACTGATTCATAACGCTCCAAACCGCTGAATCGACTCACTGATTCATAACGCTCCAAACCGCTGAATCGACTCACTGATTCATAACGCTTCAAACCGCTGAATCGACTCACTGATTCATAACGCTCCAAACCGCTGAATCGACTCACTGATTCATAACGCTCCAAACCGCTGAATCGACTCACTGATTCATAACGCTTCAAACCGCTGAATCAACTCACTGATTCATAACGCTCCAAACCGCTGAATCGACTCACTGATTCTTAACGCTCCAAACCGCTGAATCGACTCACTGATTCATAACGCTTCAAACCGCTGAATCAACTCACTGATTCATAACGCTCCAAACCGCTGAATCGACTCACTGATTCTTAACGCTCCAAACCGCTGAATCAACTCACTGATTCATAACGCTCCAAACCGCTGAATCAACTCACTGATTCATAACGCTTCAAACCGCTGAATCAACTCACTGATTCATAACGCTCCAAACCGCTGAATCGACTCACTGATTCTTAACGCTCCAAACCGCTGAATCGACTCACTGATTCATAACGCTCCAAACCGCTGAATCAACTCACTGATTCATAACGCTCCAAACCGCTGAATCGACTCACTGATTCTTAACGCTCCAAACCGCTGAATCGACTCACTGATTCATAACGCTTTGAACCTTCATGATGCTGTGTTCTGAAATTGGTCATCACAGGGAAACTGCTTTGCTCTTTTGCTGTTATTTTTGTTGGCCAATGGGAGTTTGCGCTTCATCATGGTTTCACTGATATCTATGGTTTCTCCACGGGGTTTGCAGCTTTTCGGTGACGTTCGCGTCGGGTAATTACGTCACTTCAAAACGTTGCCATGGCAACAGGGGGAAATGGCGGCTCTTGTGTGAAGTAAACGAACATTTTTCAACTTTCTGCTAATATATATATGACTTTTTTTGCAACGAAAATGCGGGGATTATGAAATCATGCTAGCCCCGCATATTTTGCACACGGAAATATTCAATTTATGCGGCGAAAGTGCGGCGTATTTGAAAAAATGCAGCCCCGCATAAATATGAGGACTTTGGCTGATTATGCGTTAAATCACACGATCGCATAATCACGTTTTTCTGGAGGGACTGAATGAAGATCACAATGTTCTAATGGATTTATCTGTTTTTAACGAACCAAAGGTACAATTACAAGACTAATATTGATGGCTTTTCTTTTGATCCACAGAATAAAGAAAGTCACACAGGTTTGGAATGACATGAAGATGAGTAAATGATGACAGTACACGTATTGACGTACAGTGTGTGTGTGTACCGAACGGTACCGAATGCAATCTTTAACCAGGGCCGTGCACAGACATTTTGAGGGGCAGTGGCCCAAACCAAAGAAAGGGGCAGTGGGGTGGGGCGGCATTGGGGACGAGGATTGGGTGCTTGTCCATTCAAATGATCCATCTTACTCTTACTAGTCAGTCAAAACAGTTTTTAACAATCGAAAATAGTGATATATGACATTGTATCATGTTGAATATGAAAGTTTGTGTGTCTATTTGTTAATGAGGGATTTGTGGACACAATGTTTTTGGTTTTGTGGAGTAAATAGCTTTTATTTTTAAGTAAAAAGATAAAATTAGACTCTTGGGGTAAGATGACCCAGCCATATTTGGCACAGGCCTCAAGTGGCATTTATTTTCATGAATTAGATGTACATTTCAGGCATCTTCACTTTCATTAAAACCTACAGGTTAATTGAGTGAATTCTATTATGACAAAATCTATAGGTTTTTTTTATTATGACATATCTTCAATTAAAACATTGGCAATTAAATAAGTAAATATTGATATGCTTGTACTTAAGTCATACATTTTTTTTTTAAAGGGATTCAGATTCAGATGTTATTCAATTATTCTACAAAATTGTCAAAATAAAATTAAGTAGAATATTTTTAGTATGTTACATTAATGACACCTTAAAAGATATATGAATAGTAATAAGAATTATATAAAAAGTAATTTTTCACATTCTGTAACAGTTTATGGGTTATTATATGAAATTAGGCCTATATATTCTAGTGTGCCATCGACAGCAAAGTTGGTGTTATTTATATTAAATCAGATCGGGTACAAAAATTTGATTAGACAAGAATTATAATTATCTTCCAAAAACGTGTATTTTGTACAAGTTGTTTAGCCTGACGTCGTCATACTCAATTCTAGTCAGAATATGAGTCTGATCTGCTCCGTTGGGCTGTGATTATGGGGCGTGTTTAAACCGAACCAGGAAAGACCTCAATTGGATAGACCTACAACCAATCAGAGCAACGGAGCGACGCATAACGTTAGTTGTCAAATGTCAACAGAACTCAACTGCACTGTGTTGCCAAGTCCGCGGGTTGAAGCGACCCCAATTATGTGATATACAGACCCAGGAATGCGAAATTTAGCAGCCGTGCCAAAATAACACATATTTTACCCCCAAAATGCCATTTTTCCCGGAGAACCCCCCCCCACCCGGAAAGCTATTGGGCTTGTTTTTAACTAGTTTTGAGTAGCAATTGGGCGGGTTTTGCTGTAAAAACTTGGCATCCCTGTCTGCCCACATGCTGGAATAAGTAACGTTAGAAGAAGAAGATGAGTGTAAACGATCTTTGCCGGTGTTGTAAAAAAATAATTTAAGGATACACAGAGTACTTACCAACACCATCATCATTTCTGAGAGAAATAGTAAAGGTGAACGCATATACGAACAAGTTCTCTGTTTAGGATTAGAACAAATTCAACCCAAGCGGCTTTGATGACGTGGATGATTACGTTACTGTTTATCATCTGTCCATCATCGTCTAAAGCCCGCCCTGACAATTTCATTGGTCCGAACAGTTTCTGTTCGGGCATAATTACTTCTCTATGGATCAAGTCCAGACCGAACTGCCCATGCAAAAAAAATTTGTGGGCGGGGCTAAGTTCGTCTGGCATCCAGGCTACAAGTTGTTAGCACTATTAGAAGATCAGGACCAAAATAATACCGACAGAAATACAAAAACAAACTACCAAATTACTAATTCCGCGGATTGTAATGCATAGCCTACTGTTAATACGACGACATTCTGGAACTGTTGTCTTCGCTTTCCAGATTTCCGCACACATACTCTGAGTGATGCTGGGGAGCGAGCTGGAAAACACGGGAGCAGATTAGCGGAATCGGTGGATCTTTAGCGGAGGGAAAACAGAACACTTTTAGCGGGGATGGGTAGCGACCATAGACTGCGAGAGGGGCACCTCGGCTGATGAGGGCAGAGGGGCAGTGGCTCTAGCCACCGGGACACCCGGCTGTGCACGGCCCTGTCTTTAACAGTTAACAGTCGGAGAGAACAGAGTTCCCACACACACATATGAAGTATTCTGTCCATTTTATCTCAAAATTAAAACGATAAATGCCGCTTTGCCGCTCTTTAATGTGGCGTGACTGATCACTGTATATGCGAGTGAACGCGATCATCTCGTCATAGTCAAAGAATAAACATGAATGAACATCTGAAGGTGTGTTGAGGATACGTCACAATCCACTGAAACGCATCATATGTGGTGTAATCGCTCAATCAGTGTCTCAACGGTGAAAGACGTCAATAAAACAGCTTGAGAACAATGTCACGCAGCATCACATGACCTCAGAAGTCCTTCAGTGTCCACAGCTGTGAGTTCACTAGAGAAATCAACTCTTTCACTAAATATATGACCCATATTACCCTTATTACTGATGTCTGGATTATTAATGTGTGTTTAAATAAATCATGAATGACAGACACTGTGCATAAATGATTATATTTCAACAACGAATTGGAGTAAAAACATAATTTTATAATTAGATTTAGAAGTTAATGCAAAAATTGCCTTACGTGAAGTTGAATTGTTTGCACACAATGTGTTATTTGAGTTATTATATCTAAAAATAAACAGCAGCTGAATTTATGCTAATAGTTTGGGCTCTGTTGTTAACCTTTAATATTATAGTAATGTGTGAGTAAGGGCTTACTATAGTTTACAGCATTATCTTTAAGAAACTTTTAGTTATTATTGAATTAATTTAAGGAAAGAAACAATTTGTTCAGTAAACCACTATATAATAATAATAATAATAATAATAATACATATAGCATATACAGTATATATATATATATTTAGTTTTATCTCCCTTGCCGTACCGAACCCGACTTCAAAACCATCAGTTTTGTGTACCGCTACACCCCTAGTAAAAGAAGACAGAATTCTCTTCATTTTTTGGATGAACTCTCCCTTTAATGAGATAAGCTGTCCTGGTATTATAATTGAGGTTCTTGTCTTCGTCTCCTTTTACATTGATAATAAAAGTTATGCAAGATCTACTAGCAGACAACTGTCTAATGTAATCCTAAGGCCAGCCGAAAGTACAAGAACTAAGGATCCCCTACCAAAAATAATGAAATAAAGGGACTTTTTTTTCCCAACAGTCTTTCTTGATCTTCTTCTTTTGCGCTCCAGGCAATGTGCAGCCGACAAAGAGAGTGAGTAACTCCTTAATGACACTGGCTCATTTGAAGCTGTGCAGAAAAGCAGTGGAAGAAGCATTGGGGGAAACTCTCATGTGTGTCTGGCCTTGAAATATGGTGTCTTTCACACATCCAATACGATGTTTAATGATGGGCTAGAAAAAAGAGAATAGCTGGATTTGCTGATGTGCTGGATTTCATAGTTTTAAATGTATGGCTTTGGAATTTATAGTATGTACTCCTGTGCATCACAGATGCAAATGCTACATTTTACAATGTACTATAACTGTACAATAGTTTGGTTGTTTTAGTATTGCGCACAACTATCAGAAAGCAATTGCACTTGGCAACAGCCAATGGCAAAGTTTATGTTGGCCCTTAAAACATAAATCTCAGGGTGAACTGAAAGTAAAATTTGTCTCTATATTTTAAATATGTGACCCTGGACCACAAAACCAGTCATTAGGGTCCATTTTGTCATGCATTGTTTGTTATGATAGGGTAATATTTGGCCAAGATATTTGAAAATATGGAATCTGAGGGTGCAAAAAAAATCAAAATATTGCGAAAATAAAATGTCTATTTAATGTATTGTTGGCTATTGCCACAAATATAGCCATGCAACTTTGAGCTGGTTTTGTGCTCCAGAGTCACACATACTATTTCTCCCTACATCGGGAAGTTTTAAAGAGTAATCGTCAATAAATACACAGAAAAGTAATGTACATTATTGAGAGAAAAAGTAACTCAGATATACATGGTATAGATTTAAGGGTAACACTTTAGTATGAGGAGCACATATTCACTATTAACTATGACTTTTACCTCTATAATTGACTGCTTATTAATAGTTAGTAAGGTCGTTTTTGTAGGGTTTATGTTTAGGGACTGGATAGGATTAAGGATGTAGAATATGATCATGCAGAATTAGGCATTAATATGTGCTTTATAAGTACTAATAAACAGCCAGTATCCTAGCAGTATGCATGCTAATAAGCAACTAGTTCATAGCGAGAATTAAACCCTAAAATAAAGTGTTACCGATTTAACAATTATCAACACAAAGAACAAAGTCAGCACACTGTTGCTCCCAAAGAAACTGTTGTTATATTACTCTCACCAAAAATGTGACCCATAATCTCTGCACTCTAAAAAATGCTGGGTTAAAAACAACCCAAGTTGGATTGAAAATGGACTAACCCAGCAATTGGGTTGTTTTAACCCAACGATTGGGTTGTTTTAAGCAAACATTTAACCCAACCGCTGGGTTAAAACGACTCATTCACTGGGTTAAAACAACCCAATTGCTGGGTTAGTCCATTTTCAACCCAACTTGGGTTGTTTTTAACCCAGCATTTTTTAGTGTGATACAGGTTTCTTATGTACAATATATCTGTACCACATCGATTATCAGACAATATTTCAGATTTTCATTTAGAGATATTGTAAAAAATATATATATATATATTAATTAATTATGCATGCTCGTATTCCTAATTGCTAGTTTTTTCACATTAATGCCTTATTCTGCATGATCATATTCTACATCCTTAATCCTACCCAGTCCCTAAACTTAAACCCTATAAAAACGACCTTACTAACTATTAATAAGCAGTAAATTATAGAGGTAAAAGTCATAGTTAATAGAGAATATGTGTTCCTCATACTAAAGTGTTACCCTTAAATCTATACCATGTATATCTGAGTTACCTAACACTCACTTAAGTTAATATTTCAATATAAATGTCTAAACTGTACATTATAAAGTTGTGATGCCTAAATTCACATGTAGCAATTAAATTTATTGATTTTACCTTATTACTATATTTAGACAAAATAGTACACAATTTTAATACTGGCCATCCATTTATGGGTAATGGGGTAATGTTGAAATAATTATTGGTAAGAGTCAGAATTTTAATACTGATGGATTTCTAGGCGTCACATGACATCAGCCTTGCACAGGTTGATGTTTAAACACACTAGGTGTGTTCGACCTGACGCAGCGCTGCAGACCGATCGGTGTGTGACATCGAAGCAGCGAGAGCGATTAGATCCGTATGCTTTCGATTCGCTCTTGCTGTACTCTGATGTCACACTTCTAGTTGAACACACTGATCACTAACCCGGCTTCACCAATTTTTTTGCATATTTGGGCAGGATTTATTTAACTTTTCCCCAGACATTGATATAATTTTCATTAATTTATGATACAACACTTCCCAGCCATTGAGGGGTAACAGTGTTTTCACTGTTATACGGTATTACGCTATTACGCATCTTTTGAAAGATTACTGAAGCTCTTGATCGAAACACAGGCGAAGAAGAAGCAGAAACAAGCAATAGCATATGTAAGCATATGCATATATAAAATGCATGATGATCAACATTAAACTGCATATAAATCAGACTGTGAAGCTTTGGGGGTGTTGATAGACTCAATCTGTGTTTTGATCATTGTTTTGAATCCCATCTGGACGTAGTCTTTGACCAAAAAAAATGTTTGCTCAAAATGTTGCTTTTTTTATGAAACACATGCGAGTTTTGATAAAAAGAATGCATGACGCTAGAATAAAACTTTGTTGTTTGTTTAAAACAGAGGGTCTGTTCTTGTCTCTTTTTGATGTATTGCATGTTCAGATATTCATACAACATAATATTCTGGGGACCATGAAACTTTTGTTAAAATGATCAAAAATGCTGGCGCTGGCTGGCAACTTTTTCAAAAACACTGGCAGGGAAAGAGTTAAATGAAGAATGTTGCGATGTGTATGTTTGCGGAATAAAACTCAAGATTAAAGGCATTTCATGGATTTCAGAAACAGTGTTTACAGATATAGAAAATAATTCCTTTTGAAATGCTTTGTAACTTGCAGACCTTTTTCAAGCTCAAAAAAAGTATAATAGGTCTTTAATTATTATTGTTATTAAATCAAAGTGCACCAATAACCAAAAAAAGTCTAACCTTTCACAGGAGCTTTCTAATTTTGCATCCAGAGCAAACAAAGTAAGGTCTCATCCTATCTACAAAGTGGCCAACTGAAATTGGAATAATGCCATATGGCGACAGGAATCATATGATAAGGAAACGTCCAGAAGCAGGGAAATAAAGGACATGAGCAGCAGTGTGTGAAAGCAAATTCTGCTTTTGTTAGTGAGCTTCATGCATGCCTGCAGAGACAGCGTGTGCTGGAGAGAGACGCTCGCGTCAAGGGCAGGGTGGTCTGTGTGTCTGTCCCAGAATGAAGCGTCCCTGAAGATGTCCAAAGACTGTCTCTCCCTCCAGAGCTGACATGAGAGGGTTCCTCTAATCCAGACTGTCAGGGGGAAAACCAAGGACACCCAAAATGAGCAGTCGGCAACCAATCCACATCACTACTGTCAAAATCCCTGGGGAGGAAGATGAACAGAAACGAGTGGATCATGTCACGCAGAATGCAAATCCAGATGATGAGGTGGCATGTGTGTGTTGTTATATGTGATCTTGTGTGTGTGATTCAGGATCTGCTGGGGAGATGAGAATGGCACAAGTACACATGGAAGATATCCAGTGATCCAAGTGTAGCAATGCTCCTGGGTTCCTGAAGAATATGTGTGTGTATCGGTCTGTGTATGTAAAAGTCTCTTGCTCACCAATGCTGCATTTATTCAACCAAATATAGTAAAATCAGTAATATTGTTAAATATAGCCTAACTGCTATTTATAACTATTTTCTATTTTTAGTTTTAAAATCTAATTTATAAATTTTAGACATAACGGTACAGGTATTTCGTACCGAACCGTTTCGGTACAGGGCTTTCGGTTTCCAAATACAATCTTTAACAGTTAACAGTCGGCTTGTTGTAAGTGCGGAACACACTTCAATCCGAGTTCCCACACGAACATATTAAGTATTCAGTCTATTTTATCACAAAATTCAAACAATAAATTGCCGTTGTGGCTTGACTTATCACTGATCACGGTTCAAGCGGCCGTGCAACACACGTGAACGCGATCATCTGTGAACGCGATCGATCATCTCTTCCTAAAGAATAAACATGAATGAACATCTGAAGGTATGTTGAGGATACGTCACAATCCACTGAAACGCATCATATGTGGTGTAATCGCTCAATCAGTGTCTCAACGGCGGAAACACCTCAATAATACAAAGTGACAAAGTGACAAAGTGACAAAGTGACATGTGACGGCCAAGTATGGTGACCCATACTTGGAATTTGACCTCTGCATTTAACCCATCCAGTTAATGCACACACATTAGGAGCAGAGTAGTGAGTAGTTAACACACACACACTGCAAACGTGTATACAAACACCCAGAGCAGCGGGCAGCCTTGTGTGGCGCCCGGGGAGCGATTAGGGGTTAGGTGCCTTGCTCAAGGGCACCTCAGTCATTTCCCACCGGTTCTGGAATCGAACCAGCAACCTTTGGGTTACCAGTTTAACTCCCTAACCACTAGGCCATGACTGCCCCAGTTTACTGCTGTAAACTAAACAATGTAGCATCACATTTACCTCAGGCAGTCGTTCAGTGTCCACAGAATTTTATTCACTAGAGAAATCAACTCTTTCACTAAATATATGCACTATATTAGCCGTTATATTCATTGTGTTCTACTGAACCTGTTACTGATGTCTGGATTATTTCATGTTAAATAAACCTGTCATGAAAATGACAGACACTGTGTATAAATGATTATATTTCAACAACGAATTGGAGAACCAATATTTTATAATTAGATTTAGAAGTTATTGCAAAAACTGCCTTATGTGAAGTTTACATGTTTGCGTACTGTGTGTTATTTGAGTGTTGATTATTATATCTAAAAATAAATAGCAACTGAATTTAGGCTAATAGTTTGGGCTCTGTTTAATATTAATGTGCAAGTAATGGCTCCCTATATAGTTTACAGCAATATCTTCAATAAACTTTTAGTTGTAATTTAATTAATTTAAGGACAGACACTCTTTTTTCACTAAACCACTGTATAATAAAAATAAATAAAAAGCAATTTTGTAAAACTGCTGTACCGAACCGTCAGTTTTGTGTACCGTTACACCCCTATTAGACATCAATCCAGTCTTCAGTGTCACATGATCCTTCAGAAATCATACCGATGCTGATTTGCTGCTCAAGAAACATTTATCATTAAAGCTGAAAACAGTTCATATTTTAGTGGAAAGTTTTATCAGGATTCTTTGATGAATAGAAAGTCCAAATGTAGCTCAAACTGCTCCAGAAGTTAATGCTGGTTCTGATAGAAAGGTGTCAGAATACACAGAGCATCTCAGTTTGTTGCGTATGGGGCGGCTCAGCCGCTGACCAGTCAGGGTGCCCATGCTGACCCCTGTCCACCGCCCAAAGCACCAACAGTGGCACGAGCATCAGAACTGGACCACGGAGCAATGGAAGAAGGTGGCCTGGTCTGATGATCACGTGTTCTTCTACATCACGTGGATGGCCGGGTGCGTGTGGCTTACCTGGGGAACACATGGCACCAGGTGCACTATGGGAAGAAGGCGTGGCGGCGGAGGCAGTGATGCTTTGGGCAATGTTCTGCTGGGAAACCTTGGGTCCTCCATCCATGTGGATGTGACTTTGACACGTACCACCCAGTGTTAATTTCGTTGACTAATAATTTCCGTCATAATTTTCGTCAACAACCTTTTTTCACTGAAGAAAACGAGACGATAACTAAATAAAAACTAGTGTTGGATGACAAAAACTATGACGAAAACCAACTGTCATTTTCGTCAACAAATAAAAACGAGACGAAAATGTTAGGGAGGGACGATTAGGGAAGAGATCGGGTCAGAACTGATGTCCTGTGTAACAGATGCGCACATTTGATCTGAGCTGATCTAACCGCTGGAGAACACGGCTCACACACCCCCAATCCAGCGCTCCAGAGCGGCTCACAATCAATCAATAACACACATTTATGCCAGCCAATTGTTTATGAACTATTGAGCCCATGTCCAGCCTTTCATGGAAACGTATTCCCTGTGGCTGTGGCTCTTTCAGCAGATAATGCGCCGCCACAAAGCACAAATGCTTCAGGAATGCTTTGAGGAGCACAACAACGAGTTTGAGGCGTTGACTTGTGCTGCGTTCCACTCCAGTTTTAGACACGCACTTGCGAACTTCCCTAATCCTGGGTACACACCAAAAGATAATCGGGCTGATTTTGGGCCGATTTGCCCCCTTCCGACAATCCTAGCTATGTCCTGATTATCTTGATGGTTCTAAAGATTATCTTATCAGATTTTCCTATGGTGTGAAGTGTGTTAAAAGTGTCCGAACCTGCTCGGAACAACGTCGGAGCCGTCCCGATTGCGAATCATGTTGAATATTTATGATCAGAAATCCTGATGTGTGGGGGGAACCCTGAGGACAAAAGCGCGCACACTCATGTGAAACAAAATAATATCCAATCAGAAAGCACGCTGAGAGAATACGGAAGCATAACAAACGCGGTCATGGCGCAACTTTATTTAATAAGGCAATTTCAAAGAGAATAATATCTATTTTCCAAGAGACACCTGAATATAACAATTATTAAAAAAACATAGCAGTGTGATTTTTTTTATACCATTACTCCCCTCTAGCTCACTCTGTCGCATGTACAGACCATGTTCCCGCCGTCTCCACGACTTCACCCAAACCCTTTTCTTTTTTTTGTGTTTATTTTCTGTGAAAATCATTCCAAACACTATCATCGCAATTTCTTCCTGCATATCATCCGCCATGCTTATTCTGAAGTCTCGCGAGATTTTGCGAGATTTCCTGTGTTTACAGTCGGGACTCTGGTTGAAAATCTTTTCATGTGTGTGCTGTCTTTGTCACATCATGGCACACCACACACTATAGGAGCAAAACGGCTAAATCTAGGATTATTTGTCCTCATGTTTGTGGTCTATCACATTTTGAAAATCTTATAAGATGTAAAAAATCTTTTGGTGTGTACCCAGCATAAGCACTTCCCCTCGGGGGAATCCCCGCCGCCATTTTGAAGTGCGTTCCACTTCGTGAAGTGGACAAGGGAAGTTTATATGGACAGACCCTTGCTCCCTCGATTTTGGCCGAGGGAGCGAGTCTACTTCATATGTACACTTCAGGCAGCTTCATATACCACAATGCAACACGATTGTGACGTCACCACATATCGCGTTTAATTCACCCCACCACAAATAACTCGATTATATTTTTATTATTTTTAAAAACATTGAAAACAACCCAAACCTATATACATATAGAATGCTGCATTAAACAATTTCGTAAAGGAAAAAAATAAATAATAAATCAACTCCATAGTGGATTCGAAGTGATCAAGGGCTTAGGACGTTCCAGTTCAGTCCATTGCAAATGTTCCTCCAGTAGTGGGCACTCATGCAACGTAAGCAGAGATGTATTGTAACGAAGTAGAACTACTTCACTACTGTACTTAAGTACTAAAAGGCGGTATCTGTACTATACTAGAGTATTATTTTTTTCTCCTACTTCCACTATTACTTCAGTACATATTTTCGATGAGTTTAATACTTTTACTCCGATATTTTTTTTATGTGCATCGTTACTCGTTACAATTATAAAAATGTTACGAATCATTCCATTCCAAACCCACATTACTACTGCCAGAACGGTAGATGGCAAGTTTGATGAAGCTGGCATATCATTGAGCGAATCCAGCGATTAAGAAGACCGCGCGTGCTCCCGTTCTGCCTTTTGATCAGCTTAAAAGATGGACGAACCAAAAACACCACCTTCCACCCCTTCAACTTCAAGTGATCGTGGCTGTGAGAGTGAGGAAGGAGACCTGGCCCTACTTAGAGTCCATGTTCTGATATGTCGGAGTGAAAGATAATTCATATAGAATGAAGTGCTTACTCTGCCGCCCGAAAGGTTGTGAAATAATAAAAAATTCACCGTCAAATTTGAAGAAACATATCAAGGTATGTTACAAATATCATCACAAATCACACCCGCTTCAGCTATAAGTAAGCCCTTTTGCTAACTAGCGACATGCTGCGGTGTTCACATAATGTTAACTAGCTGGCTATCATAAAGGCTGTCACGCAGCGTTAAATGCTGTTTTTGACCCATCATCACTAATGTCAACTTTCTCTTATTTTATGACATAGCCTACTGTTGCCAAAAATAAATCGTAGAGCATGTCTCCTTTGGAGCTGCTTAACAGTAATGTTTTATAAGTTAATGGTAGTATAGATTGACACTGCAGGAGTTTTCCTGCATTGAAATGTTTTTGGCGGCCGCCAAAACCTTATTTGTTTGGTGATTAATGTAGAATAGAATTAACTAAGATTAATAAATACAGTAACAAATGTATTGATCATGGTTAGTTCATGTTAGTTATTAGTCTAATACATTAACTAATGTAATGTTAACAAATCAAACCATATTGTAAAGTGTTACAAACAAATAATTTACTCAGAACACCTCTTGAAATGAGAATATAAGTGAGCTTACCCCATTTTTTTAAAGTAAGAGTGGTTAGTAAGATTTAATCTTAATGAACTACAATATTTTCAGGTTATTTATATGACAATGTGTAGAACAATTACCTAAAATTACCTAACAACATTGTGATTGTCCTTTAGGTTAATCATTTAAAATAATAAAAACAATATGATGTTCAAACTTTTGACTACTTTCTTTAATAACTACATAACACAATACTTGTACTTTTACTTCAGTACTTGAGTAGTACATTTTAGAATAAACTACTTGCAATACTTAAGTACAAAAAATGTTGAATACTTTAGTACTTCTACTTAAGTGTGGTGTTTAAAGAGCACTTCAACTTCTACTCAAGTCACTTTTTTGATAGAGCACTTGTACTTTTACTCAAGTCTGGGTCTCTAGTACTTTATACATCTCTGAACGTAAGCAATGACGCACATCCGAGTGAACGAGACGGAGGGAAGTTATCGAGTGAAGGGCATAATAAAAATGAACTGGAACGCAGCATATGCCTCCAAACTCCCCAGATCTCAATCCAATCGAGCATCTGTGGGATGTGCTGAACAAACAAGTCCGATCCATCGAGGCCACACCTCGCAACTTACAAGACTTAAAGGATCTGCTGCTAACATCTTGGTGCCAGTTACTACAGCACACCTTCAGGAGTCTAGTGGAGTCCATGCCTCGACGGGTCAGGGCTGAAAGATTATCAAAAGATACATTTGATGAGCTAAATGTCAAAAATTAGTGAATGAATGGTCACTAACTATCATTCAGATTCAACCTTTATATACACTCACCTAAAGGATTATTATAAACACCATACTAATACTGTGTTTGACCCCCTTTGGCCTTCAGAAGTGCCTTAATTCTACGTGGCATTGATTCAACAAGGAGCTGAAAGCATTCTTTAGAAATGTTGGCCCATATTGATAGGATAGCATCTTGCAGTTGATGGAGATTTGTGGGATGCACATCCAGGGCACGAAGCTCCCGTTCCACCACATCCCAAAGATGCTCTATTGGGTTGAGATCTGGGGACTGTGGGGGCCATTTTAGTCCAGTGAACTCATTGTCATGTTCAAGAAACCAATTTGAAATGATTGGAGCTTTGTGACATGGGGCATTATCCTGCTGGAAGTAGCCATCAGAGGATGGGCACATGCTGGTCATAAAGGGATGGACATGGTGGGGTCTTCTGCTGTTGTAGCCCATCCGCCTCAAGGTTGTGCGTGTTGTGGCTTCACAAATGCTTTGCTGCATACCTCGGTTGTAACGAGTGGTTATTTCAGTCAAAGTTGCTCTTCTATCAGCTTGAATCAGTCGGCCCATTCTCCTCTGACCTCTAGCATCAACAAGGCATTTTGACCCACAGGACTGCCGCATACTGGATGCTTTTCCCTTTTCACACCATTCTGTGTAAACCCTAGAAATGGTTGTGCGTGAAAATCCCAGTAACTGAGCAGATTGTGAAATACTCAGACCGGTCCGTCTGGCACCAACAACCATGCCACGCTCAAAATTGCTTAAATCCCCTTTCTTTCCCATTCCGACATTCAGTTTGGAGTTCAGGAGATTGTCTTGACCAGGACCACACCCCTAAATACATTGAAGCAACTGCCATGTGATTGGTTGATTAGATAATTGCATTAATGAGAAATTGAACAGTGTTCCTAACAATCCTTTAGGTGAGTGTATGAACGTATGGCTTTTGCATAAGATATAAATGGCAATAGTCAAAATGTTAGTCTTTGAGAGAGCCATCGAGCTGTTGGTACACTAGAATCATTCACAGTACTGTGGAAAGTGTCCCGCATAATTGAGATTGCTCATAGCACTTCGCATTGCACTGGTGATAACTATCATTACCATCAGCGTTTCTCATTTCTCACGCATGTACTTATAAAATATAACCTTCAGACAGTTTTGACAAGGTAGTTTTCTCTAGGCATGTAACAATAATCTTCAATGCAGCACTGCCACCATTAAAACAACTTCAGCCCGCTCTGATCAGATCACAACAAGAACTTCTACACAGTGAGAGCTTCCCCCACAAGATCAACAGTATTCGCTCTGTCAGATTTCTCCAATAAAGCAGTGCAAAAAAAGCAAGTCACTCATATCAAAACTTCGAGTTCTTAGGTTTTTCCTCCGAGCTTAAGAAATTGATCAAAGACTTGTTTGTGTTATTTTTTCCAAAAGCTTATGTTTTATTTCATGTGGTCCCATTTAAGGCCTAATAGAACTTATCTTACAATGAATAATAAATAAGAACTGAGGTGTAACATATAGGCTTCCATTGTCAAAAAAAGGGATGATTATCTAGGTAGATCATTTACTGTTTGGAAAACAGGCAACTATTGGTAAACTAATAGGCTTTTCTAAACTCGGCAACCTGGCAAGTGCACAGAAACATCAGAAACTTTGTTTTGTTTAATCCCTCTTTTTATCAGATGTTCCAACAAAACTTTGAAAAAGTGGTCTCTATTATAAGGACAAACATTTTATAGAGAGTGAGTCTGAGCCGGGAACATTATCAGGAAGGCTGTTCCAGAAAGCCAAATGTGATAATGCTCTCCCTCCTCCTGACTTACACTTCTGCGTCAGACCTACACCGAAGCCTCTGCGCCGTAGGCTACATGTCGGTTTACATTTATACTTCTGCGCCATTGTCTGCCTCAATGTGCAATTACACATGCCTAAGGGAGGGGTTCTAGCAGACCAATCACAGCGCTACACACAGCCTACGACGTAGTGTATGAGTATAAATCAGCCTTAGAGGTGTAGTGTGTGAATTTTAGCGGCATCTAGTGGTGAGGCTGCAAATTGCAATCACCCATTGCTCGCCCCTCCCTTTCGGAGCACATAGAGAAGCTACGGTGGCCCACACAGGACAAAGATGTCGTAGTCTGAGACAGCAGAGAGTAGCTAGTGCTCTGTAGAGAAGTTTGTCCGTTTAGGGCCACTGTAGAAAGATGACGGCACAAAATGGCGACTTCACTGTAAGGGACCCACGGTATGTGTAGATAGAAACGCCTCATTCTAAGGTAATAAGCACATTACGGTCTTTATACGCCACTGAAAACATAGTTAGGTACATTATATTGCATTTCTGTCAATAGATCCTCATAAGTGCTACACACTGCACCTTTAAAGTCAGACTGGTAACCTGAAGGTTGCAGGTTCAATTCTCAATACCGGCAGGAAATGACTAAGGTGCCCTTGAGCAGGGCACATAACCCCTAATCGTGCATGGTTGCCCACTGCTACGTGTGTGTGTGTGTGTGTGTGTGTGTGTGTGTGTGTGTGTGTGTGTGTGTGTGTGTGTGTGTGTGTGTGTGTGTGTGTGTGTGTGTGTGTGTGTGTGTGTGTGTGTGTCTGTGTGTCCACGGTTTGCGGTATTTGTGTGTCCACTACTTACTACTCCTAATGTATGTGCACTAACCTGGATTGGATAGTGCAGTGACCAGTGAGCAATTGTTTGAGGCAATTATGTATTACTTCCATACGACTCGTGGTGTCAGACCTAGCCAGCAGAAGATGGCTAGACTTCAGCAAAACAGTCGGCAAATGTTAGAGCAACGATTGATCTGTGGCTGTATGGCTGTAACCACCATAGACAAACTGACCAAATTGTTCCTCTCAATATTTGATATTGTTGATGCTGCTCTGCTGTGGTCCATCACACACCGCTCTGTTTGTTGAAGTAAAATGTTACATTTTTAGGTTGGTCTGCCTCAGCGGTCTCATCACTGTCAGAATGAGTGAGATGGCCAATCAGATCAAAGAAGGCAGGGCTTACTGTTAGTGCGAATTCCAACGCCACACTTTAGACTACGTCTACATTAATCCCGATACATTTGAAAACGGCGTTTTCATTTTAAAACGCTCTCCGTCCACATTTTTCCTAAAGTTTCTTGTCCGCACTGAAACGTCGGGAAACGCTAAATTACTGTGCATGCGTTAAACCTCATAAAAGCTCACCGAGATGACAGACAGAACAAGACATTATCAGGTTATCACACAATTCTTCTGGCAGGATAATTTTGTTAAGCAAAATATCTCCCCTTTCGCTGATGCCTCCAGGTCGCACTCACTCACTATTATATGTTTGGTCTAAAACGCAACTGTCTTTGCCACAAGACAGCAATTGCGAGTAAATTTTGTGTCATCTTTGCAGGACTGTGATATGTAGAGTATGCAAAGTAACATTTTATACATAGCACATAACAGGCACAATAGCGGTACATACATATCTATTGGTACAATATGCGTCTCATGACTAAACATGTCAAACATGTTTGACAAATAAACAGCATCACTGTTTGCAAATACCTCTGTCTTCACACTCTTCACACTACAATGCGAAGACGGCGTGTTCAAATTTATCTGCTTTGGAGATCGTTTTCAAAAAGCTACGTTTTCGTTGACTTAAAATGCTGTCTCAGTGTAGCCTGGCTCCGTCCTCCTACACATTTCCGCTCAATTTTCATTTTCCTTCAGTTCTCCGTCTGGGACTGCGGTATAGTCTTAGGTTTTCTCCGAACAAATTTTTACCGGTCCAATCAGTGAACAGAGGGAGGGGCTGAGAGCGATGGCATTGATGTCGTGCGCTAGTTTGAGTTGTAGTTCAGTAATGGCGGCGGAGAAAGATGCGAGCGAAGCCGTTCGGTCCATTGTGGCACCGCTGCCCAATATCCAGAAGTTAAAACCGGAGCAAGAACAATTTACATTTACATTTATGCATTTGGCAGATCTCCCTGGAGCAACATGGAGTAAAGTGCCTTGCTCAAGAACACACATGTGGTGACCGCTGAGTTTTGTTGGTGGCAATGATGTTCTGTCCCGGGAAGATTTTCCAGCTCGCTCCGTTAGTGGGGAAGGAGTTGCTGAAGCCCCGGTAATTGTTTCTTGTGCAGTCGGGAGGTATGGTCATCATTTACAGGGGCTATTCTGTGATTTTATTGCCGTCCGTCTCCCACCACTCGCGTAAAAATCCCCGGCCGAATGACCGACTGCTTTAGACAAACACCAGGTCGTGTGGTCATTTAATTGCTGTCCGAATCCACAACTGAGTTTTCAAGAATATATCACTTCAAAATTCACTGTTTATATCCTTTTTGACCCCTGCAGAGCACCGTACGGCTGCGCTTCGCTGTCATTTGGATGCATTTCTAGACTTGTATTTCTTTAATAAGTATTTACAAGAGCAATATATTTCATCACCGCTCAAAAAATAAAAAGAAGAAAAGCACGTTAACGTTTGAATTGGGCCGTTATTTACGGCAGCATTTATTCTTATCATACCAAGCATATGACATTTTATTTACAGCAATCATGTCACGGACCACATGAGCAGCCTGTTCCCGATCACAAAATTCTCCTCCGTGAATAAATCACAATCTGTGATTTAGTGAAACTATCGTGAACCCAGACTTCATTCGCCTCAACTGAAAGCATATTTACACTGTCTGATCGTTTCCTATCGCATGTATAGTGCACTATGTGCCGTTCACCATGTAGAAAATAGTAAATGTGTGAACAGTTGACCGATTTCATTCGCCGCTTCACATCTATTTATAGTGTAGGGGGCGGGGCTTCAGATTATAGAGAGCATTTGATTGGATATAAGATGTGATGAGAAGATGAAGTCTGCGATGATGTCATCAAAATCTGTGATCCATTTTAACAGAAGTGAGAGACTGTAAGTTTTGAACGCTTATATCTCCTAAATGCAAATTTTGTCATTGTTTTGGAACACACCAGCTTATTCATAACCTTAAGGCTATCATACACTCTGAAAAATACTGGGTTAAAAATAACCCAAGTTGGGTTGAAAATGGACTAACTAATGGTTGTTTTAACCCAGCGGTTGGGTTAAAGGTTTGCTTAAATCAACCCAATCGCTGGGTTAAAACAACCCAATTGCTGGGTTAGTTGATTTTCAACCCAACTTGGGTTATTTTTAACCCAGCATTTTTTAGAGTGTAGACATACTAAAAACTAAAAAACTTCAATTTTGATTTCAGGGGGCCTTTAATATTTGACAACTGTTTTACAATAAAAACAATTAGCGAGCAACAGTCATATCAAGTGATGCAAACTACTCTACATTTTTTATGAAATTTCACCATTTTGAATTGAAAATATGACATTATTTATGTAAATCATAAATTAATTTGATGCAACAAGAAATGTTTTGCATTTTTACATATTAGGCAGACGTCAAGAAGAGTGAATTGGCCTCGTTCATGAAACTTCCGTAAATAAATGAGCAAATTCTGAGTAATTTGCGCATACAATGGACATTTACGAAAACTCTCCTCCAGATTCACAAACACTTCGTATACCACGGATTTGGTAGTTAAACGTGTGTATATTAATAAAATCCAAACATTCGTAAATAGGGCGCATATTCACGCTCATTCATAATTAGCATAATCCCCGCCCATGATTTACAACTGCAAATAGTGTGTCCAGAATCTTCTGGACTTCTTTCTCAGGTTTGGCTCCAGTATTTTGCATAAATGCTAAAGAGACAAATTGACCATATGCCTAGCAATAAATATTAAATTATGATGTGTCCATCAAAGCATTTTAGCCAGCTAATAAACGCCTGGTGCTTTTCTAGAAACAGCCAGCTGTTGGCGCTTGAAAGCGATTTCCAAGGGCAGCGTTTTTCCATCTGAGATACTTTGATTGCTATGAATATGATACAGAATGTCCATGGCTGTAATGTGTTACTAGCATCTCATTTTGAAGAATATTTTCTGAATATAAAAAATGCAGTATTAACAGTATTAACTTCTCCATTGTTGTTGTTCAGTCGGTGTACAAGTGGGATGATTGGTCGGTGTAGTTTTTGTCCCACCCCTCCTCCACTGTGATTGCATGGCCAGGTAAAAAGTGACAGTGACGAGCACTGCCGATTACCCAACGTTGAACAGTAAAAAAAAACCTCTTTTCAGCGCATATCAACTCTTGAAATATTATTATGGTACATAGTGCATCAAAATGCAATGTCGTCAGTTTGCCTAAATTAGAACACAGAACGCTCAGATGTTTTACTCGTTGTATGGAGCAGGTGTACATTTCTTTCGTACCAACTAACATTTTGAAAATACGAACATTTTCGTGAATCGGAAAATTTACGTCAGAGTGGCTTTACGAACGATTTACATACACATTCGTTGTGCTCGTGTTTCATGCATGAGGCCCAATGTGTGCATATTTAACCCTTGTGTGGTGTTCAAATTTGTGTTATTCAGCCAGGGTTCTTGGGTCTGGTGGACCCGCCGCATTTTTGGGTTTTTAATTCAACACAATCAAAAATGTTATAATACTCAACAGATGTTTACTTCATCCCAATTACAAGCAATATAAACAGCATATATGGTTAATATTTTATCTTTACCTTTGTTAGATCACATTTAAGAATTGCAACCTTGTGTGGGAATGGCAGGGGTAGAAACAAAACTCACTCTTTTGCACTCTCTCACACGCACACACACACACACTCTCATTCACGCACATGCACACACACACACACACACATGCACGCACGCGCCGTGTAAGAAGCTTACTTTTCCCCGTTATATTTGACATCTAACACGGATAAATCCTCATTTCCCCTGTAAACACTTTCCCAGCGCGTTATTGCGCAATACTCTGCCTGAACTTTACGCACACTCATAAACAGTACAAAGGTTGAATCCTCCCACCAAAAATACATACTAATCTTTTCAGAAGTTCATTGGCTATCAGAAGAGTCAGTCATTTGCAATCTCTGATGCAACCGGATCGATTTACTGTCAATCAAAGAGAGTGACACGGTCCCTGCTGCACCCTCCCATACTGCAGCCTGAGTGGCTCTTTCAATCTATAAACAGCTCATAACATGCCCAATTGGTTGAAAGGAGCTGTCAGTCAAGAGTGCAGAGGTCACAGCGGCCATTTTAGAATCAAAGAATCGGCAGTGTTTTTCTTTCGCTTTGAGTTTTGTTAACATCACACATTCTGCTCTCAGAAGATTGGATTTCACTCTCCGCTTTTTGGAAATGGTACTTCTACATTCTGTGGCTGTTCATTGCTATATAAATGTGATATGGACTAAATATTTAACTGAATTTGGATTGCCTGGACCCTAAAGATTGAAATTACACCGTTTTTGCTCAGATTTTATTGATCTTTGGATGACCATGAGACAACTTTGAGTTCATTCAGCTTTGTTGGCGGTCAGAGAAGTTTGGTGGTCTGACAAAGACACTGATTGTGCCTGCTGTGTTTATTGCATTTTGAAATGGTTGACATCATTCGATTCACAAGAATCTCAGCTTTCCAAAGATATGTGGCATGTTTAGCTTTTATTTTGGAGTTATTGAGTGTCACTCACTAAATTCCTTAAAAAATCCAGTGTGCCGGCGGCGGCACGGAGGCACGTTAAGTATTTAAATAACGTGATAGCCTAGAGTTGGTTTGGCAGCAATACTGCTCCTCTCTCTTCACAAATCTAGTCCATCCCTCTGTTCTCAGATATCCTCCTCTCTGACCTCCGACACTGACACGGAGCTGTCGCCGTGTGCTTGAGCTTTACTTCCCTTCCATCTTTAATCTGATCTCCAGGGATTGCAGATTTCACACTGTCACACATGTGCCAGGAATTCCATGGCATGTCTCTCTTAGAGGCTAAATAGAAAGAGAGCAGAAATGATGGGGTGAAGTCTTGCAGAGGCTGGAACCTGCTCTCATGTTAATTCATGACCGTTTTATACTGTGCAGCCCTGCATAAAAAAACATTTTTTGAGTGGGGAATGTGGCTAATATTGAAAAGTTTATAAATTCAGTGCACAGTGTTGTTGCAGCTGTGCCCTTTTACTGCTTACATACAGTATGTGACGGATCTAATTGCTATTCAGGAGTCCAGTCCGATGGCATTTCATGTCTTGGGCTCAGTGATGTTGATTCCAGGATCAGAGGTCTAATTTCAAACAAGAATTACAAGCGAGTCATTGATTGATCATATATACACGCCGAAGGCTTTGCTACCGTGACTCCTGCCCACTTAACAGCAACAGGTGCACATGAATTAATAATCTCACTAAACACTTGTGACTTCAGGCATATTAATTCACTTAGTTCATCAGGGCACGTTTAATTATATCCCCCCGCTTAAATGCCAGAGGTAAGAACGAGTTAGCCGAAGACTTTGAGAGTAAATGTCTTTTATTTGCAGCTCTGTGTGGAGGCATTGTGTAGAGTTTTAACTGAGGAGAAGAGCATGGAAAATACAAAACAACAGGGCGGAAACAACACCATCCACTATAATCAAGCAACCACTTGAACAAATGCCAGGAAGTGATTCTTGGTGTCGAGTGAAAAAATATTGAACATTACTCAGTGGCTTTCTGCCATTCTGCCAGTGTTTATGCACTCAAAGACACTCACTGCGTCTGTCTTCATTTTGAGCTGCTCCTCGTGCTCCGTGACGACCGTTGTGGGATTTACAGCTCAGGAAACTCACACCCACATAAACCAAATGGCCGGAACCATGTCAAGGAACTAAGGAATTCAATTATTAAAGGATTTAAAGCAATTTAAGAAATAAGAATGGTAAAAGGTTCAGTTCTATTGTAGTTATGAAGTAAACTATTTACAAATAATATATATACACTCACCTAAAGGATTATTAGGAACAGCATACTAATACTGTGTTTGACCCCCTTTCACCTTCAGAACTGCCTTAATTCTACGTGGCATTGATTCAACAAGGAGCTGAAAGCATTCTTGAGAAATGTTGGGCCATATTGATAGGATAGTATCTTGCAGTTGATGGAGATTTGTGGGATGCACATCCAGGGCACGAAGCTCCCGTTCCACCACATCCCAAAGATGCTCTATTGGGTTGAGATCTGGTGACTGTGGGGGCCATTTTAGTCCAGTGAACTCATTGTCATGTTCAAGAAACCAATTTGAAATGATTGGAGCTTTGTGACATGGGGCATTATCCTGCTGGAAGTAGCCATCAGAGGATGGGCACATGCTGGTCATAAAGGGATGGACATGGTCAGAAACAATGCTCAGGTAGGCCGTGACATTTAAACGATGCCCAATTGGCACTAAGGGGCCTAAAGTGTGCCAAGAAAACAACAGCCTGCACAGTGGTAACAAGGCATGATGGATCCATGTTCTCATTCTGTTTACGCCAAATTCTGACTCTACCATCTGAATGTCTCAACAGAAATCCAGACTCATCAGACCAGGCAACATTTTTCCAGTCTTCAACTGTCCAATTTTGGTGAGCTCGTGCAAATTGTA
Source organism: Romanogobio albipinnatus (assembly GCA_023566225.1). Taxonomy (NCBI): domain Eukaryota; kingdom Metazoa; phylum Chordata; class Actinopteri; order Cypriniformes; family Gobionidae; genus Romanogobio; species Romanogobio albipinnatus. The sequence continues at coordinate 2,739,212 of CM042244.1, forward strand.
GCCTCTTTTTCCTATTTGTAGTGGAGATGAGTGGTACCCGGTGGGGTCTTCTGCTGTTGTAGCCCATCCGCCTCAAGGTTGTGCGTGTTGTGGCTTCACAAATGCTTTGCTGCATACCTCGGTTGTAACGAGTTGTTATTTCAGTCAAAGTTGCTCTTCTATCAGCTTGAATCAGTCGGCCCATTCTCCTCTGACCTCTAGCATCAACAAGGCATTTTGGCCCACAGGACCAAATGCCTTCTGTGTAAACCCTAGAAATGGTTGTGCGTGAAAATCCCAGTAACTGAGCAGATTGTGAAATACTCAGACCGGCCCGTCTGGCACCAACAACCATGCCACGCTCAAAATTGCTTAAATCCCCTTTCTTTCCCATTCTGACATTCAGTTTGGAGTTCAGAAGATTGTCTTGACCAGGACCACACCCCTAAATGCATTGAAGCAACTGCCATGTGATTGGTTGATTAGATAATTGCATTAATGAGAAATTGAACAGGTGTTCCTAATAATCCTTTAGGTGAGTGTACAATTCAAGCACAGGTCTTATAAGCCACGTTATACAAAATACAAATTAAATAGATATGTCTTTAGCTGGGTCTTGAAGGTATTTCGTAGAGGTAGGGGAAGTGAATTCCATAATGTAGGAGCATTGACACTAAATGACCTACGACCTACAGTCGACAACCGAAAACGAGGTGTGGACAAAAGACCAAGCTCAGGTGATCTGAGGGACCGAGCAGAAGAGTAGTGGTGGAGTAAGTCAGACAGATATGGAGGTGCAAGACCATTTAATGCCTTAAATGTTAGAAGTAAAAACCTTAAAATGAATACGTGATGCCACAGGTAGCCAGTGAAGATCATGCAGTAGAGGAGTTATGCGAGCAGAGCGCCTGGTTGAGGTGAGAACTCTGGCTGCTGAGTTTTGAACATACTGTAACCGGGCAATGAGTTTTTTAGGAAGACCAAGAAATAGAGCATTGCAATAATCCAGACGGGATGTGATTAATGCATGAATTAAGATTTCAGCATCAGCCTGAGTGAGAGAAGATCGGAGACGTGCAATATTACGAAGATGGAAAAAAGAGTTTTTAACAACAGAAGAAATGTGGGATGCAAAAGATAGAGATGAGTCAAATAAGATGAGGAAGGCCTAACATAAACCCCATCAATTTCAGAGGACATGTTTATCCTTTTTACTGAGGTTGCAATAATCAGTATTTCAGTTTTGTTATTATTAAGATTTTAAAGGTCCCATGGCATGGATTTTTTATTTTATTTTATAATGTATTCTGAGGTGTACTTACATTGTTAGTATGATTTGTACATCATAAAATGTCATAATTTAGAAATAAAAGGCATTTTTTTCTATACTGCTGTTTGCCCTCTGGCTGAATGCCCTGTTTCAAGGGGCGCGTCTGCTGTGAGACTTCAGTAAAAACGCCCACTGTTGTGATTGGCTGACATCTTTGCATTTGAAATGAGTATCAGTGGAGGGGGCGTGGTTTAACGAGGTCTACGAGGCACGAGCCTGCCAGAGAGATGGATGGACCTGAGTTCACTTCTCATCAGGTCTCTCAGCACGTCTCAGTTCAGTGAACTGTTGTAGTTACTAGCATATACTTCAGGTTATTAGTTTATTTCTAGTCGGAGGGGCTGTCACTCATGTCAGAAAGTTAGTAACTTTAGTAAATTATGGATCAGCGCTGACTCGAGACGCGAACCGTTTAGAATGATTCAGTCCGATTTGGTGAACTGGTTCGACCGGTTCACTAAAAAGAACCGGTTCAAAAGAACGATTCGTTCGCAAACCGAACATCAATGGACCAGAGACAGAGAGATTGCTAACAAAGTGATATTGTACTGAGTTGTGAGAGCGCTGTCAGCGCTGTGAGTTCATTGTGTTTGTATCTGAGAGTTCTGAATAAACACGAGTCTCAGTCACGCCGAGCCCGTCTTCATCATTATTACCAACTTTGTAACACATGTAATGTACCAGTACAGGAGATGAACGAGTTACGAGTAAGTGTTGAGTATAGCATTATTTTTAGATATTTTCCTATCATATGAAAAGCGTCAGTGACGCGCATTGAGTCCACAGTGCAAACAAAGACAACGGTGCAGTAATCGAATGTAATCCAGTTTATTGTGGGGCTAACTGGCTGGCTAGCCGGAGACCCTCACGCTTACCCCCCGTCTGCTTAATCTCGCCCCGTGTTTGGTGCATCCGCTGTGGGCCAGATGCAGTACTGGGGGTCGGGGATGTTGAAGGCCGACCGGTCAGTGCAGCCCGAGCCTCGGCGTGCGTGAGGTTTATCTCTAAAGATGAGATTCTGCCGATGTTGAGAAGAAACTCACGACTGTATGCACATTTTAGAACCGATAGACGCGACGAGGACGTACAAAAACACTGACTCACGAGATAGAAAACACTGTTCTGTCGGGAGAGAGAGAAGCCGCAGCACGAATAAAAAAGTTCTGTGTGAACTTCAATAATTAGCTACACATCAGAAATCGCTGATCACAGATCAGAAGGAACTGAAAAAAGACTTCTGTTTTCCTTTGTACATCCAAACACTGAGAAACTGCCAGCATTCACTCGTTCACAAGCCATGATCTCTCGAGGACAAATATGGCGTTTGCATGGGTGTGCCAAATTCTCTGGGCGGAGGAAAGGGAGGTAACCGTTCCTGTTATGATGTCATAACAGGAAAATTCAAGGTCAGCTCGTCTGGGCTTCATTTGCTCAAAGGCAGAGAAAGACAGCCAGAACTCGGTTTACACTCATAAAATGAAAATTTCATGCCATGGGACCTTTAAGGAAATTCAAGGACATCCAATGCTTGATATCCCTGATACATGCAGTAAGTGACAAGGCAAGGATGGCCTTTCAGATCTGGTGGTGAGGTAAATTCGAATGTCATCAGCATAGCAATGAAACTGAAGTCCATGCCTGCGTATGATGTTACCAAGTGCATATATATAAATGATAAACAGAAGTGGACCAAGAACTGAGCCCGGAGGAACACCCTGTGAAAGTGGAGCAGTGGCAGATTTATAGCCTTGTATGGTGATATAATATTTTCTGTCGCTGATGTAGGAGATGAGCCATGAAAGAGCTGAACCAGTGATACCAATATCAGAAAGGTGAGAAATTATGTCATGGTGTCATGGCAGACTGTGTCGAATGCAGAGCTAAGATCCAAAAGAATCAAGATGTTTATTAACCCTGAATCCATAGACAGAAGAATATCAATAGCTATAGGTGGAGAGGAGACAATGGTATACTGTATATGGGGATGATTAGGAGGCCATGATGGACAGAGGCCAATGGGCAAATTTGGCCAGCATGCCGGGGTTACACCTCTACTCTTTATCGAAGGGATTTTTAATGACCACAGAGAGTCAGGACCTCAGTTTAAGGTCTCATCAGAAGGACAGTGCTCTTTGCGGTATAGTGTCCCCATCACTACACTGGGGTGTTAGGACCTACACAGACCACAGGGTGAGCGCCTCACTAACACCTCTTCCAGCAGAAGCCTAGTTTTCCCAGGAGGTCTCCCATCCAGGTACTGACCAGGCTCAGCCCTGCTTAGCTTCAGTGGGAAACCAGTCTTGGGCTACAGGGTGAAATGGCTACTGGCTTCATCCCTTCTCTGCCAGAGTGTTTTAACTGTTTTACTGTCACGGTCCAGTAGGGCTGCAACAAACGATTATTTTAATAATCGATTAATCTAACGATTATTAGAAAGATTAATCGACTAATCATTGATTATTGCCATTGACATCAACGACTAATCAGTACGTTTTGAACGATTATTCAGCTTTTTCAATTAGTTAAAACACTGAGTTATACATATTCTAACTATAATATATTAAAAACAAAATCACTTCAGCTTTTGAAATGGTTGTTTTAATGAACTTTGAGCCAAGTTCTCAGAACTCAAATCACACAAATGCTCTCTAATGTGGCGTTCACACCGGACGCGATTCGCGCGAAGGTGAACGCTTGAACATTTTGAGTTCACTCGCTTCATTCGCGCGTGTAATTCGCGCGAATCGCGCGTGAAAAACGCGTGTGACAACTACACACCAGACGCGAATTCGCGTCATGGGCGGGGCTTCTGCTCTATATGAGCCTATATGAGCTTTTTTGTAAAAAATACTACTATTAATGTGCGACAAAACATAGTTTAAAGACTTTTTCAGGCGATAATATAGTTGTTTAAAGCTCAAATCTGTGGTTAATTTATAAAAAGAGTGCCTATTTGAGCATTTTATCTGGCGTTTTCGGAGTTGTGAGATCCAGGGGATCGGCGGCGCTCAGCGCTCGTTTACCCGGCGAGACCCGCCTTCCCTCGGCTAGTCCTTCTCACATTTGCCGCTGGCTCTGGCTCTTTTTTTCTGCTCCTGTCTCGTTGTGAAATGGCTCACTTGGCTCACAATGGCTCACAATAACTCACAATAACTCACTTTCTTCCAAGCAAGATCCTTTTTATTCCTTTTATTCCTGTTCCTGTAGTGATAGGATGATGTATCATACAGCTCCGGGTCTCCACATACGGCCACGATTATCTTGTCCTCCATTGTTGTTGGGATTTCTGCCTCCGCTTGTAAATGCGTCTCTACTAGAGCAAGCTCGTGATTGGTTAACGCGGCGCGAAATATCCGCCAAAGTTCAGATTTTTCAACTTGAGCGATTCGCGCGAATCACGCGTTCAAAACGCTCAATTCGCGTAATTCGCGCCGCCTCAATCGCGCGAATCGCACCGCAGAATGCCATTTCGCGTCTCTGCATTGACTTAACATGTAAATCACTCGCGTGAATCGCGTCCGGTGTGAACGCAGCATTAGCATTGTTTAAATATTCTGTTCTCTTTCGATTGAAAAAATAAATAATAATAAACAAAAATTAGCTGCATTACAGACAAAAAAATAGATGTCTTGTACAAATGAGCTTCATTTGTAAAACAATAATAGCCCCACTGCTTCTTAGAACTGAAACAGAAAATGAGGACATTTACTTCAGGACACAAAGAATGGTAAAAATATGAATCTGCAAATGACATTGACAAAATGACATCAGACAAAATGACAATATTAATCATGACAATTGAGCTGACAGATTCTCATTCACCTTTTAATTAACAACATGACAAAGTAAGTGACATGATATTCTTCCTAACATCGCCTTTTGTAAGTCTTCATGCATATGGAACAAAATACAGGCAAGTGATGAGACTACAATACCTAATAGTGTTATAATAATAATAAAAACAGTCCTGACTCCAAGCTCGATCAAACTTTATTCTATGCTAAATAAATCATCACATTACTGTAATTATATAATTATTGTTAATATTATTACAATTATTAGTAGTATTGCATTCTCTAATAAAGAGATTTATCACTAGTTAGTTGTTTCCGCTTTAAGTGCTCCCGTGAAAAGTTTGGCCTTGCACGTCTCAATCAGCTCCTGGTTCAGTGGTCAGGGCTCTGATCAGGACACGAGTCAATGGGCTGATCCCTGATCAGTGCACTGACCACTGAACCAGGAGCTGATTGAGACGCAGCCTTAGTTTGAAGTTTTGTGCAACTTTCCCACATCTTGCTAGTTCAGATTTGTTTGCAGTCCGTCATTCGCGCTGTTGGGCGACATTACACTCTAGCGCTACAGCGGTCAAATCGCGGTCAAATTACATTAGGTCACATGATATTTGTCAACAATTTTTTAATGTCTACTAATCGTTTCAGCCCTACGGTCCAGCCTTTCAAATGTTATTCTATTTTGCCTTGTCAAGTTTTGATCCTGGTCCAGCCCTGCAGCTCAGTTTTCCCATCCCCTTTTCTGGATTTGCCTTTGTTAAGGAGTCTGTGCCCGTGCTTGGATTATTCTCTGCCCTGCAGCTTGGACTGTGTCGTTTTCCCTGTCCTGAACTCTTGACCACTCGCCATCTTGCATTATTTCCTCACTGGACTGGACCCATTGCTGACCCGTTGCCTGGCCTTGGATTACATTCAGATATTTCCCCTTGCTTGGTGGCTCGAGTGCCCGATTAAATATTGTTTGCTTTTACTTTGCTTTTTGTCCAATAAATAGAGTTTTATCTGATCTGCACTCGGGTTCTCTGTTTTTTCTACCCTTTTATTTGATTATGATTTTGGCATAAAAGAAAAATGGATAATTTTGACCTATATAATGTATTGTTGGCTCAATAGCAAACAGATATATGTTGGCCACAGATACACCCGTGAAACAAACGACTGGTTTTGTGCTCCAGGGTCACAAATATTAAACATAATGTATATCTTAGCTTAGAAAGAAAATATATTCATGATTTATGCAGCATGTATTATTTTTTCACCCTAGGAAATATTAAACTTCATATCAAGAATATTATGCATATATCATTCGGTTAATAATATGGCACTCAAAAGAGGAATATGAAATTGCAAAATGATTCTTTGACAGTATTAAATTGACAGTGTTTCCTAATTAGTCTTTGACTCAGGGGATGTAGAGCAGGCTGTTTATAATACATTATAATAAACTGCCTTTGAATTACCCTTCCTATTTGTTCCCTTAGACACAAATAGCTTAAATTAACACGAACGGAAAGGTCATGACTCACAGCCAGTAAGATGATAACGCCTTTTAGGGTCTATACAGATGAAGAATGTAATTATGTGGGAGCTGTTCGCTATTACAATTCAAGTACAGTTAGTTCTACCAACCTCTTCCCACACAGTCTCACCTCTCACACAAACACTGACACAGGCCTGATCCCTTCCTCGCTGAAACCTACACGATGGTATAAATAAAAAACACGAAAAAAACATTGCAGCTGTTTCTGAGTAAAGGTTTGAGACTCTGAAAGACTGCATCCCAAGTCAAAATGCCACGAGAGCATGTAATGGCACACTTTGTCTAGTTTTCTGTTTCTTTTTGTTGCACTTTCACCATTTTATGCTGTGACACTTGAGGTCCAAATATATATTGCGGGCCGTGTGTGCGCGGCACCTGTGTGTGTGTGTGTGTGTGTGTGTGTTTGGGGTGTATATGGTAGTCTATGCCTTTCACAAGGATTTACCTCTGCTTTCTATTGATTGATTAGTTATTTACTGTTGGTTGCTGAACTATCACATTAAAATAGTATTAAAATGTAAATATATAAGAATCATGTGACACTGAAGAGTAGTGATGCTGAAAAAGTGCATATATCATCATAAAAGTGCATCTATCCATCATAAAAGTGCATCTATCCATCATAAAAGTGCATCTATCCATCATAAAAGTGCATCTATCATCATAAAAGTGCATCAATCCATCATAAAAGTGCATCTATCATCATAAAAGTGCATCTATCCATCATAAAAGTGCATCTATCATCATAAAAGTGCATCTATCCATCATAAAAGTGCATCTATCATCATAAAAGTGCATCTATCCATCATAAAAGTGCATCCATCCATCATAAAAGTGCAGCCATCCATCATACAAGTGCATCTATCCATCATAAAAGTGCAGCCATCCATCATAAAAGTGCATCTGTCCATCATAAAAGTGCATCTATCCATCATAAAAGTGCATCTATCCATCATACAAGTGCAGCCATCCATCATAAAAGTGCATCTATCCATCATAAAAGTGCATCTATCCATCATACAAGTGCAGCCATCCATCATACAAGTGCATCTATCCATCATAAAAGTGCATCTATCCATCAAAAAAGTGCATCTATCCATCATAAAAGTGCATCTATCCATCATAAAAGTGCATCTATCCATCATAAAAGTGCATCCATCCATCCATCATAAAATCGCATCTATCCATCATAAAAGTGCATCTATCCATCATAAAAGTGCATCTATCCATCATAAAAGTGCAGCCATCCATCATAAAAGTGCAGCCATCCATCATACAAGTGTATCTATCCATCATAAAAGTGCATCTATCCATCATAAAAGTGCAGCCATCCATCATAAAAGTGCAACTGTCCATCATAAAAGTGCATCTATCCATCATAAAAGTGCATCCATCCATCATAAAAGTGCATCCATCCATCATACAAGTGCATCTATCATCATAAACATGCATCTGTCCATCATAAAAGTGCATCTATCCATCATAAAAGTGCATCTATCCATCATAAAAGTGCATCTATCCATCATAAAAGTGCATCCATCCATCATACAAGTGCATCTATCATCATAAACATGCATCTATCCATCATAAAAGTGCATCCATCCATCATAAAATCACATCCATCCATCATAAAAGTGCATCTATCCATATAAAAGTGCAACTGTCCATCATAAAAGTGCATCTGTCCATCATAAAAGTGCATCTATCCATCATAAAAGTGCATCCATCCATCATACAAGTGCATCTATCATCATAAAAGTGCATCTATCCATCATAAAAGTGCATCTATCCATCATAAAAGTGCAGCCATCCATCATACAAGTGCATCTATCCATCATAAAAGTGCAGCCATCCATCATAAAAGTGCATCTATCCATCATAAAAGTGCATCTATCCATCATAAAAGTGCATCCATCCATCATAAAATCGCATCTATCCATCATAAAAGTGCATCTATCCATATAAAAGTGCAACTGTCCATCATAAAAGTGCATCTGTCCATCATAAAAATGCATCTATCCATCATAAAAGTGCATCTATCCATCATAAAAGTGCATCCATCCATCCATCATACAAGTGCATCTATCCATCATAAAAGTGCATCTATCCATCATAAAAGTGCATCTATCCATATAAAAGTGCAACTGTCCATCATAAAAGTGCATCTGTCCATCATAAAAATGCATCTATCCATCATAAAAGTGCATCTATCCATCATAAAAGTGCATCCATCCATCCATCATACAAGTGCATCTATCCATCATAAAAGTGCATCTATCCATCATAAAAGTGCATCTATCCATATAAAAGTGCAACTGTCCATCATAAAAATGCATCCATCCATCATACAAGTGCATCTATCCATCATAAAAGTGCATCTATCCATCATAAAATCGCATCTATCCATCATAAAAGTGCATCTATCCATATAAAAGTGCAACTGTCCATCATAAAAGTGCATCTATCCATCATACAAGTGCATCTATCCATCATAAAAGTGCATCTATCCATCATAAAAGTGCCTCTATCCATTTTACGAAAATAAGCAATGTGGAACAGTAGTGAGACAGTAAGTACTGTAAAAAATAAACATATTGATCTCAATCCCAGTCTCAGGTTTCCATCAATAAACATTTCCAGTAGAATGCCTTGCACTGGTGAACGCCCTGAACCCAGGGGCACACGCTGACAGGAAGTTACTAAGGGGAAGCTGCTGTGTGCCTGGTAAAGACTGAAAAAGGTTATTGGAGTTGCAGGGCCCCCGGGGTAATTATCATTGACCCAAGAGATGGTTTGCAGTGCAGCGTGTGAGGACATGTACCATAATTGGATCATGCTGCAATCTCTCAAAGCTTTACAGAGACCTGGTTGTCGAGGTAACAGAGCTCAGGAGAATGTAAAAAGGGGAGGATAACACATCCACTAGCCATTCTTTTCTGTGGCTGATTTTTATAGTACAGAAACTGTTTACTCAGTTTTTTGTTCAAGCGGTATAACTCATAAATGATGAGAGCTCGACTGTCTCAAGTCAGAAACTAGACTCATTTATTCCAGATCTTACGCTGCTTTTTTAGCAATCCAATTATTCCAAATATCAATATGACATCCACATATTGTGTGTGGTCAGCTATGGGAAATAATAAGCGCTACCATCTTTAGTTTTAAAATGTTGATTCTTGTAAAATTCCAATTTGTGAGGAAACATAACAAGCTGACAGCAACGAGGCCAGCCTGAGAATTACATAAGAAATGTATGACAGTTAATCTATAAACACTTGGCTTTTGAGGACGCCTAACAAGCAAAAGAAAATAATGCATCTATGATTGACAAGTACACAATCTGTTTAGCTTAGAGATTAGCAAATAAAAAATATCAGCAGAACGGCAGCGCAGATGTTTAGTCATGAATTCCACGTCTTCCAGAGACAGGGTGTTACGAAATCAACATTATAAATTGATATTAGTATTTCAGATGCACAATCATTTGTTTTCTTGGTATGAAATTCCAAGGGTAATCTTCGGCATGAGAAACTTTTCCATAAATTATGGAATTGAACATCCCGGATTTTTCAGTCTGAATACAAAAGAGCATCGCTCAGAAAGGCTGATGTGGGAAGGTAACCGGTGGGAAAGCAATTATAATTCTTGGAGGAAATTGACAAGTCCCATGTGGAGAAATAATGGCAGTTAAAAGATGTTCGATACCCTTTTTCCCTTCCCGATACCGATACCTGGGCTCAGGGTATCGGCCGATACAGAGTACTGATCCGAGACCTGTGTGTGTATCTGTATATTTACACTACTAGCCCTGTATGAATGGCTAGAATTATTGTATGGTGTGCTTCAGACTTATCCCTTAATAAAACATGAACAAATGCATACAGTGAACTACTGTATTATTTATTACAGTATTTTTATTATCTGACATGCATTTGACAGTAATATTATTTATTTTTCTTAAAGCTACACTGTGTGATATTTTCCATCATCTAGCGGTGAAAGGGTATATGACCATCCAGTAAATATTAGTTTCTGTTCCTCCCAATTAACACTCCAAACCCCTGAATCGACTCACTGATTCATAACGCTCCAAACCGCTGAATCGACTCACTGATTCATAACGCTTCAAACCGCTGAATCGACTCACTGATTCATAACGCTTCAAACCGCTGAATCGACTCACTGATTCATAACGCTTCAAACCGCTGAATCGACTCACTGATTCATAACGCTTCAAACCGCTGAATCGACTCACTGATTCATAACGCTTCAAACCGCTGAATCGACTCACTGATTCATAACGCTTCAAACCGCTGAATCAACTCACTGATTCATAACGCTCCAAACCGCTGAATCGACTCACTGATTCATAACGCTTCAAACCGCTGAATCGACTCACTGATTCATAACGCTCCAAACCGCTGAATCAACTCACTGATTCATAACGCTTCAAACCGCTGAATCGACTCACTGATTCATAACGCTCCAAACCGCTGAATCGACTCACTGATTCATAACGCTCCAAACCGCCGAATCGACTCACTGATTCATAACGCTTCAAACCACTGAATCGACTCACTGATTCATAACGCTCCAAACCGCTGAATCGACTCACTGATTCATAACGCTTCAAACCGCTGAATCGACTCACTGATTCATAACGCTTCAAACCGCTGAATCGACTCACTGATTCATAACGCTTCAAACCGCTGAATCGACTCACTGATTCATAACGCTTCAAACCGCTGAATCGACTCACTGATTCATAACGCTTCAAACCGCTGAATCAACTCACTGATTCATAACGCTCCAAACCGCTGAATCGACTCACTGATTCATAACGCTTCAAACCGCTGAATCGACTCACTGATTCATAACGCTCCAAACCGCTGAATCAACTCACTGATTCATAACGCTTCAAACCGCTGAATCGACTCACTGATTCATAACGCTCCAAACCGCTGAATCAACTCACTGATTCATAACGCTTCAAACCGCTGAATCGACTCACTGATTCATAACGCTTCAAACCGCTGAATCGACTCACTGATTCATAACGCTCCAAACCGCGATTCATAACGCTTCAAACCGCTGAATCGACTCACTGATTCATAACGATCCAAACCTCTGAATCGACTCACTGATTCACAACGCTCCAAACCCCTGAATCGACTCACTGATTCATAGACAAAAAAATGGACGTAGAGAAACTGGGGGAGGTTGCCGCTTGATAGTGACTGGGCGAGTGTCATGCGCGTGTGTGTGTGCCCGCCATCCACACAGAGACGAAATACTGGTAAACAGTGGACATAGCCTACTGCTAACACTGTTTCTTGGGCCGTGGCATGCCCAAAGTAGTTGTTTTTATTATTAAAACAACTTTAATTTTTATTAGCAGGTCCTCAGCCCAAGCACATGCTCTATACTTCACCATAATGGTAACCTCTAAAAACACTAACATAACACAAAGTTTGAAATACCAATATAACAAAACATTAAGCATTAAAAAGTCTCTCCATTTTCTCATCTTGTTAAAAATGCATCAAATAGCACTTTTCCGAAGTCTCCTGGTCTTCACTTCTGAGTTTCCCTACACTTTAGAAGAGAAAAGTTCACAACAGTTTAAAAATTTACTCTCCGAATTCAGCCCCTTTGCAAAGCATGATGGGAAGTGAAAGTCTTGTTGGATTGGAATACTTGATTGAAACATTCAAAATGAAAACATCAAGTTATGTCAAAGAGTAAGGGTTTTAAGTCAGTTTAACATGAATCAATTACATTTGAACCAGAAACCTGGTATAATCGTGTTAAATCAAGATGAATAGCTTAAATAAAGTAAAGTGAGTTTTTTGAGTGTATCGGATCGGTGCATGGGTTCAAGTACTCGCCGATACCGTTGCCAGAATGTGTTGTGGTTTCTGTGATATTTCCAATACTAGTATCAGAATCGGACTGGAGAAGGAAAAGGGCAGAAGTGTGAGGAGACCGACACCGAGCCGCCATTTCCTCCCTGCCCTCCTCCTGTAGCAAGCATCCTTCTCTCTGATGTGAGGGATCACAACACTAGGCCTTGAAATTATATTACTTGGATTAAGGTCCAGCACTGCATTTCTTCTTTTTCTGAAGAATCACTTCTCAAGGCCACAGACTCTTTTTCGCTTTGAGATAATGAACAGGATTCTATACGATAGACTGTGTGTGAATTAATGATTTTCAAGAGGCTCGGCTTTTAAAAATGTGAAGGTTTTGTGTGTAAATCTATAATGCTGAGAAATAATGACAGTAAGCTTTGTCAAGGTATCTGATACAGACAACAAATCAAGAAGCTGTTGCTATGGTTACCTCCTCTATGTAGCCTACTCCATCTTAAAAAAAAACCTTGTTTGAAAACACAGTTGAGATGTATGAAGGGAAAACCCTTCTAAGACATCATAAAAACAGTCAGAATGAGTAAAGAGGTCCATTGTCTATTGTCAATAGTGTAGCAATGCAAGAAGCACCGCTCACACACAAGTCAACTATGAATTTGCATGACTAATTAACTCATTTTAATCTAAATTGTGGGATTGGCATCACCAAGAGCTAATTGGTAACTATGATAAATTATAAATAATTACTAATTAATTACTAATCACAACATTAAAGTTTCTGATATGTGGGAAATTGTCTTTTTTTACCCTCAATGTGGTGATAAAATGCATCCCTAATTACTCAAGTGTTATCTAGTCACTACGCAGGAACTACTAATGACCTGGACCATTATTTTAAAGTGAAAAAACATATTTTGGTTGGATGCACTTTTATGATGGATAGATGCACTTTTTATTATGGATAGATGCACTTTTATGATGGACAGATGCACTTTTATGATGGATGGATGCACTTTTATGATGGACAGATGCACTTTTATGATGGATAGATGCCCTTTTTATTATGGATAGATGCGCTTTTATGATGGATAGATACACTTTTAATGATGGATAGATGTGCTTTTATGATGGATAGATGCACTTTTATGATGGATAGATGCACTTTTATGATGGATAGATACACTTTTATGATGGATAGATACACTTTTATGATGGATAGATGCACTTTTATGATGGATAGATACACTTTTATGATGATAGATGCACTTTTTATGATGGATAGATGCGCTTTTATGATGGATAGATGCACTTTTATGATGGATAGATGCACTTTTATGATGGATAGATACACTTTTATGATGGATAGATACACTTTTATGATGATAGATGCACTTTTAGGATGGATAGATGCACTTTTTATGATTGATAGATACACTTTTATGATGGATGGATGCACTTTTATGATGGATAGATGCGCTTTTATGATGGATAGATACACTTTTATGATGGATGGATGCACTTTTATGATGGATAGATGCGCTTTTATGATGGATAGATACACTTTTATGATGCATAGATACACTTTTATGATGGATAGATACACTTTTATGATGATAGATGCACTTTTAGGATGGATAGATGCACTTTTATGATGGATAGATGCGCTTTTATGATGGATAGATACACTTTTATGATGGATAGATACACTTTTATGATGGATGGATGCACTTTTATGATGGATAGATGCGCTTTTATGATGGATAGATACACTTTTATGATGGATAGATACACTTTTATGATGGATAGATACACTTTTATGATGATAGATGCACTTTTAGGATGGATGGATGCACTTTTATGATGGATAGATGCACTTTTATGATGGATAGATGCACTTTTAGGATGGATATATGCACTTTTATGATGAGTGGATGCTCTTTTATGATGGATAGATGCGCTTTTATGATGGATAGATACACTTTTATGATGGATAGATGTACTTTTTTTATGGATAGATGCACTTTTATGATGGATGGATACACTTTTATGATGGATAGATGCACTTTTATGATGGATAGATGCACTTTTATGATGGCTAGATGCACTTTTATGATGGACAGATGCACTTTTTATAATGGATAGATGCACTTTTATGATGGACAGATGCACTTTTATGATGGATAGATGCACTTTTATGATGGCTAGATGCACTTTTATGATGGACAGATGCACTTTTTATAATGGATAGATGCACTTTTATGATGGACAGATGCACTTTTATAATGGATAGATGCACTTTTATGATGGACAGATGCACTTTTATGATGGCTAGATGCACTTTTATGGACTTCAAAACAGAAACAGTCATTCACTGTCATTATAAATCAAATCAAGAAGCTGTTGCTATGGTTACCTCCTCTATGTAGCCTACTCCATCTTAAAAAAAAACCTTGTTTGAAAACACAGTTGAGATGTATAAAGGGAAAACCCTTCTAAGACATCATAAAAACAGTCAGAATGAGTAAAGAGGTCCATTGTCTATTGTCAATAGTGTAGCAATGCAAGAAGCACCGCTCACACACAAGTCAACTATGAATTTGCATGACTAATTAACTCATTTTAATCTAAATTGTGGGATTGGCATCACCAAGAGCTAATTGGTAACTATGATAAATTATAAATAATTACTAATTAATTACTAATCACAACATTAAAGTTTCTGATATGTGGGAAATTGTCTTTTTTTACCCTCAATGTGGTGATAAAATGCATCACTAATTACTCAAGTGTTATCTAGTCACTACGCAGGAACTACTAATGACCTGGACCATTATTTTAAAGTGAAAAAACATATTTTGGTTGGATGCACTTTTATGATGGATAGATGCACTTTTTATTATGGATAGATGCACTTTTATGATGGACAGATGCACTTTTATGATGGATGGATGCACTTTTATGATGGACAGATGCACTTTTATGATGGATAGATGCCCTTTTTATTATGGATAGATGCGCTTTTATGATGGATAGATGCGCTTTTATGATGGATAGATACACTTTTAATGATGGATAGATGTGCTTTTATGATGGATAGATGCACTTTTATGATGGATAGATGCACTTTTATGATGGATAGATACACTTTTATGATGGATAGATGCACTTTTATGATGGATAGATGCACTTTTATGATGGATAGATGCACTTTTATGATGGATAGATGCACTTTTATGATGGATAGATACACTTTTATGATGGATAGATACACTTTTATGATGGATAGATACACTTTTATGATGATAGATGCACTTTTAGGATGGATAGATGCACTTTTATGATGGATAGATACACTTTTATGATGATAGATGCACTTTTTATGATGGATAGATGCGCTTTTATGATGGATAGATGCACTTTTATGATGGATAGATGCACTTTTATGATGGATAGATACACTTTTATGATGGATAGATACACTTTTATGATGATAGATGCACTTTTAGGATGGATAGATGCACTTTTTATGATTGATAGATACACTTTTATGATGGATGGATGCACTTTTATGATGGATAGATGCGCTTTTATGATGGATAGATACACTTTTATGATGGATAGATACACTTTTATGATGGATGGATGCACTTTTATGATGGATAGATGCACTTTTATGATGGATAGATACACTTTTATGATGCATAGATACACTTTTATGATGATAGATGCACTTTTAGGATGGATAGATGCACTTTTATGATGGATAGATGCGCTTTTATGATGGATAGATACACTTTTATGATGGATAGATACACTTTTATGATGGATGGATGCACTTTCATGATGGATAGATGCGCTTTTATGATGGATAGATACACTTTTATGATGGATAGATACACTTTTATGATGGATAGATACACTTTTATGATGATAGATGCACTTTTAGGATGGATGGATGCACTTTTATGATGGATAGATGCACTTTTATGATGGATAGATGCACTTTTATGATGGATATATGCACTTTTATGATGAGTGGATGCTCTTTTATGATGGATAGATGCGCTTTTATGATGGATAGATGTACTTTTTTATGGATCGATGCACTTTTATGATGGATGGATACACTTTTATGATGGATAGATGCACTTTTATGATGGATAGATGCACTTTTATGATGGATAGATGCACTTTTATGATGGACAGATGCACTTTTTATAATGGATAGATGCACTTTTATGATGGACAGATGCACTTTTATGATGGATAGATGCACTTTTATGATGGCTAGATGCACTTTTATGATGGACAGATGCACTTTTTATAATGGATAGATGCACTTTTATGATGGACAGATGCACTTTTATGATGGATAGATGCACTTTTATGATGGCTAGATGCACTTTTATGATGGATAGATGCACTTTTATGATGGATAGAAGCACTTTTATGATGGATAGATGCACTTTTTATAATGGATAGATGCACTTTTATGATGGACAGATGCACTTTTATAATGGATAGATGCACTTTTATGATGGACAGATGCACTTTTATGATGGACAGATGCACTTTTATGATGGCTAGATGCACTTTTATGGACTTCAAAACAGAAACAGTCATTCACTGTCATTATAAAGTTTGGAAGAGCCAAGACATTTTTTAATATAACTCAGATTGTGTTCGTCCGACAGAAGAATGTCATGCACACCTAGGATGCCCTGAGGGAGAGTAAATCATGGGCTAATTTTCATTTTCGGGTGAACTAACCCTTTAAGGAATCAAGATGTGACTCACTTACTGAACAGCAAAGCTATAGCTTTCAGTAATGTGTTGGGTCACCATTAGATGTCATCTATAAAATTTGTCCTGAAGCTAAACCCCTTATCAAAGTACAGAATGAATCGTTTTGCATTAAACAGAGAGAGGGGGGGCGTGAGAGACATGATTTTATGTTTAAGAATCTATCAAATATTATGAGCCAATATAAATATTTTTTCCCAATATTATGGGAAATCACTGCAATAAGAAACGTTTATACTTCTTTGCTTTTCTAAAAAAATAATCAGGCCAATAGTCAGGTAGTAAAACCACAAATAAGACTCTTCTCGTTGGGGCTGACTGGAAGTTGATGTGTTCAATAGATTGCCCTACAGCTCCCTAAACCACGTCTTCATGCCTTCATGGCAGTTATTCCTAACTTTAGATGGGCTATTATTCAAGCTGCATGAAGAGAGGTACAAACATAATTCATACCTCATGAATAATACAATACAGGGTTTTCCTCTTATTGAGAAATTGGAAAGAGCAAAATGAATACACCATGCCTGATTTGGCGGAGTGTCTGCCCCTGCAGCAGAAGAAGAGAAATCAGGAAGCCACAGAACAATTCAATCTGTGAATTATTGATTAACCTGGGGAGTTATGACAAGGCAGCAAACAGAAGTTTTCAGCAACTGAGGCATTGGATGACATCCCGTTACCTGCCGCCCCCACCCATCCACGCTCAACACAACAGCCCGAACTAAATTCCACTCATGCAGCTGCGCTACTCGCTTAAATTACCAGCTCTTCAGCACCTACACCACATTTGCATTTGAATGAGTACATAGGAAATGGCAACAGAACAGAGCATTCACTGACACAGGACAAAGGAACTCATTCATAACAAACACATTTCCAAAATGGAGTCATGCCAGCGAACCTGTTTTATGTGTCTTTTGATCTTTTGGTCACTAAACAAAGGAAAGATGTGTCTCTCAAGCAAACTCAGAGGTTTGAACAAACACCTATACTATTCTTCTGAGCATGTTTTAAAATAAAATGTCAACAATTGTTCTTCACAGCGTCATATGGCAGTGAAAATTACACTCACCTAAAGGATTATTAGGAACACCTGTTCAAGTTCTCATTAATGCAATTATCTAATCAACCAATCACATGGCAGTTGCTTCAATGCATTTAGGGGTGTGGTCCTGGTCAAGACAATCTCCTGAACTCCAAACTGAATGTCGGAATGGAAAAGAAAGGGGATTTAAGCAATTTTGAGCGTGGCATGGTTGTTGGTGCCAGATGGGCCGGTCTGAGTATTTCACAATCTGCTCAGTTACTGGGATTTTCACGCACAACCATTTCTAGGGTTTACAAAGAATGGTGTGAAAAGGGAAACACATCCAGTATGCGGCAGTCCTGTGGGCCAAAATGCCTTGTTGATGCTAGAGGTCAGAGGAGAATGGGCCGACTGATTCAAGCTGATAGAAGAGCAACTTTGACTGAAATAACCACTCGCTACAACCGAGGTATGCAGCAAAGCATTTGTGAAGCCACAACACGCACAACCTTGAGGCGGATGGGCTACAACAGCAGAAGACCCCACCGGGTACCACCCATCTCCACTACAAATAAGAAAAAGAGGCTACAATTTGCACCAGCTCACCAAAATTGGACAGTTGAAGACTGGAAAAATGTTGCCTGGTCTGATGAGTCTGGATTTCTGTTGAGACGTTCAGATGGTAGAGTCAGAATTTGGCGTAAACAGAATGAGAACATGGATCCATCATGCCTTGTTACCACTGTGCAGGCTGGTGGTGGTGGTGTAATGGTGTGGGGGATGTTTTCTTGGCACACTTTAGGCCCCTTAGTGTCAATTGGGCATCGTTTAAATGCCACGGCCTACCTGAGCATTGTTTCTGACCATGTCCATCCCTTTATGACCACCATGTGCCCATCCTCTGATGGCTACTTCCAGCAGGATAATGCCCCATGTCACAAAGCTCCAATCATTTCAAATTGGTTTCTTGAACATGACAATGAGTTCACTGGACTAAAATGGCCCCCACAGTCCCCAGATCTCAACCCAATAGAGCATCTTTGGGATGTGGTGGAACGGGAGCTTCGTGCCCTGGATGTGCATCCCACAAATCTCCATCAACTGCAAGATGCTATCCTATCAATATGGGCCAACATTTCTAAAGAATGCTTTCAGCTCCTTGTTGAATCAATGCCACGTAGAATTAAGGCAGTTCTGAAGGCGAAAGGGGGTCAAACACAGTATTAGTATGGTGTTATACATTTATACAGTGCTTTTCTAAGCACTCAAAACGCTTTACATGGAAGGGGGGGGTCTCCTCAACCACCCAATAGGGTTGCCACCTTCAGTGTGACAAAATAAGGGACATCCTTTCACAACACCCCTCCAAAAAATTGAAAAAATCAAGGACACAAATAAAGAATAAAGTCATGAACTGATTATTTCAACAATAAACCATAAGAAACATGAGATCAAGTATGTGAACTTGCAACAGAACACATTTTATATTATTTTACGTTTGATTATTTTATTTATTTCTAAAGAACTCTTTAGTAGCCTATTTGGTGCACTTTAAAGGGACAGTTCAGCCCAAAATGAATATTCTGTCATCATTTACTCGCCCTCATGATATTTCAAACCTGTATGAGTTTCTTTGTTCTGCTGAACACAAAAGAAGATATTTTGAAGGAAGTTTGTAACCAGGCTGCTTTGGGGGCACCATTGACTTCCATAGTAGGAATGAATCTTCCTGTGTTCAACATACAGGTTTGGAACAACTTGAGGGTGAGTAAATATAATGACAGAATTTTCATTTTTGTGTGAACTGTCCCAAAGCCGTCATTTATGTAAAAAACGAATTACTTTATGTAACAATTCTAAAATTCAAAAATGTTTAATTTGTTTATGAATTAATTTAAATTATGACTATATTGTTATGTAATTATTTGTCCCATTTTTATCTAAATATATTTTTTAAATGTCATAAGATTTATATGACAGGATTATGTATTATGTATGATTAATATAGTCTAGCTAAATGATAAATTGATAATAACATTAATTAGGCTATAATCTATTAATTAGCCTAACCTGTCTAAAAAATATAATGATTCTGTCTGCCAAGCTCTGATAATATTATATTAATATATTATCCATAAAAAAAACAATAGGCCTACACCTTTAGAAGCATGAATGTGTGTCACCGCATGTTGTTTTAAGTCAGTCAGCCTGAGACACTGAAATCCATCTCATAAAGTGTGCAGTTGGCCTGAGGGTCATCATGAGTTACTGGACAGACCCATTGATAAATTTTTCTATTCAACCCAATATCTGGAGATCCTCTTGCGTTCAAACTCGATATGTTTTTTTCAAAAAAACACGCAAGTTTACAGCGCATGTTCTCGAGACTCCGCCGCTATGACAACAAACAAAGCCGCTAAAACGCAACCACACGCAAATGAGCTTTTCTACTACTTATTGTGAAATTGATTTCTTTATATTTGCTATTCGTATTCTCCACACTGCAAAATCCGTATGTGTTTATTGAACTATGTGTGGACCTATGTAAAATACGGGACAAATTGCGTCCCGTATTGGTTTGATACAGGACGCGTTATTTTGCTAGTAAATACTGGACGATTCCGTATTTCACGGGACGGGTGGCAACCCTAACCACCACCAATGTGCAGCTCCACCTGGATGATGCGACAGCAGCCATTTTGTGCCAGAACGCCCACCACACACCAGCTATAGGTTGAGAGGAGACAGTGATGAAGCCAATCGGTATATATGGGGATAATTAGGAGGCCATGATGGACAGAGACGCCAATGGGCAAATTTGTCCAGGATGCCGGGGTTACACCCCTACTCTTTAAATTTACATTTATGCATTTGGCAGACGCTTTTATCCAAAGCGACTTACATTGCACTTATTACAATCCCCCTGGAGCAACATGGAGTAAAGTGCCTTGCTCAAGGACTCACTGGTGGTGACCGCTGGGATCGAACCAGCAACCTTTTGCATATCAGTTCCATGGTTTTAACCCACTGGACCACCATCTCACATCTTTATCGAAGGACATCCTAGGATTTTTAATGACCACAGAGAGTCAGGACCTCGGTTTAACGTCTCATCTGAAGGACGGTGCTCTTTGACAGTATAGTGACCCCATCACTATACTGGGGTGTTAGGACCCAATCCCAGGGGATGAGCGCCCCCTGCTGGCCTCACTAACACCTCTTCCAGCAGAAGCCTAGTTTTCCCAGGAGTCTCCCATCCAGGTACTGACCGGGCTCAACCCTGCTTAGCTTCAGTGGGAAACCAGTCTTGGGCTACAGGGTGCTGGCCGTATTATTTTGTAGGAATTTCCACTTTTAAAGTAAATATAAAAAGCTCACTATATTTATTTTCTAAAGGCATGCTATTGATCTTATTGAAAATAACTAATCTGTGCATGTATCACTTTGAATCAAAATGTCATTGCTCGATTGGTGACAGAAAGGGAGAAACCAGGCTCAGTCGGGTGACCAGTTTTCCTCTGGCCAGACGAACCAACATGGTGTGGTTATGATTCCAGGCTGCCTCACAAGTCAGATTGTTGACTGGTATCATTCAGAATATTTCATCCAGTTCCTTCTGCTTGAAGATTGGGATACATCATATATCACATGTGCTGGGGAGTCGTTAAAGCTGGCCATAGGGTCTGTGCACAGGACTTGTCTGGTTCTCATATAGTCTTAACTGAGGAT
Organism: Romanogobio albipinnatus; assembly: GCA_023566225.1. Taxonomy (NCBI): domain Eukaryota; kingdom Metazoa; phylum Chordata; class Actinopteri; order Cypriniformes; family Gobionidae; genus Romanogobio; species Romanogobio albipinnatus. Next base: position 2,761,281 of record CM042244.1, read on the forward strand.
TTGCACCGATGGCTGTCGTGTCAAGGAGGTCTTCACAGGGGATCTATCTCTTGGGCCCCTCTATTAGACATGGTCTCCGCTGACATTCAGGGCTGTTGTGGTCATCCAGGTGCAGGTCCAGACCAGATCTGGCCTGGTCGTACAATGTAACAAGTACATTGGGTGTTATGGGAAGTGTTCCCAGTTCCGGTTGACCTAATTTATGCAACCTAATAATCCTTTAACGGATTTGAATGATAGAAAAGTGATACATGTATGCTAGGTTAAAGAGATAGCTCTTTAAATCTTAGATTTGTGTCTTCAGTATTATCAACTGGCCAGAATTTTGAGAAAACAATAAATGTGAAGGACTATAATGCAATAGGAGCTTGCTCAAGTACTGATGAGCCAAACCATTTAGAGCTTTGTAAGTAATCAGCAGTATTTTTGCGATGTTTAATAGGGAGTCAGTGCAGTGTTGACAGAACCGGGCTAATATGGTCATACTTCCTGGTTCTAGTGAGAACTCTACCTGCTGCGTAATAGACCAGCTGGAGTTTATTTATTAAGCGAGCAGGGCAACCACCCAGTAGAGCATTACAATAATCAGGTCATGAACTCATGAATTAACATCTCCACATCTGACATTGCATATGTTGAAATAGATATATGTTTAAGATGGAAAATGTGGTTTTACAAATGCTAGAAATGTGGCTTTCAAATGAGAGATTGGTATCAAAGAGCACACCCAGGTTCCTCACTGACGACGAGGACTTGACAGAGCAGCCATCAAGTGTTGGACAGTATTCTAGGTTATTATATGAATAGAATATATGAGATGAGATGAGATTCAAGTTTATTGTCATTACACATGTACAAGTACAATGCAACGAAATGAAGTTTGGAGCAAGCCTCCGAGCCGCAGCTATTTAAAGCGCCGCCACACGCTCTCCGGAAATAAAGAAATGCAGATTGCTAAGCATACATGCAAACATTACATACATAGTACACACAGTACACGTGGTCACGTGATGGGATTTTTTGTTGGGAATAGTAAGGGAGATAGGAAGGAGGAAAGGGGGAGGCAGACGGTTGGATGGGGGCAGGGATGGGGTGAGGTGTGTGTGATGCGAGTAAGAGTCTTGAAGCTTCCTGTGTTGTGTGAGAATGTTAGCCATAACTTAAGATGTTTTCAGAGTTCAGTTCTGTGGCTTGTCCTTGAAAGGAGATATGGCCGTGCACAGGGAACGAAAGCAAGATAGCAGGACCCAGCTGTCAAGCTGACCTCCCAACCGAGAGATAGGGACAAGCTGGACGTTGGGATGAGGGAAAATATCTTAATCCATTTAGCTGATCTTCGGTAATTTCCAGACCATAATCAATCAATCCGTTCTGATCCTCAGCGTCAGTGGCGAGCGTCCGGTTCATGAATGGACCTGGACATTTCATCCAATTTCACGGTCAGACCAGACATACTGCATAGCAGTTCACTAGCCTGACCCCCGATGGAGCCCACTCTTCCCTGCGTCTCCGCAGTCCGGGCTGAGATGTTACGATACAGTTCCTCAATCAATGTCATTCTTTGATCTAATACCTTCAGTCGGTCACACACATCCCCGAAGCACTCTTTAATTTCCACAGACAGCGGCTGGGTGAATTTACTGGCAGCTGTCTTACCAATTTTACGATAGGTCAGGGCAATCCCAAGGCCGAGAAATAGGAACCCCACTATCATAATGCCAATTATGAATAAATCCTCAATATCCTCCACGGACAGGACTTCCAGGCACAGGCCCTGCCAGTTGTTCCAGGCGTCCCGCGTGTAGCCCGCGGGGAAGGTCCCGTCCGGGCAGGTGGGTTCTCCCGGAGCACCTTTCCTCAGTGAGAAAATCTTGTCAATCGCGCTGAGAGACCAGTTAATTAATTCCATTTCGAGTTTTCAGGAGTCCAGCAAGCAGGGAGTCAAGAAAAAAAGACAAAAAGATCAGCGCCAAAGCAGAGCGGGGAGCAGATAGAAGGCACGTCTGCTCTGTATGAGATCAGGAAGTGGAATGATATGATTTTTTTGCCAAATAATTAAAACCTCTGTCTTTTCAGAATTTAGTAATAAAAAAAAAACTAGTCATTACACTTTTTATATAGACTATGCATTCTGTTAGTTTTGTGAATTGTAAAAACATGAAAAAACTAACTGCATGTTTTCTAATAATATCTCCCAAGTTTAGCATGTACATGGTGAAAAGCAACGGTCCTAGCACTGAGCCTTGCTGTACTCCATACTGAACTTGTGATTGATATGATTCATTTACTGCTACAGAGTGATAAAGTGATGCATAATTTGCCATGTCTTACCGTAGTGCTGGGCGGTACAACGGTTCATACCAAATACCGGTATTTATTTTTGTTATGATATGAATTTTGATGATACCGCAATACCGGTGTATGTCGGACGTTCGGAACGCGGCATAGCGTGTCATTGTTCGAGAGGGGTCATGTTTCACTGTTGCACTGTAGTGAGAGCACAGCTGAGATCACATCACAGCCTATGGTAAGTCTGAAATCACCCCCTAAAGCCTCATTCACTGTTCCCTACGTTATCCACTTATATTGTTCACTTGAAAGAGTGGATGAAAACGAGTGAGTGAAGTCGGACAGCAGTTTGTACATCGGCTGTATACTCATTATTGTGGTGCAATGTGAGATTGAATGAGTGCACTCAATAACGTCCACTATGGTTTCGGACACCACTACAAATGGCTGTCCCCTCCAATAATGCCCTATTTGAGGTTGCAGGGGGCGATCTCGGATTCAGTCTTTGATTACAGCGGAGAATTCAAACTACACATGGCGGGCGAGAGAGAGCATTTTCTGCGCGGAGCTGAGATTAATGTTCCCCACATGGATCATATTATAGCACACCCTGCTGAAAAATCCAGCTAAAACCAGCCTAAGCTGGTTGGCTGGTCTTAGCTGGTTTAAGATGGAAGTAGCTGGTTTTAGCAGCCTGGCTAAACTGGTCTCCCAGCCTGATTTAGCTGGTCAAGCTGGTTTTAGATGGTCTCCCAGCCTGACTTAGCTGGTTAAGTTGGTCTTCCAGTCTGGACAAATTGGTGGCCAGCTGCTTTTAGCTGGTCTCCCACCCTGGCTTATCTGGTCAAGCTGGTCTTCCAGCCTGGTTTAGCTGGTTTTAGCTGGTCTCCCAGCCTAACTTAGCTGATGAACATTTTACCTAATTACAAATTAATCAGATTACATGGTCCATATACAGATATAAATTATTTGTCTAAACACCCAGTGGCAGAAAAAATAGGGACAGTCAGCCAGCCTGACCAGCTAAGACCAGCCTGACCAGCTAAAATCAGCGAAGACCAGCTAAAACCATCAAAGACCAGCAATTACCAGCTAAGACCAGCTAAAACCAGCAATTACCCGCTAAGACCAGCCTGACCAGCTAAGACCAAAAATATCCAGCTAAGACCAGTTTGACCAGCTAAGACCAACAATATCCAGCTAAGACCAGTTTGACCAGCTAAGACCAGCCTGACCAGCTAAAAAAAAATTCAAAACCCCTCTAAAACCAGTCTGATAAACCAGCTATGACCAGGCTGGGAGACCAGCCAAAACCAGCCTGACCACCTTAGGCTGGTTTAAGATGGATTTTTCAGCAGGGCATATAGACCGGAGCGAGCGCGTTTAAGTTTTTTATGAACATATTTCATATACTCTAGTGCTCTAAACATAAACCGGCAGCCGGTATGCGCACATATTTCATCACGTCTTCTTCAAATGAAATGTTTGAAGAAGACGATGTAAGTTAATAAATAGACAGACAATTCAAAGGAGAATGGGCAAAAATTTAACTGCTTTATTCTTTCTGTGTTTCCTTGACACTTGCCTCTGGCTTGGCGTGCTCAGTTGGGGACACTAAATTTTTCAACTAAACATCGAAATAAATCTAATTAATAAACTAAATTAAGCATATAAACTAAATTACTGATCTAATTATTGATCTAAAGCCCACAATGTCACCGTATGGAAATTGAAATGAACTGATGACATCAAATGGCTATACAGTTTAATAAAATTATGCTGCATTATTTTGCTGTTTAACACCGTAAAGCTGCTTTGATACAATCTCCATTGTTAAAAGCGCTATATCAAGTTGACTTGACTTGACTTAAACTGACAGGTGTCGTTTGTTCAGAGACTGTAGTGTTCGTAAATGCATTGCAAATATCCTTCGACCTTTTAAATGATCTTCTGCGTTTCTCCGTCGTTTTGTCAGTTTGTTGTTATATAGGGTTAGATTTTTGAAATGCTTAAAGTGCCCTCAACTCTTTTTTTCTATCTCCATGGTCATATTTTAATATGCATGTGTCTGTAATGAGTGTGTTGCATGTGTTTTATTGGTTGTTGTCTCCCCACAGCATCATTTCGTGGGGCTTTGTAAACCTGTATTAATTCTAGTGTGGAATTTTTCTATAGTATTCACTCGTCATGACAGTAAAATAGGGCATTAGTCAATCTACTGCAGTATGTCCTCTCTCAATTAGTAGAAAATGTGGTTAACCCCCGGTCATGCGTAGGGGAAAAAAATACTGTCATATACCGCGAAAACGGTATAATTTTGGAAAATACCGTGATATAAATTTTTGGTCATACCGCCCAGCACTACCTTACCTGTTGGTCTTGTTTGGACATTATAAAAGTTCTTAAAGTTTCATTACAGGTTCTTCAAAAGAAAAGCTTAATCCAAAAATTATACTTCTGTCATCATTTGCTCACTCTATATCTTTTAAAACCGATACGACTTCCGTTCTTCCATGGAGTAAAAAGATAAATATTTAAAGCATGTATATCATCCTATGGTTATAAAAAAAAAAAAACTTCTCTCTGTCATTCACTTTCGGCGTATGGAAAAGAGCAGATGTCAGGCAATTTTTTTTCAGCAAATAATGCATTGCATTCTGTTCTCCACACAGCTATTGACTTTAGAGGATTTGGAATGCAGTTTATAGATAGTGCTGAAGTCTGCAAAGTTTTAGTGTTTTTCGTTATTTTTGTAGCTTGACACCCCCATCCCTATTCACTTTTATTCAAACACAGAGAGTGGCTTGAATATTCTTCAAAACCTTTCCTTTTGTGTTCCACAGAAGAAAGAAAGTCATGGGTTTGAAACAACATGAGGGTGAATAAATGACAGAATGTCTATCTCTTACCAGTGAATTTTAAAGCTATTTAAAGTGCGCTCTGGATTTTTATAGCAATCAAGAGATGAGTCGACATACCAACACTGTAAAAAATTTAAGGTTGTGCAACAAAAAAATCTTAGTACCAATTTCCCCTATCTTTTTTTGTTGACTCAACTTTTGTAAATAACAGTTATACGAACTGAAAATAAGTTGTCTGTGACATAAAAAAATGTTTAGTTGAGGCAACTTGACATTATTTGTTTTCTGGAGAGATGCAACTATTCTGTAACGCATCTTTTGTAGTTGAGCCAATTCAAGAAATGTTGTCCATTGGAAACAGAAGCTCTTAAGAATGAACAGGTTCAGATGTAGAATTTTTTTAAATGGAAAATCATTTGGTCACCATTATGGAGATCAGTGTTTCTTTGGTTGGGGCGGTTAGCCTCTTTGTGTGAGTTTGTGGCCTTTGTAACAGTGTTTAGCAAAACACATCATTCGTTGCTAAGAAAGAAACCAAGATGATCAAGCTTTCAGCGTCATAAACTCTAATAAATCAATAATCTTATTTCTGACCAATATTTTACCATCAAAACTTTGTTGCAGCAGATCAGACACTCGCAATTTAAAATACATTACAGGGGAAAAAAGTGTATTGCCACACACAGACATCAAGAATCAGCATATGAATCTCAACAATGGTGACATGCTTCATGCCGCAATCCATGCTGGGAGCCAACATAGTATTTAAATGATGGCTCCACAATGGAATGAAACCACAATGCATGCTGAAAGTCCCCATTGTTGAGATTCATATGCTGATTCTTGATAATGGTGCATGTGTCTAAAAAAAGTTCTCACTATGTATTTAAAAATCAAAATTCAGAATGACTGATCGGCTGCATAAAACTTTTGTTGGTAAATATAATATATTATTCATAAATAATCACTTTTGATCATGAACAAAGTAGTAAACTACTCCCCTTTATAATGCTGTTATCTATCACCTGATCATTGGTTACGGCTTTCTTTGCAACAAATTATGTGTTTTGTTAAACACTGTTACAAAAACCACAAACGCCAAGAGTAAAACTGCCCAACTAAAGGAAACACTGATCTCCATAATGGTGACATTTTCAATAAAAAAAATTCACATCTGAACCTGTTAATTCTTAATAAGAGCTTCTGTTTCCAATAAACAAAAAATGTTGAATTGGCTCAGCTACAAAATATTTGTTACAGAATAGTTGCATCTGTCCAGAAAACAAATAAAGTCAAGTTTTTCATATTTTCAGTTCGTATAACTGTTATTTACAAAAGTTGAGTCAACAAGAAAACGCAAGGGGATGAATGGATGAATTTTCTATCACTTAGAGTATTCGAAAGCACCTCTAAGGGCTAGATTTATTAACAGCTTGCGCCAACTCAAACCTTTTCAAAGGATTTACTAAAGACACGCAGGGTTGTTTTTGAGGCTTAACTTATTGCATATGCATTGGTAGGAGTTTCCCTTTGAGACACAAAATTTATGGGAGAGTATTTAAATGAATCGTGCAAGGTGATTTACTGAGGTTCGTGTTTGTCAATTTACTGGTGTTTGCTCCATTATTTACCGCCCAAAAAAGCATGTCTTAAACCAGACGCTAATTTGCGCTGCTCTTGAATTGTGTTGGTCATTATGGAAATGGTCCGGCTGCGTCTGTGTGCTTTAATTTGCACATCATCAGTAGATCATGCGCAGAACTTTCCACTCCTATCGGCGCTGTTTTGGAATTGCTCTCTTGCGCTAATTTGCCATGCTTAGTAAATCTGCCCCTAGTCTTCAATTTCACTCTGCAGATTGCTAAAGACACAGCTAAGCAAGACAGATATGCCTGGGAATTTGAGGATATTACATTAACACGTCACACCAGAATTATTCCTGATGCACTCCATTCCTCCCTAGTCACCATCAAAAATGTATCATGGAAGGTCATGGAAATCACCCTCTTTCTCTCTTTCATGCTCATCTACATTAGTTTTTCATTTTCTTCAAAAGAGTGTGGCAGCACACAGAGAGCACCAGAGTACTGTTAGTTGGACCTCTTTAAGCCTGCAGTGATTTCAGCTCAATGACAGAATCATAAATGGGACAGAAATATGCCTGAGTACACTAATCAATTATACTGCTCTATCTTCAGAGAGAGAGAGAGAGAGAGAGAGAGAGAGAGAGAGAGAGAGAGAGAGAGAGAGAGAGAGAGAGAGAGAGAGAGAGAGAGAGAGAGAGAGAGAGAGAGAGAGAGAGAGAGAGACTAGGATTTCACATGTGCTCCACAAGAGTTTAGAGTCAGGAAAAATGGAACAGATTAATACATTCAGAAACACACAATTTTGGAGCTATATATTTTTTTTTTTAAACATTTTGGAATATAATTTTTTTCTGAAATATTCCATGTTGAGCATTAGTGGTTTCAACTCAGATTTGTATGGTTTCTGAATGATAACCTAAGGAATAAAGTGCACTCTGAATGATGCATATGGCAAGTCAAACCTTTACTTTTTTACTTTAATGCATTCAAATTAGATTTATAGGAACAGTGCACATTAATAAACATTTCTGTAAAAGTACCAGTTTGGCTATTACAGCTAATTCACAACAATTGCATCTACAGCTAGTCATTGGGCAGGTTTTACAAACATTTACATTCATTTATCAACTGCTTTTATGAACAAAAATGAACAAAATCAGCAGCAAAAAAAGACACGAAAGGGGGGAAAAACAGTAAAAACATCCAAACAGGTTTGAGAGAGAGTAATAAAACAAGACCGTATCATATGACATCTGCATACAATACTGCACATACATATGTTCATGATAGCATATTCTTTTTTTTTCACAATTTAAATAGAAATAAATTGTCTTAAGTCTGCTCACAATCTACAGTTTCAGATCAATCTCTCATCCACTGCTTCATAAAAGCATTGACATTGAGAAACCTGGCCATGCAAGATTACAGACAAGAATCAGTGAATATGATTCAGATGTCCCAGCTTAGTACTTTTTAAATTTTTAATGGAGTGACATTGATGTTATCGATTAGCCTTCTTGTCAAGCACTTGAGGGTCTGATGTTAGAGGTGTAAGCACTGCAGAAGAGGCTTGAACCCATCTATGGTACGGTCTATTTTAGTTTATTTTTAATAAAATGAAACACCAATGTATTGGTCAAACCTATCCCAGGAAAGAAGAACTCAAATACTAATCAATGAAAGTGCAAAAAAGTGGTCACATGACCCACAGGGGTCCATTTTGTGTCCTGGTTTAGCACATGTGCACAGGTCACATGGTTCCATATTTTCTCCAATGAAGGATCCAGTTAATCACCCCCAGAAATATGAGTATTTTCAAAAACTTTACATAATATATCACAAAAGCTTTTAGAGTAAATAACAAAAACTGTGTTGCCTCAAGGCAACATTGTACCATAATGGGATCACAGAAGGCCATACCAGACACACTGGGTACAAATATAGTATATTTGTAAGGAAAATAGCAAGAATTATTGAAATATATTAGCATTTTTGCATGATTTTGTAATGCAATTATAAGAGTAATTCACTATAACTGCACATGAGGATGAGGAAGATCCATAGTGACAATCCGGCAGGGAGAGATTGAAGGTAGAGATGAGGATGAAGATGGATATGATCACTTGATATGATGGTTTGGTGATACTTGTATGAAATTTTGAATTTGATACTCTTGAATTTGAAATTTTACTTTTTATTAAATATGAAATTTGCAATACATTAAAAACTGGATAAATGTGTATGTTCAAGTGTCTGGTTAAAGAAATTGATGTTTTTCATAAATATATATTTTCTTTTTCTACATGAAAATGTCAAATGTTTCAATTTGTCCATTATGGTGCAATGTTGCCTTGAGGCAACAAACTTTAAAAAAAAAAAAAAAAAAAAGGAAAATGTGTATTGATATTGTTATAGCGTCCAATTTTAAGCAGGAAAAACACCACAAATATGTTTTTCCTCAGTGATATCATATTTCGTACCATAGAGGGTTAATATCACGTTTAGAACTATCATTGCATTGAAAGTTGAAAGTCTAGCGGTTTCTGATATTACAGAAGATTCATAGATTAGGTTATGATTCTCTTAAGCTGCTTTTCTAAGGGTAGAGTCCATGGATATATACACATATTTGACATCGGAGAACACCTTCAGTGTTTGTCCTGAAACATTGGTGCATGCAAACTTCTCTTTTTGTAGATCAAGCTAAATTGAAAACATTTTGTATATTTGAGTTGAGCAAACTGTGAATACTGTTCATAAGCGGGGTGGGTAAGATTTTTTTATGTTTTCTCTTATTCGCTTATGCTCACCAAGCCTGATCTCATGAAAATGCATATCTATAGCACAAACTGCATTTATTGTGAGATTTATGCGGCAAAATGAGTAACCCCACACCACTAAACCTACCCAATGAGGTGACAATGTGTATCATATGCACGTAAAAACTAATTTTAACGTATAAATCGCACGATAAATACAATTTGTGCTATATGTAGGCATTTCATGAGAACGTGTTGGCTCACCAGTGCTGCGTTTATTTGATAAAAAATATAAAACAGCCATAGTGTGAAATATTACAATTTAAAATAGTTGTTCTTTATTTTTAAATGTAATTATGGGTTCAAGCCTGAAAGGCTGAAACACTATTGTAACTGTTAAATTTCCCATGATGCATCATTCTCCATCTAAAATTGACCGGGCAAGACCAAACCGTGCGCCGTAGAGACGGGAAGCTTTCAGGGCTGGTAGTACTCACACCAATGAGGCACGCCCCGATCGGCCTGACGGGGGCGCTACAGTGAGCAAAAGTACGAAATGGCTCATAACTCAGTCCCTCCAGAAAAACGTGATTATGCGATCACATGATTTAATGCATATCAGCCAAATCTGATATCAGCCAAAGTCCTCATATTTATGCGGGGGCCGCATTTTTTCAAATACGCCGCACTTTCGCCGCATAAATTGCCTATTTCCATGTGCAAAATATGCGGGGCTAGCATGATTTCATAATCCCCGCATTTTCGTTGCAAAAAAGTCACATATATATATTAGCAGAAAGTTGAAAAATGTTTGTTTACTTCACAGAAGAGCCGCCATTTCCCCCTGTTGCCATGGGAACGCTTTGAAGTGACGTAATTACCCGACGCGAATGTCATCGAAAAGCTGCAAACCCCGCGGAGAAACCATAACGCGCAAAGCAGTTTCCCGGTGTGTTGACCGATTTCAAAACACAGCATCATGAAGCTTCGAAGCGTTATGAATCAGTGAGTCGATTCAGCGGTTTGGAGCGTTATGAATCAGTGAGTCGATTCAGTGGTTTGGAGCATTATGAATCAGTGAGTCGATTCAGAGGTTTGAAGCGTTATGAATCAGTGAGTCGATTCAGCAGTTTGGAGCGTTATGAATCAGTGAGTCGATTCAGTGGTTTGGAGCGTTATGAATCAGTGAGTCGATTCAGAGGTTTGAAGCGTTATGAATCAGTGAGTCGATTCAGCGGTTTGGAGCATTATGAATCAGTGAGTCGATTCAGCGGTTTGGAGCGTTATGAATCAGTGAGTCAATCCAGCGGTTTGAAGCGTTATGAATCAGTGAGTCGATTCAGCAGTTTGAAGTGTTATTAATCAGTGAGTCGATTCAGCGGTTTGAAGCGTTATGAATCAGTGAGTCGATTCAGCGGTTTGGAGCGTTATGAATCAGTGAGTCGATTCAGCGGTTTGAAGCGTTATGAATCATTGAGTCGATTCAGCGGTTTGGAGCATTATGAATCAGTGAGTCGATTCAGCAGTTTGAAGCGTTAAGAATCAGTGAGTCGATTCAGCGGTTTGAAGCGTTATGAATCAGTGAGTCGATTCAGCGGTTTGGAGCGTTATGAATCAGTGAGTCGATTCAGCGGTTTGAAGCGTTATGAATCAGTGAGTCGATTCAGCGGTTTGAAGCGTTATGAATCAGTGAGTCGATTCAGCGGTTTGAAGCGTTATGAATCAGTGAGTCGATTCAGCGGTTTGGAGCATTATGAATCAGTGAGTCGATTCAGCAGTTTGAAGCGTATGAATCAGTGAGTCGATTCAGCGGTTTGAAGAGTTATGAATCAGTGAGTCGATTCAGTGGTTTGAAGCGTTAAGAATCAGTGAGTCGATTCAGCGGTTTGAAGCGTTATGAATCAGTGAGTTGATTCAGCGGTTTGGAGCGTTATGAATCAGTGAGTCGATTCAGCGGTTTGAAGCGTTATGAATCAGTGAGTCGGTTCAGCGGTTTGGATCGCCAAAGTCACGTATTTCAGCAGTTTGACACGCAACCCGAATCATGAATCAACTCACTGATTCATAACGCTTCGAAGCTTCATGATGCTGTGTTTTGAAATCGGTCATCACTATATAAGTCGTTATTTAGTTTTTTTTTTGCGCACAATAACTATTCTCGTCGCTTCATAAAGTTATTGTAGAGCCACTGCAGTGAGATGGACTTTGTATCGACGTCTTTAGTGCTTTTATGGGTCTTGAGAGTGTAAAGTGCATTGAGCCAATGGAGGCCTTTCTGAGCCATCGGGTTTACACTAAAATATCTTCATTTGTGTCTGAAGATGAACAGAGGTCTGACGGGTGTCCAACGACATGAGGGGACGTCATTAATGACACAATTATCATTTCTGGGTGAACTAACCCTTTAAGAGATTGCACTTTGTGCATTGGAAGCACTCAAATGTCTGTTTTGTAAAGCTACCTCTGTAAAACAGGAAGTTATTTATTCATTTTTCAGAAGTTGTAGCATATTCCTTTTGTAAAGCTACAGCACATTTTTTAAGAAAACATGCCGCATAATCAAGCCCGCAACAATCACAACAAAAAGCCAAATTTTTCTGGAAGGACTGATAACTCCTAAACCGTTAGGCGTGGGCTCAAGTGTCTTATATCGTAAAAATTTCAGGTATTTAGGCTTTTTCCAAAAACCTACTTTTGCGAACTAGTGCTAGGTTTTTGGCCCGACCAGAACCAAACCAGTGCAGCAGGATTCTCTGGAGTCTGAATGTCAACAGTTATCAAAAAAAGTGCAAATTTGGGTTCACGGTCCCTAAGGGCCGCCAAAATGCACGGAGTGGGAGGAGCCACTTTTACTTAATTGGCTATAACTCATCAACGGAACAAGATATTTTCACCAAACTCAGCACGCCTCATTCTGTGGTCCCGTGAAAAAGGTGGCAGCGACTGGCCCCTTGGTGGCGCTATAACGGTTTAAAAGGTAATGCATTTCTATGGAAAATCCCATTATATGGCTGAAAACGGCCATCTTCCTGCCTGATTTGCATACAACTTCACCAAATCGGGCCTGCGCATGCGTCACGTGATCCTAAAGAAGCTTGCAAACTTGTATGGACTTTGGGCAATTAATGGGAGTTTAACTCTTATAAAGGTGAAAGAAATGCTCTATATTAGCTTATGCAAAATGACTGAAAAATGGTCTGCTCTGCGCAAAACTTCACCAAATTACCTGAGCACGTGCACCATATTATTCTAAAGAAGCGTGCAAACGTTTACGGAGATCGGGCCATCAGGAGAGGTATTACAGTAGGTTTAATGCATTAATGTGATGGTAAAGATGAATTTTCAGACAATTGTCACACGATTCTTCAGAAATGATTTTAAAATGCAGATTTGCTATTCAAGAGACATCTATTAATATCAGTGTTGAATATGTTGTGCTGCTTAATGTTTTTGTTGAAACTGTGATGCATTTTTTAAGAATTATTTGATGAATAGAGAGTTCAAAAGAACAGCATTCATTTCAAATATGTTTTGTAACAATACAAATGCCACTTATAAATGCCAAAGTATTGATTTATTAAATAAAAAAAACTACTCACACTTTTGAATGCTAGTGTATGAACATATCACCAAATATCATATTTCATTGGATTATGAATATTGTACTAACAGAGTTAATATGGATTCAGGACCGAATGCAATTACATCAAATTCATAAAGCTACAATTTGAGCTGCAAGATTTAATCTCTCAATATTGACAAATCTGAGCAGAAATGAACGTGGCCATTCAATTGAAATTCAGTCGGGATGATAAAAGCAGTTGGAACGTGTAGAATGCGTGTTCTGATTAGCTTTCTAATTAGTTGTATAATTGACCATAACATATTAAAATTGAACATCAGCAAAATAATTGGATTTCCACTCCAACAATTACTGTTCCATGTTTAGAGCAAAGATTCCTTTTTCTGGAATATAATTTAATAGGACTGAAACCCCAACACATTTCCACTAAAGCTTTTGTTACCCAGTAATACGGTTTTATTAATGGGACCGCCTGATAAATCTCATTATTCATCAATATACCTCAAACTGACCATAAACATGTGCGTTCATCGATGAACAAAGGTCCAATCAGAAAGATGTGTACACACAAGGCAAATACCGATTTGATTTGATATGTGACCCTGGACAAAACCAGTCACTAAGGGTCAATATTTTGAAATTGAGATGTATACATCATCCGGAAGCTGAACAAATAAGCTTTACAGTGATGTCTGGTTTGTTAGAATAGGACAATATTTGGCCGATATACAATTTATATGAAAATCTGGAATCTGAGGGTGCAAAAAAATCTAAAGATTGAGAAAATCACCTTTAAAGTTGTCCAAATGAAATCCTTAGCAATGCATATTACCACTAATAATAATTTATATATATATATATATATATATATATATATTAGTGGTGGGCCGTTATCGGCGTTAACATGCTGCGTTAACGTGAGACTCTTATCGGGCGATAAAAAAGATATCGCCGTAAATCTATTCTCAAAGTTGGGTTGGGAGCTGGGTCTATACTACGCAAGCTATGATGACTTTCACCTTGATATTTTAGCGCGGATGTACACCTAGCCGAATCGCACTATAGGGGGCGAGAGAACGAGTCTTCGAACCTGTGTGTATGTAGCCTGGATGCCAGCCGAATTTAGCCCCGCCCACAACATTTTAACTCGGGCAGTTCGGTCTGGACTTGATCCGTAGAGGAGTAATTATGCCCGAACAGAAACTGTTCGGACCAATGAAATTGTCAGGGCGGGCTTTAGACGATGATGGACAGATGATAAACAGTGACGTAATCAACCACGTCATCAAAGGCGCTTGGGTTGAATTATTAAAGCGCACGACTGCCATAATATGGCTTCATTTTTGAGTATAAACCCAGCTTAACCGCTCGAGAGCCTGCTGACTGGCTGCATCACCACCTGGTACGGCAACAGTACCGCCCGCAGCCGCAAGGCCCTGCAAAGGGTAGTGCGCACGGCCAGCTGCATCATCGGAGGTGAGCTTCCCCTCCCTCCAGGACATTTACGCCAGGCGGTGTGTGAAGAGAGCTCAGAGGATCATCAGAGACTCTAGCCACCCGAACCATGGGCTGCTCTCACTGCTGCCATCAGGCAGACGGTACCGCAGCATCAGAACACGCACCAGCCGACTCCAGAACAGCTTCTTCCCACAAGCAATCAGACTACTTAACTCTTGATCCATCAGGATCATAACACACACTGGACAGAATATCACTCAGCACAACGTACAGTACAATAGATACGCTATATGATAAATAAATGTGTATATAATTTGTGTGTATCTACAGTGGAGATACACACACATTATATACACATTTATTTATCATATAGCGTATCTATTGTACATTGGATGTCTATTTGTGAATATTGTATAGTGTACATTATATATTACTATTATTATTATAGCGTTATGTATATTGTTTAATGTATGTTTAGTGTATATTGTTTAAAGTATATGTATATTGTAAGTATGTGTATATTGTTTAAAGCTGTGAGAACTACACTCACATTGTGTAAATTATTTATTGTTTATTGTAGTGTATACTGTGCTGTGAGTAATTGTGTGCGCATCAGATGATGTAATCTGATGCTGCTTAAATGTTGTACATGTCATGTCATGACTACTATGTTGCTCGGAACTGCACCTAAGAATTTCACCTGCTGTTGCACTTGTGCATATGGTAGAGTGACAAATAAAGTGATTTGATTTGATTGATTTTGATTTGAGCTGCTCTCCTCTCCTCTCCAGTGAGTGACCCGCACCGCCTCCTCTCATCAGTCCGGTTAATCCTCTGAACATGGCGAACGCGTGTTCTGCTGGACTTTTGATAGTATTGGTGTGACCGGCAGTGTTGGGCACGTTACTTTAAAAAAGTAATTAGTTATAGTTACTAGTTACTTCTTACAAATAGTAACTGAGTTAGTAACTGAGTTACATCAATTATAAAAATAACTAATTACCAGGGAAAGTAACTACTGTGTTACTTGTTTTTTTTTTTTCAAATATGTCAAATAACTTGGATGCCCCCAATATTAAATATGTTAAATGAATGAATTGGACACTAAATAGAATAAATTATTATTATAAAACATTGTACATTAATGTACACTATTGTAATGTTGCTGTGGGACAATGTGAGAGACACCTATCAAATTCAATACATTATTGTAAATATTATCAGTAGACCTACAATAGTGTAAATATTGTGTAAATATTATCAGTACTACTCCTTTAGTAGTGGAGCTCATGTTATCACCTGAGTTTTTAGCCACTAATGTTGTGGCTGTGAGGATGTGAGGAGCTTCATTAGATTAGAATTACTTGCCAGAGACGTGGAGAGACTCTTTCTCTTTAAGTTGCACGTTACATAAACATTCTTACCTTTCACCTCAACGAGGGAAAAGTAGCGCTTATACTTCCAGTTTGCGAACGCTACCTTTGAAGTAGTTGGACTTGCCATCGCTGACTGTGCATATGCGTGTGCGTCATAGGTGTGTGTGTGTGTGTGTGTGTGTGTGTGTGAACTCAACCTTATCTCCCACCCACCAATCATCATCAGTTATGTGTACCACCCCACCCACCCCCCAACACGCATGGCTGGCGCGCGCGCGCACACACACACACACACACACGTTGCAGGTCCGACTGACAGAGAGCCTGTTCGGATGAAAACCGCTCCAGTGAGCTCAAATATAGTAACGCCGCATTTTATTCTCAGTAACCCGGGAGAAACAGTAATCCATTTGATTACTCGTTACTGAAAAAATAATTCCGTTAGTAACGCCGTTTATCTATAACGCCATTATTCCCATCACTGGTGACCGGTCTGAATTTCACGCGGGGTTGCACATAACTAGGGATGCACTGATACCGATACCAGTACTCGGGTGTCGGTCCGATACTGTTGTCAAGTACTCGTACTCGTACTCGCAAAACTACCCCGATACAACCGCACCCGATACCACTTTATGGCAACGCATCTTCGGATGCGGAAGTGCAAAGGAGTCTCGCGCTCTCAAAGCGCACGACTGCCATAATATGGCTTCATTTTTGCCGCGTGCACCCGAGCGCTAGTGCGGACGCGGCGAGTATAAACCCAGCTTAAAGGGGTGGTAAACCACGATTTGACTTTTCTAACTTTAGCTAGTGTGTAATGTTGCTGTTTGAGCATAAACAACATCTGCAAAGTTACAACATTCAAAGTTTAAAGCAAAGGGAGATATTTGCTTTTAAAGAAATCAATTTCTAAGGACTACAGCAAACGGCCGGTAGGGACTACTACACATTCCTCCAGGGTGTGCTGACATCACCAGTCCCAATATTTACATAAAGCCCTCCTCCGAGAATATGAAATAAGGGGGGGTGAGGCCATTTTGAATCGCAGCGAGGAATAGTTGTTGTGGTATAGTTAGTAGGCTGGAGAGTGTTGATGCCAATGCCGACGAAATCAAAGCACGAGACAGACAGGGGTCAGAGGAGAAGACCAGAAAATGTGACATAATGGACTATATTCGTCTGTATTTGCTATACAGGAGCTGCGGTTCAGATGCACGAGATAAACCAGCCAGTGTAAGCGCCGAAAACGCCAGATAAAATGTACTATTAGGCACTCTTTTGTGACGAGTCCACCCAGAGGAATCAGCGTCGCCCTGGCAACAACACACCTGCACATCATCACCATGGGCTGATCGGTCACAGCTGCACCCCATCAGCTCAGAGCTACAAAAGCAGCTACGGATGAGCAGACAGACAGACTCTGGTCTCGAGCTGAATGCACTGCTGGACTAACCTCTCTTTGTTGTTCTCCCCCAGAAAGCAGCGAGTGACCGACAGCCCACTTCACTGGAGCACGTTTGGACACCCACTTTCACTAGGATTGAGCACCACCACGGGACGAGGATTCACCAGCCACCACGCACCGGCTCACGAACTGTTTTCACCTTTTTCACTCACTGTAATTAAAATCCACCCTCCGGGGCCTTTTCACTCAACCTGCCTTGTCGTGTGATTCCTCACCCCGTGACATTGGTGGAGAATGCGGGCAGAAGCGTGAGGAATCACCGACAAGTTCACCGCACCCCAAAATCCTAATCTTCTCTGTTTGTTTTTTTTCTGCACGCCAGGACCCGGAAGTAGCGCGCTCGCTCCCCGAAGATGGAGGAAGTGCTACAGCGCCTCGCGGAGGTGAGCATCCGCCAGCAACAGATCGCGGAACATCTCGCCACCCGCCAGGGCAGGACGGAAGACGAACTCACTGCCATCCGTGCTGCCGCCGCCCAGCGCGTTCCGCTACCTGATCCGCGCGCCCAAGCCACCCGCCTACTGCCGAAGATGACGGCGGATGATGACGTGGAGGCTTTCCTACAGGTCTTCGAGACCACTGCCCGGAGCGAAGAGTGGCCAGAGGGCGATTGGGCACGCGCGCTGGCACCTTTGCTGACTGGAGAAGCCCAGCGGGCTTATTTTTCACTTCCCCGTGCGATCGCTGAGGATTATGACGAAGTCAAGCGGGAAATCCTGGCGAGGTTGGGGCTCTCATCTATCTGTGCCGCCCAACAGTTTCATGAATGGGAATTCAAGCCTCGTGTGCCAGCCCGTGCCCAAGCCGCCGACCTGAAACGCATCGCGCATCACTGGCTGATGGAAGGAAGTCCCACGGCAGCTCAGGTAGCGGAACGGGTGGTGGTCGATCGCCTCCTCCGTGCTCTTCCCCGTTCCATCCGGCAGGCGGTCGGAATGAAAAACCCGGCCACCACCGCGGACCTCGTGGAGGCGATCGAGCTGGCGGATGCCATCCACCACCGTGAGGCAGGGGAGCGAGCGTTGCCGTTCCCCCGGAGGGTGGTCCAGGAGCGACGGCCGTTCGAGGGCACCTCGCGACCAGTAGGCAGGCCGACGGTTCCCCCGCCGCGAGACGAGCCCATGCCCAGCGCCGAACCCATGCCGCCTCCGCGTGCGTGGCTGGCAGGCTGCATCGTCCACCAGCGGATGCCATCGGGAGCCCCGGAAGCAGACGTGGTGATCGAGGGAAGACACTTCCGAGCCCTGCTGGACTCTGGCAGTACGGTCACCCTTCTCCAGTCACGAGTGTGTGGGCCCCGAAGAGGCGAGAAGAGTTTCCTCCCCATTACGTGTGTGCATGGAGACACTCGCCAAGTGCCAGCCCGTCGAGTCACCATCTCGTCGCCCCAAGGGACCTGGCCGGTGGAAGTCGGCCTGGTAGAGGACCTTCCGGTGGCCGTACTGCTGGGGAGAGACTGGCCGGGCTTCGATGCCCTGCTCGCCGCCGCCACTCAGCCTGTCAGCCAGGAGGGGAACCGTCGAAGACGGAGACGGCCGCGAGGACCCCGCCGCCGACCGGCGCTGCTAGCCTCCGACAGCGGGAGAGATGGTGAGTCCCCCTCCCAATCTACTAATCCGTTCTTTGATGTGTATCAGCAGGCTGCCGGAGGGGGCTCATTCGCCAAGGAACAACGGGAGGACGATCGCCTGAAGCACTGCTGGTCCCAAGTGCGGACCCTCGACGGGAAAGACGTCCTCCCACGGCCCCATCCTCTCCCGCATTTTGTCGTTGAGAAGGGCCTGCTATACTGTGTCGCACAGCGGAGGGGGGAGGAGAAAAAATTATTAGTTGTTCCTCGGACCAAGACCGAAACCATCCTGGATTTGGCGCACTCCCATCCGATGGCAGGTCACCTCGGGGCAGCTAACACCACGCAGCGTATCCGCGACCGGTTCCACTGGCCGGGACTGGAGGCCGAGGTGAAGGGGTTCTGCCAGGCCTGTCCGACCTGCCAAGTGACGTCGCCCAGGACTCCTCCCCCCAGCCCACTCATTCCGCTGCCCATCATCGAGGTGCCCTTCGAACGGATTGGGATGGACATAGTGGGGCCGTTGCCGAAGTCTGCCCGTGGCCACGAACACATCCTGGTCATCGTCGACTATGCCACCCGGTACCCCGAAGCGATTCCCCTCCGCAAGGCCACCGCGAAGAACATCGCCCAGGAGTTGTTTCTGCTGGCCAGCCGGGTTGGCATACCAGCGGAGATACTGACTGACCAGGGTACCCCGTTCATGTCCCGGCTAATGGCGGATCTCTGCAGGCTGCTGCGGGTGAAGCAGTTGAGGACCACAGTCTACCACCCACAGACGGACGGGCTGGTAGAAAGGTTCAACCAGACCCTCAAGCAGATGCTGAGACGCGTGGCGGCGGAGGATAAGCGGGATTGGGACCTCATGATTCCTTATGTGCTCTTCGGGATCCGCGAAGTACCCCAGGCCTCAACTGGCTTCACCCCCTTCGAGCTTCTCTTCGGCCGCCAACCACGAGGGCTCCTGGACATCGCCCGAGAAGCTTGGGAGCAGCAGCCTGCCCCTCATCGCACCCTCATCGAGCACGTCCGCCAGATGAGGGACCGGATCGACCGGGTGATGCCATTAGTCCGGGAACACCTCAGCAAGGCTCAACAGGCGCAGCAACGCCGGTACGACCGGGCAGCCCAACCACGGGAGTTCCAGCCGGGAGACCGCGTCATGGTCCTGGTCCCCAGCTCTGCCTGCAAATTCCTGGCCACCTGGAAAGGACCCTATACTGTGATTGAAAGAATTGGGCCAGTCACCTATCGTCTGAGACAGCCGGGACGGCGGCAGGCAGAGCAACTCTACCACATAAACCTCCTGAAGAAATGGGTGGGGACCCGGGACCAGGTAGCGGCATTGTGTGTCACCGATCCCGTGGTTGTAGACGTCAACCCCCATCTTTCGGCTGCCCAGAAGGCGGAGCTGCAACACCTGGTCAGTCAGTTCCAGGATGTGTTCTCGACCCAGCCCGGGCAGACCAATGTAGTACAGCACGACGTCCGAACCTCGCCAGGAGTCATCGTCCGGCAACGGCCCTACCGTGTCCCGGAGGCTCGTCGGCAGGCTATTGAGGAAGAGATCCAACAGATGCTGAAGTTGGGGGTAATCGAACCATCCCGGAGCCCGTGGTCCAGCCCCATCGTGATGGTCCCAAAGCCGGATGGCACCCTCCGCTTCTGCAACGACTTCCGACGCCTGAACGAAGTCTCCGAATTCGACGGGTACCCCATGCCTCGGGTCGACGAGCTGCTGGACCGATTGGGAAGGGCCCGGTACATCAGCACCTTGGACCTCACCAAAGGCTATTGGCAGGTACCACTCTCAGAATCCGCTAAACCCAAGACTGCTTTTTCTACCCCCAGTGGCCACTGGCAGTACCGGACCCTTCCCTTCGGCCTGCACGGGGCCCCAGCGGATGATGGACATCATCTTGCGGCCCCACCAGGCCTACGCGGCGGCCTACATAGATGATGTCGTCATCCACTCCGAGGCATGGGAAGACCACCTGGAACGTCTGCGGAGGGTGCTTTCGGAGCTCCGGCGGGCTGGACTCACTGCCAACCCCCGCAAATGTCACCTCGCCCTCTCCGAGGCCAAGTACCTGGGTTTCCGAGTCGGAAGGGGCCTCATCCAGCCCTAGGAGAAGAAAGTCGAGGCCATCCACTCCGCCCCAAGACCGCAGACGAAGACCCAGGTACGGGCCTTTTTGGGGTTGGCAGGGTATTACCGATGTTTTATCCCCAACTTCCCCTGACAGACCTGACCAGGAAGGGGCAGCCGGAGAAAGTCTGCTGGACCCCAGCCCTCGAAGAGGCTTTCGCCCGGGTCAAGACAGCCCTGACGTCGTCGCCGGTACTCCGCGCTCCAGACTTCGGTTGCCCCTTCCTGCTGCAGACGGATGCTTCCGACACAGGACTGGGAGCCGTCCTGTCCCAAATCCAGGAAGGCGAGGAGCATCCGATCGTCTACATCAGCAGGAAGCTGTCCCCGGCTGAGACGAGGTACGCCGCCGTCGAGAGGGAGGCCCTGGCCATCAAGTGGGCAGTCCTGGAGCTGAGGTACTATCTACTAGGCCGCAAGTTCACCCTGGTCACCGACCATGCGCCCCTACAGTGGATGGCCCGCGCCAAGGACACCAACGCCAGGGTGACTCGCTGGTTCCTAGCGCTCCAGGACTTCCACTTTGAGGTACGTCATCGGGCCGGGGCCGCCAACGCAAACGCCGACGGCCTCTCAAGGATATGGACAGCTTATGCAGGTCTGTCAGGGGTCATTCCCCACCCTCCCTTTGTTTCACCCCTACTGTCTCCATATGTTCGCAGGACCAGGACAACGCTTAGGGGGGGGGAATGTGACGAGTCCACCCAGAGGAATCAGCGTCGCCCTGGCAACAACACACCTGCACATCATCACCATGGGCTGATCGGTCACAGCTGCACCCCATCAGCTCAGAGCTACAAAAGCAGCTACGGATGAGCAGACAGACAGACTCTGGTCTCGAGCTGAATGCACTGCTGGACTAACCTCTCTTTGTTGTTCTCCCCCAGAAAGCAGCGAGTGACCGACAGCCCACTTCACTGGAGCACGTTTGGACACCCACTTTCACTAGGATTGAGCACCACCACGGGACGAGGATTCACCAGCCACCACGCACCGGCTCACGAACTGTTTTCACCTTTTTCACTCACTGTAATTAAAATCCACCCTCTGGGGCCTTTTCACTCAACCTGCCTTGTCATGTGATTCCTCACCCCGTGACACTTTATATAAATAAACCACAGATTTGAGCTTTAAACAACTACATTATCGACTGAAAAAGTCTTAAAACTCCGTTTTGTCACACATTAACAGTACATTTTAACAAAAAAAGACGTAAACACAGCCCATGTCAGTCATTTCTCACCGAGACGAGCCGCTGGCAGAAGCCCCTCCTATGACGCGAATTCGCGTCTGTTGTGAAGTGAATATCACGCGCGAATGAAGCGAGTAAACTCAAAATGTTCAAGCGTCCACCTTCGCGCGAATAGCTCATTTGGCTCATTTGGCTCTGCAAACCAGTTTGTTAAATGCTCATTCATATTAACGTTATCCGACAAACACCTAACTTTACAAACGTTTTAAAATCTCAACAGCGAACTTGGCATTAGTGTAAATTATTCTTTGATTAGAGCTTTTATGTGTTGTTTATCTACAGGCATGCTAAACATGGTTCTGTGTTTGATTTGGCTACTAGTAAAGCCAATGTTTAGTGTTCATTCTTGCAACAGATATTTGGCAAATCGATCACTATAGATCCGCAGTCTTTACTCTTGAGGACTGAACAGGTTCTGCTCGATCATCTTCACTAAAATTGTCTGGGTCTGATTCTGGCTCTTGGTATGGTTTTATTGACGCTATTGTACTACACAAAGCACAGTCTAGTAGCTTGAGGCTACCGGCGAAGGTAAGGGGCGTGACGTTCTGATAAACGTGCTCTAGGCGGGCGGTTAGCCAATCACAACACACTGGGCCAGCTAACCAATCAGAGCCCATTGCGTATTTTTGAGGGACTGGCTTCATAGAATCCGGAAACCATCAGACCGTTTTTACAAGGAGGGACAGAGCAGTGTAGAATAAAGGTAAAATATATGAAAAATAATGCAATTTTTTAAAAACGAAGCATGAACACATGTTACAGTGCACCCCACAAACACAATCAAGCCTTCGAAAGAATGTGTTTTACCACCCCTTTAACCGCTAGTGAGGCAGATAACGCTCGGTAGTGAGTGCTGAAAGTGAAGGGCTGTTTAGTAGGGATGTGCGCAATGACTAGCCTAACCCCGGTAGTACTATAACAAGCCTAAGCAAGCTTAATTGTTATACTAGTTTGACATGACATGGAAGAAAATGGAAAAGTTTTGTATAAGCTTTCAAAATCCTCCTTCACCCGAGTGGAGATTTATCTGAAGCCTCCGCGAGCGCCAGAGAAAACCAACGCATGCAAAACCTGAGGTAAAATTAAATGATTTTGTTTTGCTGCAAATATACACTTTTCAAAATAATATATTAATTTCAAGATATAACATTTACACGACAGTAATTTAAACATAGCCTTTGTAAAAAACATATATATATTTAAAGCAAAACCTTAAATGTGCACAAAAAATGTAAACGACTAGTATTTTCCAAGTCGTCTCGCAGCAGCACTAACGTTTAATCGACTAGTCTCGCACATCCCTAAGCTCAGTGTCATGCAGTGTAGATGAAAACAGAAACCGGCTCAGAGCTGATAATGCAGAGAAGCTTCTCTTCATCAAAAAGAACCAGCCTCTCACTTTTCCGAAAAGGGCTGTATGGCTATGATAACGTATAATAATTTAATTCAGTGGTTCTGCTACTGTTGTGTGGTACTGGAATCCACTGAATGTTACATTTCTGTGAAATGGGCAGCAGTGCCATGTTTGTTTAGGAAGTTGAATATTAAAATGTCAGCAACAGCATCAATTTGTGTATTTGCTTTGTTACAGTCAGAAAGTGAAAAACATCTGATGAAAATAAAATATTGTTAGAAGAACTGTACTCGTATCAGTACTCGGTATCGGCAAGTACCCAAATGTAAGTACTTGTACTTGGTCTGAAAAAGGAAAAAAAGTGGTATCGGTGCATCCCTACACATAACGTTAATTCTACTAATTCTCGCAGATTTTGCGCTCGCATCTGAAGCGCACACACACATACCGTAATAAAGCCGCCTCTGACATACAAGTGCAAAAATGAGCTCCTTTTTCCTGCTTATTAATGGTCAAATACACTCAAAAATGTCTCAATGCCCATCTTGGTGAGTTTTAACGTAAACAGTCATAACCAGCTCACAGGAACAGTGTTTGGGATCCATGCGTTCGTCAGGTCTTAAAGGGACAGAAGTTATTTATTATTCAAACTACAAAAAGACAAACGATCACTTACGAGCACACATATTCTGAATGCCTTCGGCAGAATTCAAACGAGCCATTTCAATCTAGATTTTAAAAAATTATCTATGCCTACCACTAATATATATATATATATATACGGTAGGAAATTGACCAAATATATTAATGGAACATGATCTTAATATCCTAATGATTTTTGGCATAAAAGAAAAATGTATCATTTTGACCCATACAATGTATTGTTGGCTTTTGCCACAGATATACCGTGAGACGCACGACTGGTTTTGTGCTCCAGGGTCACATACACTATATTGGCAAAAGTATTGGGACGCCCCTCTAAATCACTGAGTTCAGGTGTTTAACCCCTTCATGGCCACAGGTGTGTAACTCAAGCTCTAGGCCTGCAGACGCTTCTACACACATCAGTGAGAGAATGGGCCGCTCTCAGGAGCTCAGAGAACTCAAGCGTGGGGCCGTGATCGCTGGACACCTGTGCAATAAGTCCATTCGGGACATTTCCTCACTACTAAATATTCCAAGCTCAACTGTTAGTGGTGTTATAACAAAGTGGAAGCGATTGGGAACAACAGCAACTCAGCCACGAAGTGAAATCACAGAGCGGGGTCAGCGCATGCTGAGGGTCACAGAAGTCGCCAACTTTCTGCAGAGTCAAGAGCTCCAGACCTCCAAACTTCTGCGGCCTTCAGATGAGCTCAAGAACAGTGTGTAGAGCTTCAGGGAATGGGTTTCCATGGCCGAGCAGCTCATCCAAGCCTTACATCACCAAGCGTGGGATGCAGTGGGGTAAAGCGTGCCGCCACTGGACTCTAGAGCAGTGGAGACGTGTTCTCTGAGTGACCAATCACGCTTCTCTGTCTGGCAATCCCATGGACGAGTCTGGGTTTGGCGGTTGCCAGGAGAACGGGACTTGCCTGACTGCATTGTGCCAAGTGTAAAGTTTGGTGGAGCGGGGTTAGTTACCCCTTAGTTCCAGTGAAAGAAACTCTTAATGCTTCACCAAGACATTTCGGACAATTTCATGCTCCCAACTTTGTGGAAACAGTTTGGGGACGGCCCCTTCCTGTCCCAGCATGACTGCGCTCCAGTGCACAAAGCGCCGCTCCATAAAGACACGGATGAGCTAGTTTGGTGTGGAGGAACTTGAGTCCTGACCTCAACCCGATAGAACACCTTTGGGATGAATTAGAGCGGAGACTGAGAGCCAGGCCTTCTCGTCCAACATCACAAATGCGCTTCTAGAAGATTTCCCATAAACACACTCCTAAACCTTGAGGAAAGCCTTCCCAGAAGAGCTGAAGCTGTTAGAGCTGCAAAGGGTGGGCCGACTCCATATTAAACCCGACGGATTGAGAATGGGAAGCTCATGTGCATGTAAACGCAGGCGTCCCAAAACTTTCGGCAATATAGTGTATATTTAATAATCATACCATGGAAGCATAAGCCCCTGAATCTATTGACATTATGCCATTCAAAGCAATTATAATTAAGATTGCATCGTACATTTCCAGCATGATTAATTTCATTGCATGACTTTGCAGTGCTTCACATCTTCCCCCTTATTATCCCACAATACCATGGGCTTTGTCAGGCCTTTTCAAGAACATAAGCCCTTTTTTGTGTCTGGTCAAAGTAAAAGACTGTTTAAATCAAATTGCCTCGCAGTTCTCTCTCTCTCTTTCTCTTCCATACATCAAATGGATGTGGCAAGCTTGGCAACCCTTGCTTTGAGGTGTTAATAGTAAGCAGCCTCTGGCGGGAAGGAGAGAAATGAGCATTCACAGATGATGTGGAGAATAAAAACAGCCAAGGTCAAGCCAAAACACCCTGTCTGATTCAATCGACAAGCAAACAGTGAACAGGATGTCGTATGTTTAGTCTCTCCTCTCAGCGAGGAATATGACATGTGACGAAACACTTAAAGGAAATGAGTGCACATAAGTTGGTTATTTACAGGTGTTTGACCTGTATTTTGAATTGCACATTGCATTTGTTTGTGTTTTGAGGGTTAACAGAAACTTCCATACAATTACTGGATAATGTACTGGCAGAAAATTACTAGTAAATGTTCTGTTTTTATTTTTAACAGTGTATGTCTACTGAAATAAATGTGGTGTTACACTGGGGTATTAGCCACTGCTGACTAAAAGCACCAATGTGACTAATTTAAACCAGAAGAAAGAATGTAGATATTATACTCAGAGGAGATATTGCCATAAATATTAGTGTTTTTGTGCCATTCTGGCTGAATTTGATGATCTAGAACAGGTCACTTTGTAATCTGGGACACGTGTATTGGACCTAAAAAGTCTCTATTCACTATAGCTTATGCAGGCCAAACACAATATCAGCCATTCTTAAAAAGCATTTTGAAAAAATGGCAAGTACAGAAATCTCAATTAGAAAATGTGTATTATTCAAAGAAATTTCATTAATTCATACACACACACATATATATATATATAGTCAACTAGATTACTGATCAGCTCATTTCTATTATCATAAAGTCATAATTAAGAGATAAAATGTTGAAAATATGATTTTAAAAGTATTCATTATTAGATAAAAAGTAAAAAATATGACATGCTAAGTCATAATTATAAGATAAAATGTTGAAAATATGATTTTAAAAGTCCTCATTATTAGATAAGATGTGACAAGATGGCCGCCGGTGCCCACATGAAAAAATACTATAGTAAATTATAGAAAAAAATTACTGTAGTAAATACTATAGTGTTTTTGAACCATACTATAGTAAAGATACTACAGTAAATTGTAGTATATTATAGTATTTACTACACTTTGTTAATTTACTGTAGTATATTTACTATAGTACGGTTCAAAAACACTATAGTATTTACTACAGGAAATACACACACTGTAGCTTAGGTGTCCCACATTACCCAAAACCACATTATCAAAAATGTAAATAACGATTAATAGTCATGCAAAAGATATTGCTTTGTATAATAGCTTGTGTCGCAATGATGCTTATATCTCTGCTAGTCCCCAGTGACCAGTAGTCTGCTGTACACTGCTAATGAAAACTAATAATTCATACTCAAACAGAGTATATGCTTTTCTGATATTATGCACAGTTGCATTATTAAGAACAATAGGTGTTTTCTTCTTCATCGACAAAGACAAATTAGCATGATTTTACCCTACGGGCAAACTGCCAAACAAATATAAACATAAACTCGCAGAATGCTTGTTAATATTAGGGATGTTTAGGACATAAATTGCATATTGAGACTGTACAGTATAACTCATTGTTTGATTTAAAGTGCAGTTTATAACTGTTTCCATTCAGGCAATTCGTTCAAAAATGCTGACTTGTTCAGGAACGAAACACCTCCTACAGAGACGCAATAATTATTCTGCTTTAGCTTTTATTTTTTGTTGGCAGAGGCAATCTGAGAATAATGTCACTAAATTTCAACTGTTGTATAAAAGCAATTTCTCATTTGTGCACAAACTTTGATTAAAATCCTACATAGATCATGAAATGTAAGTGTTTAATAGAAGTCATGGCTGTTTAGAGCATTAGTACGCCACACATTTTTCTATTTTTCACCTTGACATCTTTATTAGATTTATTAATAATACATTCGTTTACTTCAAACCAAACGAGTCTGTGAGCATAACTCCATAAATGCCTTCCTTTAATAACACTAACATCTTAGGATCGCAATCTGATTTAACCTCATCGCCCTGAGGATCACAGTTCCTGTTTGTCGTGTGACTAAATTTGTCTCTTTTCCTCCAGAACCACCAAATATACAGCATTTAAAAAAAACCTCAAGCCCCCTCACCGCCAGCTATTTACTCCGATTTCCATAATGCTGGGAAGATAATGAAATCTGCTCTTGCAACACGGCCTATTTCATTCATTGCATCAGGCTCTCGTATGCTTGGAGATGCTTCAAGGTCATTTCGGTGCTAAATGAAAGAGTATTCGAAAAAAGACAAACGGTTAGCCATTACGTTAATCAGTTCGAGGAGATGTGGGAGTTCTCCATCCATTTTCTCTGGTGTCCACTCAGAACATATGCTCATGCTCAGCACATCGAACAAACACTGTGTGTCAATAAGGGAGTAAGAGTCCCCCTTAAGCAATGAATTAAACTGTAAATTACTCCAGCAGAGGAAGCGGACGATTCTGTTACACTTAATGTGCACTGTCAGATGTACTTAAATACTGCTCTGCGCACACACACACACACACACACACACACACCAATAATTGCACTTGGGTTGATGAATACTATAGAGCTTTAGGCGTTTTATTTAGCTCCCCTAAAAATTTGTAATTAATCCGTCAACCCTTTTAACCCTTAAATGCATGAATGCTTCACCAGTCATTATTACATATTCGGGTCTTTAGTGACCCGGATCTCTATCTAACAACGTGTCCCGATACTATAAAACTCTCCTGATATTAGAGCAACAGTTACAGGAGAATAAAATAAAGCATATATTGTGACCTTCTGAAGTTTGTAAGGGTTCAGTTTGAGCTGATGTTTTATACCATCATCACGCTCATTTCCCAGTACATTCAGCCTCATATTCACCATCTCAAACATTCATCTTCAACATCAATGACAGCTTCTTCAGCAGATCCACCATCAGTGACAGTGATATCTGATAGCGTTCAGTGCTAAATCTCTGAGCCACTTCAAGTGTTGCTGATGATTCTCCCTGTTCTTTTGTTTTCTGCCTGCGGTGACTATGAGTGTATCGTCATTGTGTATCAGACATCGCCACCTTGTGGAATAAAGCTGAATTGCACTTATTCCGTTATCAAATATTCAATTATTGTTGTGCAGAAAAAAATATACTTACACTGTTACACACCTCGGGTCGTTAGCGACCCTATACACTTATACACAAAATGAGTGGGAAAACAGGCATTCTTCTATAATTTATATATATTTTTCTTGTTAAATTGTTTATAATGAATTGATTGAGGAATAAGAAGGTTGAAGTCTAACTTTAAAAAATAGATGAGGAGGAGGGGAGTGAATGTGTAACGATTCTCCACTGATGAGGCAAGTTGAGAACCCAAGTGCAGTTTAATCAAAAACATAAAACAAAAACTTGGCAATACTTGAAACAAAGACTTGACATGGCTAAACAAACCTCACCTACGCAGCAGATAACAACATCAATAACAGACCAGGACACACGGCAAACATGAGGGCTTAAATACACTGACTAAATGACAAGACAAGTGACACCTGTGAACAGTGATGAGACAATTAACCAATGACATGACACAACACATGAGGGCATGGGAATCACATGACAAAACCAGGAAGTGCATGACAAGACAGTGAACATGACACACTAAAACATAACCAAGAACAAGATAAACTTAAACAAGGAACAATGAACATGAACCAACACCAAAACACCCTGTGACAGAATGACATCCCGGGTCACTAAAGACCCAAGGTATGCAATTACGGGTTAAAATAAAAATATGAAATTATGTGATTTCTCTTCATGTTTGTTGAAAGTAGAAGCTGCAGTGAGTGTTATTATTATCAAAAACTAAAATAAAAAGTAACATTACCAGGAAAATATATTTTCACGACTTCCAGACCAACTAAATATGTATATATGTATATAAACACACCGATCAAGCATAACATTATGACAGGTGAAGTGAATCACACTGATGATCTCTTCATCACATGTTAGTGGGCGGGATATATTCGGAGCAAGTGAACATTTTGTCCTCAGAGTTGATGTGTTAGAAGCAGGAAAAATGGGCAAGCGTAAGGATTTGAGCGAGTTTGACAAGGGCCAGATTGTGACGGCTAGACGACTGGGTCAGAGCATCTCCAAAACTGCAGCTCTTGTGGGGTGTTCCCGGTCTGCAGTGGTCAGTCTCTATCCAAAGTGCTCCAAGGAAGGACCAGTGGAGAACCGGCCACAGGCTCATGGGTGGCCGAGGCTCATTGATGCACGTGTGGCGCGAAGGCTGGCCCGTGTGGTCCTATCAAACAGACGAGCTACTGGAGCTCAAACTGCTCCAGAAGTTAATGCTGGTTCTGATAGAAAGGGCTCAGAATACACAGAGCATCTCAGTTTGTTGCGTATGGGACCAGTCAGGGTGCCCATACTGACCCCTGTCCACCGCCCAAAGCACCAACAGTGGCACGAGCATCAGAACTGGACCACGAGCAATGGAAGAATGTGGCCTGGTCTGATGATCACCTCCCAACTTACAGGACTTAAAGGATCTGCTGCTAACATCTTGGTGCCAGATACCACAGCACACCTTCAGGGGTCTAGTGGAGGCCATGCCTCGACGGGTCAGCGTTATATATATATATATAGTCCTTTCCATTTTCAGTAGCCATCATTACTCCAGTCTCCAATGTCACATGATCCTCCATAAATCATTCTCAAGAAACATTTATGATTATCAATGTTGAAAAGAGCTCTGTTTTATATGTTAGTGGATGCATTATGCAGGGTTTTTCACTGGATTCTTTGATGAATTGAAATGTAAAAATAACAGCATCTATTTGAGACAAACTTTCAATGTAACCATGTACAAATCTGTACTGTCACTTTTGATCAGTGTAGTGCATCATTGCTGAATAAAAGTATTAATTTCTTAAAAACAAAATACTGACCCAAAACTTTTAATTGGTATATTAATCAGAAAGAAATCAAGAAAACAAATGAAAAGCT
This sequence comes from Romanogobio albipinnatus, assembly GCA_023566225.1. NCBI lineage: Eukaryota > Metazoa > Chordata > Actinopteri > Cypriniformes > Gobionidae > Romanogobio > Romanogobio albipinnatus. The sequence goes on from CM042244.1 coordinate 2,792,357, forward strand.
AAACTAAAATGACAGAACAAGATAAACAGGAATAAAGAAGTGAATGCTTACCTGCATGCTCTCTATAGAGAGCATGCAGATAAGCATAAAACAACCCATTCACTGGGTTAAAACAACCCAATGGCTGGGTTAAAACAACCCAATGGCTGTGTTAAAACAACCCATTCACTGGGTTAAAACAACCCAATGGCTGGGTTAAAACAACCCAATGGCTGGGTTAAAACAAACCCATTCACTGCTGGGTTAAAACAACCCAATTGCTGGGTTAAAACAACCCAATCACTGGGTTAAAACAACCCAATGGCTGGGTTAAAACAACCCATTCACTGGGTTAAAACAACCCATTCACTGGGTTAAAACAAACCCATTCACTGCTGGGTTAAAACGACCCATTCACTGGGTTAAAACAACCCATTCAATGGGTTAAAACAACCCAATGGCTGGGTTAAAACAAGCCATTCACTGGGTTAAAACAAACCCATTCACTGGGTTAAAACAAACCCATTCACTGGGTTAAAACAAACCCATTCACTACTAGGTTAAAACGACCCATTCACTGGGTTAAAACAAGCCATTCACTGGGTTAAAACAAACCCATTCACTGGGTTAAAACAAACCCATTCACTGGGTTAAAACAAACCCATTCACTACTAGGTTAAAACGACCCATTCACTGGGTTAAAACAACCCATTCAATGGGTTAAAACAACCCATTCACTGGGTTAAAACAACCCAATGGCTGGGTTAAAACAACCCATTAACTGGGTTAAAACAAACCCATTCACTGCTGGGTTATAACGACTCATTCACTGGGTTAAAACGACCCATTCACTGGGTTAAAACAACCCAATGGCTGGGTTAAAACAACCCATTCACTGGGTTAAATAAAAAAAATTGCTGGGTTAAAATGACCCATTCACTGGGTTAAAACAACCCAATTGCTGGGTTAAAACAACCCAACCTGCCGGGTTAAAACAACCCAACCGCTGGGTTAAAACAACCCAATTGCTGGGTTAGTCCATTTTCAACCCAACTTGGGTTGTTTTTAACCCAACATTTTTTAGAGTGTAGAGAGCATGCAGATAAGCATAAAACAAACCCATTCACTGCTGGGTTAAAACAAACCCATTCACTGGGTTAAAACAAACCCATTCACTGCTAGGTTAAAACGACCCATTCACTGGGTTAAAACAACCCAATCACTGGGTTAAAACAACCCAACCTGCCGGGTTAAAACAACCCAATTGCTGGGTTAGTCCATTTTCAACCCAACTTGGGTTGTTTTTAACCCAGCATTTTTTAGAGTGTAGAGAGCATGCAGATAAGCATAAAACAACCCATTCACTGAGTTAAAACAACCCAATGGCTGGGTTAAAACAACCCAATGGCTGTGTTAAAACAACCCATTCACTGGGTTAAAACAACCCAATGGCTGGGTTAAAACAACCCAATGACTGGGTTAAAACAAACCCATTCACTACTAGGTTAAAACGACCCATTCACTGGGTTAAAACAACCCATTCAATGGGTTAAAACAACCCATTCACTGGGTTAAAACAACCCAATGGCTGGGTTAAAACAACCCATTAACTGGGTTAAAACAAACCCATTCACTGCTGGGTTATAACGACTCATTCACTGGGTTAAAACGACCCATTCACTGGGTTAAAACAACCCAATGGCTGGGTTAAAACAACCCATTCACTGGGTTAAATAAAAAAAATTGCTGGGTTAAAATGACCCATTCACTGGGTTAAAACAACCCAACCTGCCGGGTTAAAACAACCCAACCGCTGGGTTAAAACAACCCAATTGCTGGGTTAGTCCATTTTCAACCCAACTTGGGTTGTTTTTAACCCAACATTTTTTAGAGTGTAGAGAGCATGCAGATAAGCATAAAACAAACCCATTCACTGCTGGGTTAAAACAAACCCATTCACTGGGTTAAAACAAACCCATTCACTGCTAGGTTAAAACGACCCATTCACTGGGTTAAAACAACCCAATCACTGGGTTAAAACAACCCAACCTGCCGGGTTAAAACAACCCAATTGCTGGGTTAGTCCATTTTCAACCCAACTTGGGTTGTTTTTAACCCAGCATTTTTTAGAGTGTAGAGAGCATGCAGATAAGCATAAAACAACCCATTCACTGAGTTAAAACAACCCAATGGCTGGGTTAAAACAACCCAATGGCTGTGTTAAAACAACCCATTCACTGGGTTAAAACAACCCAATGGCTGGGTTAAAACAACCCAATGGCTGGGTTAAAACAAACCCATTCACTGCTGGGTTAAAACAACCCAATTGCTGGGTTAAAACAACCCAATCACTGGGTTAAAACAACCCAATGGCTGGGTTAAAACAACCCATTCACTGGGTTAAAACAACCCATTCACTGGGTTAAAACAAACCCATTCACTGCTGGGTTAAAACGACCCATTCACTGGGTTAAAACAACCCATTCAATGGGTTAAAACAACCCAATGGCTGGGTTAAAACAAGCCGTTCACTGGGTTAAAACAAACCCATTCACTGGGTTAAAACAAACCCATTCACTGGGTTAAAACAAACCCATTCACTACTAGGTTAAAACGACCCATTCACTGGGTTAAAACAACCCATTCAATGGGTTAAAACAACCCAATGGCTGGGTTAAAACAAGCCATTCACTGGGTTAAAACAAACCCATTCACTGGGTTAAAACAAACCCATTCACTGGGTTAAAACAAACCCATTCACTACTAGGTTAAAACGACCCATTCACTGGGTTAAAACAACCCATTCAATGGGTTAAAACAACCCAATGGCTGGGTTAAAACAAGCCATTCACTGGGTTAAAACAAACCCATTCACTGGGTTAAAACAAACCCATTCACTGGGTTAAAACAAACCCATTCACTACTAGGTTAAAACGACCCATTCACTGGGTTAAAACAACCCATTCAATGGGTTAAAACAACCCAATGGCTGGGTTAAAACAACCCATTCACTGGGTTAAAACAAACCCATTCACTGGGTTAAAACAACCCAATGGCTGGGTTAAAACAACCCATTAACTGGGTTAAAACAAACCCATTCACTGCTGGGTTATAACGACTCATTCACTGGGTTAAAATGACCCATTCACTGGGTTAAAACAACCCAATTGCTGGGTTAAAACAACCCAACCTGCCGGGTTAAAACAACCCAACCGCTGGGTTAAAACAACCCAATTGCTGGGTTAGTCCATTTTCAACCCAACTTGGGTTGTTTTTAACCCAACATTTTTTAGAGTGTAGAGAGCATGCAGATAAGCATAAAACAACCCATTCACTGGGTTAAAACAACCCAATGGCTGGGTTAAAACAACCCAATGACTGTGTTAAAACAAACCCATTCACTGCTGGCTTAAAACAAACCCATTCACTGGGTTAAAACAAACCCATTCACTGCTAGGTTAAAACGACCCATTCACTGGGTTAAAACAACCCAATGGCTGGGTTAAAACAACCCATTCACTGGGTTAAAACAACCCATTCACTGGGTTAAAACAAACCCATTCACTGGGTTAAAACAAACCCATTCACTGCTAGGTTAAAACGACCCATTCACTGGGTTAAAACAACCCATTCACTGCTGGGTTAAAACAAACCCATTCACTGGGTTAAAACAAACCCATTCACTGCTGGGTTAAAACGACCCATTCACTGGGTTAAAACAACCCATTCACTGCTGGGTTAAAACAAACCCATTCACTGCTGGGTCAAAACAACCCAATTGTTGGGTCAAAACAACCCAATTGCTGGGTTAAAACAATCCATTCACTGGGTTTGTCCATTTTCAACCCAACTTGGGTTGTTTTTAACCCAGCATTTTTTAGAGTATATTTTAGCAAAATCATGAAATAAATTGCAACCACATACACCAGAATAACTGACACAGTTTTGATCGGTTTCTTTTAAGCTCTTGGCCTCTCACTCGTATTCCTCTGAGCCACAGACCCGTGTTATGGCTTATCATCACTTCAGCTGCAGTGACATGTATATGATGAACATGTCACTTTTCACACTTAAAATCCCGGGTTGTAATTGGGTATAGAGAGAGGATAGAGTGATAACTACAGACAGGTCACAGGGCAGACGGCACAGAGCAAGACCCAGGGGAGAGCACAGCTCGTCAGGGGCAGGTGGCCGTTTGCAGACAGATGGAGCAGATGAAGATGCTGCGCTTCCACAGGATGCACAAAACATGTAAACAAACACCAGATCCAAGAAAACTCCTATACTCCGATAGCATCCGTTTCTGCATGAATTTAGCCTATACTTCTTTTGTGGTTCATTATTTGAGATGTATCAATTACAGGATTTGCGGGAGTTGTATTTGGCAAGAGAGCGAACAGAGAGACTACCCCATTTCTCTCTTTTACTCTTTCTGTTTGTCATTTCCTCTTGCTTGGAGGCAGCCAATTTCAGAAGCTGAAGTCAGCCATGCAATACAGTAAATATAAGAATCGCAGTGTATACAGATTCAAGCATAATTTCCTATCTGAAATCCATTAGCCACTCTCTCTGGTTAAATTAATCTTTCCCTCAAGCATGAAAAAAAGAGAAACAGAGAGCTCGGGCTGCAAAGTCTCATTCATAACAGCTCCGGCTGATAAAGAAAGCCGGGATAGACTGTTTTCTGCTTGCGGATATTTTTGTGGAACGTTACACATTCCATTAGAGATTCCTGTCCGAGGGGATGGATGGAATTCCAGGGCCTCGTATCCACACGGTAATAACCGGACGCGGGAAACATTAGTCTTGAATCAGTCGGCTCTGATTCTCAGTGCTCAGGAACGCATGGGTCGTAACGTGACAGAGCAAAGAATGATAGACTGTCAAAGTCATGCTGAGCCCTTCTGCAGTACAGCAATGGAGCAAAGATCGATCCGCTGAGGAAAACAAGAGCTGATGGACGGGTTTGTGGTCCAGACGATCCACAAGCATGTTCTATTAAACTTGTCATAGCCAATGGAAGGGATTCTAGTGAACTTTCAGGGACAGTTCACCCAAAAATACCAGTCCCTCCAGAAAAACGTGATTATGTGATCGCATGATTTAACGGATAATCCTACTTAACTGCTACTCCTACTGCTACTTAACTCCTGATCCATCAGGATCATAACACACACTGACAGAATATCACTCAGCACAACCCACTGTAGATACACACACACATTATATACACATTTATTTATCATATAGCATCTATTGCACTTTGGATTTCAATTTTTCAATCTGTGAATAATATTTTATACTATACATTGTATATTATTATTATTATTATAGCGTAATGTATATTGTTTAGTGTATGTTTAGTGTATATTGTTTAAAGTATATGTATATTGTAAGTATGTGTATATTGTTTAGAGCTGTGAGAACTACACTCACATTGTGTAAATTATTTATTGTTTATTGTAGAGTATACTGTGCTGTGAGTAATTGTGTGTGCATCAGATGATGTAATCTGATGCTGCTTTAAATGTTGTACATGTCATGTCATGACTACTATGTTGCTCGGAACTGCACCTAAGAATTTCACCTACTGTTGCACTTGTGCATATGGTAGAGTGACAAATAAAGTGATTTGATTTGATTTGATTTTGATTTGATAATCAGCCAAAGTCCTCATATTTATGCGGGGGCCGCATTTTTTTCAAATATGCCGCATAAATTGCCTATTTCCGTGTGCAAAATATGCGGGCTAGCATGATTTCATAATCCCCGCATTTTCGTTGCAAAAAAAGTCACATATATATTAGCAGAAAGATGAAAAATGTTTGTTTACTTCACACAAGAGCCGCCATTTCCCCCTGTTGCCATGGGAACGTTTTGAAGTGACGTAATTACCCGACGTGAACGTCATCGAAAAGCTGCAAACCCCGTGGAGAAACCATAGATATCAGTGAAACCATGATGAAGCGCAAACTCCCATTGGCCAACAAAAATAACAGCAAAAGAGCAAAGCAGTTTCCCTGTGATGACCAATTTCAGAACACAGCATCATGAAGCTTCAGAGCGTTATGAATCAGTGAGTCGATTCAGCGGTTTGAAGCGTTATGAATCAGTGAGTCGATTCAGCGGTTTGAAACGTTATGAATCAGTGAGTCGATTCAGCGGTTTGGATCGTTATGAATCAGTGAGTCGATTCAGCGGTTTGAAACGTTATGAATCAGTGAGTCGATTCAGCGGTTTGAAGCATTATGAATCAGTGAGTCGATTCAGCGGTTTGAAGCGTTATGAATCAGTGAGTCGATTCAGCGGTTTGAAACGTTATGAATCAGTGAGTCGATTCAGCGGTTTGAAGCATTATGAATCAGTGAGTCGATTCAGCGGTTTGAAACGTTATGAATCAGTGAGTCGATTCAGCGGTTTGAAGCATTATGAATCAGTGAGTCGATTCAGCGGTTTGAAGCGTTATGAATCAGTGAGTCAATTCAGCGGTTTGAAGCGTTATGAATCAGTGAGTCGATTCAGCTGTTTGAAGCGTTATGAATCAGTGAGTCGATTCAGCGGTTTGAAGCGTTATGAATCAGCGGTTTGAAGCGTTATGAATCAGTGAGTCGATTCAGCGGTTTGAAGCGTTATGAATCAGTGAGTCAATTCAGCGGTTTGAAGCGTTATGAATCAGTGAGTCGATTCAGCGGTTTGGAGCGTTATGAATCAGTGAGTCGATTCAGCGGTTTGAAGCGTTATGAATCAGTGAGTCGATTCAGCGGTTTGAAGCGTTATGAATCAGTGAGTCGATTCAGCGGTTTGGAGCGTTATGAATCAGTGAGTCGATTCAGCGGTTTGAAGCGTTATGAATCAGTGAGTCGATTCAGCGGTTTGGAGCGTTATGAATCAGTGAGTCGATTCAGCGGTTTGGAGCGTTATGAATCAGTGAGTCGATTCAGTGGTTTGAAACGTTATGAATCAGTGAGTCGATTCAGCGGTTTGGAGCGTTATGAATCAGTGAGTCGATTCAGCGGTTTGAAGCGTTATGAATCAGTGAGTCGATTCAGCGGTTTGAAGCGTTATGAATCAGTGAGTCGATTCAGCGGTTTGAAGCGTTATGAATAAATGAGTCGATTCAGCGGTTTGGAGCGTTATGAATCAGTGAGTCGATTCAGCGGTTTGGAGCGTTATGAATCAGTGAGTCGATTCAGCGGTTTGGAGCGTTATGAATCAGTGAGTCGATTCAGCGGTTTGGATCGCCAAAGTCACGTATTTCAGCAGTTTGACACGCAATCCGAATCTTGAATCGACTCGCTGATTCATAACGCTTCGAAGCTTCATGATGCTGTGTTTTGAAATCGGTCATCACTATATAAGTCGTTATTTAGGTTTTAGCACAAAAACTATTCTCATCGCTTCATAAAGTCATTGTAGAGCCACTGCAGTGAGATGGACTTTGTATCGACGTCTTTAGTGCTTTTATGGGTCTTGAGAGTGTAAAGTGCATTGAGCCAATGGAGGCCTTTCTGAGCCATCGGGTTTAAACTAAAATATCTTCATTTGTGTCTGAAGATGAACGGAGGTCTGACGGGTGTCCAGCGGCATGAGGGCACGTCATTAATGACAGAATTTACATTTTTGGATGAACTAACCCTTTAAGAGATTGCACTTTGTGCATTGGAAGCACTCAAATGTCTGTTTTGTAAAGCTACCTCTGTAAAACAGGAAGTTGTTTATTAATTTTTTCAGAAGTTGTAGCATATTCCTTTTGTAAAGCTACAGAACTTGTTTGACTCAATGTTTTGTAAATTTGAGCCGTGTGTTTATTAAGGTCTTCAATAAAACAAGATGAGAACTTAAATATTCCCAGCACTTTCTGTGATGTAGTGCTTTTTTTCCCTTTTTCATCAAACCGCAGTTTTTGCAAGTTCCCGCAATTTTATCGCATAAAATTGCATAAATATCCCGCATTTTCCAACGCATTTTTTAAAAAAACGTGCCGCATAATCAAGGATTTTTGCCCTCAACAATCACAAAAAAAAGCCACATTTTTCTGGAAGGACTGAAATATAAATTGTGTCATTATTTACTCCCCCTCGTGTCATTTGAAATCTGTATGACTCTTTGTTTTGTGTTTGTTTTCATGCAATGAAAGTCAATGGGGTCCAATGTGGTTTTGAATTTCAAATTTCATATCCTCTGGTGCTCCAAACATGCCGCACATATTTCATCATGTCTTCTTCAAATTAAATATACATACATGTGCAAATAAGGACACTGATACAGCGGTACATGTGATCATGAAAGCGATGACACTATGAATTATTCTGATACACAGAAGACATTGACGTAGACCCAAATTTCAAAGAAGAATGGACAAAAAGTAGCACTGATGTGTTGTTTGTTCAGAGACATCAGTGCTTGTAAATGTAATGAAAATACTTTTAAATGTTCGCATCCGCATTCTTGTGAGATTGTTGTCATATAGATTTTTAAAATACATCAAGGTGTTTTTGTGGTGGGTATATGACCCTGTGGTCATATTTTAATATTCATTTGCCACTGTTGCCTCTGGCTTGGCGTGCTCAGTTGGGGACACTATATTTTTCAACTAAACATCAAAATAAATCTAATTAATAAACTAATTTAACCATATAAACTAAATTACTGATCTAATTATTGATCTAAAGCCCACACTGTCACCGTATGGAAATTGAAATGAACTGATGATATCAAATGGCTATACAGTTTAATAAAATTATGCTGCATTATTTTCCTGTTTAACACTGTGAAGCTGCTTTGAAACAATCTACATTGTTAAAAGCGCTATATAAATAAAGTTGACTTGACTTGACTTGAATAATGAGTGTGTTGATTGGTTGTTTTCTCCTGTCAATTTTCCACAGCTTTGCATGTTCATTTCTTGAGTATTTTTCAACTCTGAGGTGTGAACGATCAGGCTTAAACAGACACTTTAATGAACTCTTCAGAATATTTAGGGGTTCAAGCGCGTAGTCCTATTGTAATTGTTACATTTCCAAGGATCAGGAATCTCCCCTAAAAGTGATCAGGCAGATCAAACCGTAAGTCATATGGCCCTATCATAAACCCGGTGCAATGTGACGCCACATTGTGATATGTTAGTGATATGAGCCTATAGGCAGTGCACAACGCACGCAAACACTCTGATTATTACACACACAGGGATGCGCAGCAGCACACACACGCCAAATATTAAACAGTGTTAATTTTGACAGCATATTTTGATTTAGTTTTAGTCATGCCGTTTAGTTTTAGTCTAGTGTTAGTCGACTAAATATCACAAGATTTTAGTCTAATCTACAGTAGATTCAGTCTCCTAAAATCTAATGAGTTTAGTTAAATTGTAATTCATTAAGCATTTAAGCATTACATAACCGACTGTCACTTGAGCTGACATTTTGACATCATTTTATTTTTGACATTAAAAATACACGAAAGAGCTCAATTCACTTTTTTGTTTGTTTTTAAAAACATCTATATAGTTTTTATAACTTTATAGCCTATATCATGTTAAGCTAAGGCTTCAAATAAGTTTGTTTATAAATTTTTTTTAATTTCAGTTAACATTTATTTAATTTTAAGTAACAAAGATTTTTGGTGGATATTTCGCGCCGCGTTAACCAATCACGAGCTTGCTCTAGTAGTGACGCATTTACAAGCGGAGGCAGAAATCCCAACAACAATGGAGGACAAGATAATCGTGGCCGTATGTGGATACCCGGAGCTGTATGATACATCATCCTATCACTACAGGAACAGGAATAAAAAGGATCTTGCTTGGAAGAAAGTGAGTTACCCACTCAACAAAATCTATGTCAGCCATTTCACAACAAGACTGGAGCAGAAAAAAAGAGCCAGAGCAGCGGCAAATGTGAGAAGGACTAGCCGAGGAAAGGCGGGTCTCGCCGGGTAAACGAGCGCGGAGTTACTGATCTCCTGGATCTCACAACTCCGAAAACGCCAGATAAAATGCTCAAATAGGCACTCTTTTTATAAATTAACTACAGATTTGAGCTTTAAACAACTATATTATCACCTGAAAAAGTCTTTAAACTACGTTTTGTCACACATTAATAGTAGTATTTTTTACAAAAAAGACGTCAAGTGACCGAGACGAGCTGGCTCATATAGGCTCATATAGAAGCCCCTCCCATGACGCGAATTCGCGTCTGTTGTGTAGTTGTCACACGCGAATTTCATGCGCGAATGAAGAGAGTAAACTCAAAATGTTCAAGTGTCCACCTTCGCGCGATTCGCGCAAATTATTCGCGCGAATCGCGTCCGGTGTGAACGCCACATTAGACCACATTCGTTTCAACTGTCTGATCAGCTTTGTTCGTCTGTTCCTGTCAATCACGCGGTGTCAACCAATTATACTGCACGAGGGAGGGGCGAGCCAACTCTCTCTCTCTCTCTCTCTCTCACACACACACACACACACACAAAGAAACAATGACTCAGCAAAAAGGTGCTTTTCAGAGCAACGCGCGGGCCGCACTAACACTAAACTTGAAGGGGGCCACAAAATATCATCCTGCGGGCCGCGAGTTTGAGACCCCTGCTCTAGGGGAATTATCAACAACAATAAAAATGTTGAACTTTACCCTTTGGATAGCTATTTGAAAAAGGGCATGGCAAAATATACATATAGATCCTAAACAAAAACTCAAAACTTCACAATATTAGGCAATTTGCCTGAAAATGTTCTTTTCCATCTGTGATCTAAGTGCATGCTAAATAAAACATAATATCTTCTTACCCAAGTGCTTAAAGGCCTTAACACGTTTGAATCCCATTAATTGCTGCTTCCAGCTATATTTACTTGTGTAATTGGAACATTGTGAGTGTGAGTAAATGATGCCTGATCATTTTTTGTTTACTATTATTATAGCCATGGATGGAAACTATAGTGGTATGCATAATACAAAAAGGAATGAGAGTATTAAATTCATAACCGAAATTTCAAAAATAGAGCAAATATCACCCATTAGAGATCCAGACCCTGTGATCAAATCATTTGTCATAAATGAATATGATTAAAAACACACAGTGAGTGGACAATATACAGCGGACAGAAAACAGACACGAGCAGTGTGTGCAAGTGCTGCGATGCAAAACGTGTAGATCATTCCCATTATAAATCAACAGAGCTGTCTACACTAAAGCATGTGCTTTTTGTGGATGGATGGATGGATGCCCACTTCACGATTTACAATAAGCATTCCTGAAATACATAACTTATTTCATTTCACAGTTTTACAAGGCATATCAGGAAATCACAGGAAATGTAGAGGCTCAACCTTTTGGAACGTTAATTAAATACCCCTGTAATAAAGTAAACGCCAGCTCCGAATTAAGAGATAAGTATCAGCGCATTCATTGGCAGCCTTTAAAGAGTGCAGTCATGAACATAAATAAAGTTTAATTGACACTATAACGTGAATGTGAAACTGCAGACACATTTGGGAGCGGAAAAGTGCATAACTAAAGGTCGCCATGACAATAGCAGTGATTAAACTCATCTGCGTTACCAGATGGCCTGCTGAAAGAGTCTTTATAATTGCTCACATGATAATTACAATTTCATTGAAATTAGAACTTGCATATTATATTAACGGATCATATTTGAGTTTAATTGTAGCATGTAGTGTCATTGAAACTACCTAGATACAGTTGGACGCATCTGATGTCAGATATTAAATATCTTTCCAGTCAGTGTGCATTTGTATCGCCAAATCAGATGCATTTCCAGTGAAAGTAAAAAAACAGTTAGTTCAAGATCATCAAGAATAATATAATGCTGTAAAAACGGTTCAATATTAGTTTGTGAATACATAAACTAACACAGAACATTATTATATGAAATGTTACCTAATAATTCAACAAAAACATAAAGCAGGATGAAATAAAGATTGAAAATAAGAATTGGTGCTGCGTACCAATTCGCATACTATCCGTCCTAAATAGTGACCTAACCCTAACCTAACCTAACCTAACCCAACCCTAACCTAACCTAACCTAACCTAACCCTAACCTAACCTAACCTAACCTAACCTAACCTAACCCTAACCTAACCTAACCTAACCTAACCCTAACCTAACCTAACCTAACCTAACCCTAACCTAACATAACCCTAACCTAACCCTAACCCTAACCCTAACCTAACCCTAACCCTAACCCTAACCTAACCTAACCCTAAACTAACCTAACCTAACCTAACCCTAACCTAACCTAACCTAACCTAACCTAACCCTAACCTAACCTAACCCTAACCTAACCTAACCCTAACCCTAACCCTAACCTAACCTAACCTAACCCTAACCTAACCTAACCTAACCTAACCTAACCTAACCCTAACCTAACCTAACCTAACCTAACATAACCCTAACCTAACCCTAACCCTAACCCTAACCCTAACCCTAACCTAACCTAACCTAACCTAACCCTAACCCTAACCTAACCTAACCTAACCCTAAACTAACCTAACCTAACCCTAACCTAACCTAACATAACCCTAACCTAACCCTAACCCTAACCCTAACCTAACCTAACCTAACCCTAACCCTAACCTAACCTAACCTAACCTAACCTAACCCTAAACTAACCTAACCTAACCCTAACCTAACCCAACCCTAACCTAACCTAACCTAACCTAACCCTAACCTAACCTAACCCTAACCTAACCCACTCTAACAGCTGATATTACCCACAAACCATTGAGAGTACGAGGATTCGATTAGAACTACAAACGCGGATAAAAATGGTTAAAAAACTACAAACATGGTGGATGGGTTAAGTAGAGAGGTATAGATAAAAGAACTTGAGTGTTCAAGTATCTGTCTTTAACCTGACGGAAAGATATTTATTCAATGTTATCCTCATTATATTTCACCTGCAATAGCATTGTGAACTTTTGTGATGATACGTTTGACCATTACCTTTTAAATGCATCATTATATTTAAACTGCAAACACATGAGCAGAGTCTCCGCATTAAAGACCCACGAATGGCAGCTCAACGTGCGACTACATTTCTCTGGAAATGAAAGTGAATAGATGATGAAGTGATAGCTACTCTTCAGCTACACACTCAAAGGTGTGTACTTTTTCTTCACAAAAAGAGTATATACTTTTAGGTCGTAGTATAAGTAGGCGAATTGAGACGCAGCACGGGTATAGTTGTAACACGGGGAGAGTTGTAACACTACCAATTCCACGAATCACGGATAAGATAGGAGTCATGTGACAGTTTCAGTTTCCTCTGACTTCCTTTATGATCCCACATGGAGGTTTTCCAGTCTGTGTTGCTATCTCTCCTAAAGCTACAGCAGAAAATCTCATTCTGAGGGAAGAAAAAAGTATTTCTACCGAGTTATATCAGGTCAGAGTGTAGTTTCTCTAGTAAAGAATGGTGTATCAGCCTCCTGCTAATGTCAAAGCACCATGCTAATACAGCTAGCTAAACAATGGGCGACAGTGGCGGGGTAGGTTGTGACACGTGTTTTGAAACAACCATCCACTTACATACAACTAAGAACATTTTTGTGATTTTAATAATTCTACAGAATGCCTATGTTTATGTTAATTTGCTCTCGCTCACACACACACACAAACACACACACACACACACACACACACACACACACACACACACACACACACACACACACACACACACACACACACACACACACACAATATGCACATACACTCCCCATATTCACACATGTTTTATAGTTACAGCCGTTCATTTAAACTAAAACTGTTGTTGTGGAATATCACTTAAGGAGTACCCTTAGTTTTTGTGTCTACCTTAGCATTTTGTCTACCTGTCACAACTTACCCCAGTATACAAAGGACCACATTGTATTTGTCATCATCTCACAAAGTCTGTGATATAGTTGGAGAAATTTAAATTGTTGCCATTTGTAGTAGACAAATGTGGGTACTTTGCCTAAAAGTTTCAGACGTATAGCTGTGTAGAAAAGGTTAGTTTTAGGTGCAGAAGAAAAAATTGTTACAACCATCCCCGGTCTCCCCTAAATATCAAATCATGTCACCTTGAAATCACACACAGAAAATTGTAGGGTAGGAAGAAGTTGTGAGAAATATGAAAGATGAAAATATTGCACCTTACTTAAAATGTGACTCATTTTCAAGAGAACAGATGCAAACATACATCATTGTAGACAAGCGTTACTGACGTCAAATCCACATAATTAATTCCACCTATTTATTAATTCCTGCTATGAGTAATCAGCGCTGATCGCAGAGCTCACTGCACGAACACGAACACATGCGGCCCATTACTACATTAAATAGCATGTGTGGGCTGGAAACAGTTTAATGTGATCCCACTTCACTGAGATTTGACAAGCACAAGGAATGTGTCGCAAGGGCTATATCTCAGTATATAGTCAATTACACAAGTGTGTGTGTTTTCTCTGGCAGTGGGTTTTATGATGTTGGTTTAACACCTTGTTCAGATCCTCTCTATATTTGTCTTGTGAATTGTATCCACCAAACTAAAAAACATGAATTTAAACTAATCCTATATATGCAGGGCTGTACAGTGCGACATATATGTTGCACGTGCTACAAAAAAATTGGTCTGTGCGATGAATACATTTACCCCAGTAGCACGCGTGTGATACAGTTTAGCATGTGAGGCAGAGCTCGTTTGAGTGAAGGGAGAATTAGTTTTGTGCTCGTGTGAGGTTAATCTAGGGCTGCACGATTGACTGAAATTAAACCACAATATAGATTTGTCTTTGTGAAATTATGAAAATCGCTTCAATTTTTAAATAAATAAATAAATATATGTGCAGATGAAGCGCAGCACTGTTCAAGGCGATCGGTTCGCAATAAATGCTGCTCTATCTCTGCATGCACTGTGAGATGGAGTCATTGGCATTTTAGTTCGAAAAGGGGCGTGCACGGTTTGCATGAAACATTGCTAATGTAAAAGCTGTCAATCGCGGGCTCGGTGCGCACCGGGGTACAGAACCCGAGACTCTTAAGGAGGTGGCACTCGAACTGTCCCGCGAGTCACGTGAAACGGACTCGGGTGCGCATTTGTTCAGGAAGAAACGTAACCTGCATATGTGTTTTAGCGTATTACAATGCATTTAGTTCAATAAAACACATGTAAGGGATGATGGTGTTGATGATTTACCTTGGATACGAGTGTATTCGCGCTTTGCGTGTAATCAGGGCAACAATAAATGAACTTCATGCGACGCACATACAGTAAACCCGAGTGTCGTTCACTCAGCATAATAGCACCACAGGGCCGTTTCTAGCCATTCTGACGCCCTAGGCGAAATCCTTATTGGTGCCCCCATTGCAACATTGGTATTACTGGTATTAATTAACAAATACATACCAAATTATATTTGTATATAAATTTGTTAATAAGGATTCAAATGAATAGCCAGATGCCTGTATAGCCCTAAGCCTATAATATAGAGCCTATATTTGTGCAGTCCCTATAGGGACTATAGTTGCTAAGAAATTGTTCTCAGACATAACTACATAATTATTATGTGTTATTAGTACATTTCACATGAAAATAATAAGAATAAATACTGATTCAGTGTGGTTTTTGTTACTCATTGATGCGTGAACTTCCCCTTTAAATAACGCAACACTTTGCCCTCTGTGTGTACGACACTGCTTGCATTAAGCGCTATTAGAACTGAATGAATCGATTCAGCATCAACACCATCCGTAAAGATACGTTATTTAATAAAGGATGTATTCATGTTGTGAATTTGCACATTTTATTATACCATTTTTAAATTGGCCGCTAAAGTTTTATATGGGACAATTACAAAACACACTGACTCTTTTAACAATGCATTGGCGCAAAAACCTTTTGGAGGAGCAATTAAGAGAAGAAAGCTTTATAGAGTCAAAATATAACTGATAATCATGAAATGCTGAAGTAAGTGTGCAGTTATATTTTGCCTCTAACACACACACACACAATGCTATCTGCCCATTCACAGCGTGATTTCTAGACTGCCACAAATACTGCCCTAAAATACAGATTTGTATCTGTTATTTTAATTGGCCGTTAGTTTGAATTTAGCTTTATTTTATGGTTAAAAAAAAAGTGTTACCTTGCCAAAGCATTGAGCGAGTTCATTGATCTAATGGTGTTGTTGAGCCAGCGCTCCAAACGCAAACTCTTTTGACAGTAGCTACTCTGATCTGATGGCATAGAGGAATCGTCAGATTGACAGTTCTCTGATCCAATAGTGCGGGGGAACTAGTGCGGGCGGCAATAACATTTTAGGGTGGCCGTGACACCCTTTACCCCCAATTTCCACCGGCTGCGTTACGGCTCCGTCACGGCGGCGGAGTCAATAGGTTTCCATTAAAGTCAATGAGTGTATTTCCACTGAATGCGTTACAGCTGCGTTCCGACTCCGGCGAGCCGCAGCCCTCCGCATCAGATACGCAGAGCTTCTATTTTTGCCGGATGCCGGAGCGCTCCGCAGCACTACAGGGCAGAGTACGCAGGACAGGAAGTCGAGTGACAAAACAGAACAGCCAGAAACAAAATAAAAGATCCGTTTAATCTTCAAAATAAAATACACCGCGCTCATATTTCCCTACACTACACCTTGAAAACGTCATAATGGGCGGAGACAGGCTTGTTTTAACCCCGTTGACACGATGGATGAAGAAATGCTGATTATTGAGGTACAGAATCAACCCATCATCTATGACCCCTCACATCCTTTTTATAAGGACAACATTAAAAAGGATGCGGCGTGGAAAACTATAGCAGAAGTGATTGGTGTGGATGGTAAGTCACTATTTTTGTCCAAGAAATAAAGATAGAAAGCAAATAGCTAGTTATGTACTCGTAATGAGGAGTTATATAGCTATACAGGTTAAATATCGCGCGATCACACCAGAATTCGCGAGATTACATGGGGCCTCGTGACGTCAGCTGTCAGTCATGACCGCAGCCGTTCCGCAACAAATCCGGACCTGGTGGGTATTGACGGACGACGGAACACGGAGCTGTCACGCAGCGGAGCCGTTCCGCAGCCGTAACGCAGCCGGTGGAAATTGGGGGTTACACACACACATCAGTGCCAGATATGCGCTTATTGGCGCCGCCCTACTGATGGCGCCCTAGGCGACCGCAGAGTTTGCCTATGCCTAAAAACGGCCCCGTAGCACCAAATTAATAAAACACAATATATTTACTTCATTTTGTTTTCTATCATCCGCCGTGCACATTTTTGATGACGTAAGATGAACAAGTGCACAAGGGTTCGATAGAATCAAGTTGAGTGTGAAACCAGACCAGCGCTGCGGGGGACGCCGGGAACAATCGCGTTTGGACATGACCCCAGCAAACGTGCCCAGTGTTAAAGCCCCTTAATGTGCATTAGAAAAAAACAACAGCCTCTTTCCAAACTTGTAGCGTTTACAAACCTGTTGTCCAACAAAAGAGAACATTTAATCGAGTGTTTGAAATAACCTACTTTTGTAATCTGACAGGCTTCACATCACAGAATGAGGCAGAAATTATATAATTTTATATGAAGCGAATGAAGCGAGTAAACTCAAAATGTTCAAGCGTCCACCTTCGCGCGATTACCGCGAATTATTCGCGTGAATCGCGTCCGGTGTGAACGCCACATAACAAATTACCCAGTAGTTATTCTTTGAGTGTGGGTGGTAGCCTAATTGAAAGAAAATTAGGCTACTGATGGAAGAGATACAATTACAGATTGAACTATCTTATTATTAATATTAATATTGTGTGATATTATATTGCCTTAAATTCAATGTTTCTTTCTGTTCAACCTATGCTAATGGTCTAATTAACATACCATGCTAACATTACAAAACCTGTTTTTTGATATTTTGAATGCAATGCAAAGCTAAACTCAAATAAGAATAGATAAAACACCAATAAAAAACAATTCTGTACTTTATTTAACGATCACCTAAACATCATCTTGCTGTAAAAAGGACAAAGCAAAGAAAAATTAAGAAAGAATTTTGTTAGTGACTTTACTTTTCATCTTCGATTGCATAAGGTTAAATAATAACTTTACTTTCTGGTAGGTGACTGTTTTTTCATTTGTTTGGTAAATTCCTTGACTTCACTAAAATAATTGCCATTGTCAAAAATATTGTGCAATAATAAATTATATATTTTTTGCAAATGCAAACTACAAGCATGCCTAGGGTGATAAGTAAGGCCATGGAGGAACATCTCCTCGGCCTCCTGCCAGGACAATGCCTGCATCTCACATAGGCCATGAATGATGGCCTGTCCATATAAATTAATAAATTAATGAAGTAACATATAAAACATTGCATATATGGCCATAATAGAAACAATCCAATTGACAAACATGTTTGGGTCCACCTCAGGAAAAAGAAAACTACAAATTAGCTTTGGTTTCCAATTGAGAACATCCTGTGGGGCAAACAAAAAGTGTTATTTTATGTACATTATTTCATATTCATATTATATACATTTATATTTATATTCATATTATATATATTCAAATATTTATATATTCAGATACAGTTATTTCACCATTTGCAGGATCCTTCATATCACAGTTTAATTAACATGGATTCATTTTAATATGTACATTTTATAAGCACTAATTTAAGTAGGCTACATAAATTATATAAAGTAAAATAATTACTCCATCTGACATTAATTAATTCAATTTATAGTTTTAAGATAAAAGGTAATTTAAAAAAAAGGTCAAACTGTAAATCTGATTAAATAATTATTTAATATTAACACACTCAATGTATTTAATTGGTCTACCTTAATTTTAATCGGATTTTACAATGGCTTGTCTACAAAAAGTCCAAGGTTAAAGGCTAGCTGAGCTATTAAAAATATTTTCGGGAAAAAACTATCTTTACAAATATCAAATGAGCTATTCATGTTGGTGTATCGATGAGCTATAAAGTGGTTTGATTAAATATCCTTATTGATTAAATAAATGTGTTAAATAAAATTGATGATACTCACGTGTCGGCCTTCACATTGCAAAGATGTTTACCCGATCCAGTTTGATAGGAGGCGCTGTCTCGAAAAAACGAGGGGTCTGAGAATGCGGGACTGTAGCTGCAGCCGGCTCCGAGTCTGCAGCTTCATACTACTCGAGCTAGTTGATAGATTAAACTTTCGCCGTATCCGGTCGCAAAACTCCAAACATCTTCCTTTCTTAAGAATGACTTCAGTACCGTTCTTTGTTCTTTTCTCAAAGAAAGGCTTAACTCAAAGTCTTCCAGAGTCGCGGCCAAAGCCGATTCGAAAGACCGCCGTTCGCCAGCTTCTTTGTTTACGAGTAGCACGCAGAACCGCCGCAACTCTGCCGTGATGTGCCGTCATTATGTTAAGCCCGCCCACCGACTCTATAGCTTTATTACAGTATAGATGCTCCATCCCCTCTTCAAGAAGATCTGGGAAGAAGAACAAGTATCCACAGAATGGAAAGAAGGTTACCTCATTAAGATACCAAAGAAAGGCGGCTTGAGCTCCTGTTCTAACTGTAGAGGGATTACACTACTATCCATCCCAGGGAAGGATTTTAACAGGATTCTACTGGAAAGGATAAAGGACGTTGTCGACCCCCAGCTACGAGACCAACAGCCTGGCTTTCACAAAGATAGGTCATGCATAGAACAGACTGCAACTCTGCGCATCATCCTGGAACAGACTCTGGAGTGGAGTTCATCCCTGTAGATCAGGGGTGTCCAAACTCGGTCCTGGAGGGCCACTGTCCTGCAGAGTTTAGCTCTTACTTGCCTCAACACCTGTCTGGAAGTTTCTAGTATGCCTAGTAAGACCTTGATTAGCTGGTTCAGGTGTGTTTAATTGGGGTTGGAGCTAAACTTTGCAGGACAGTGGCCCTCCAGGATCAGGATTGGACAGCCCTGCTGTAGATCAATTGTATTGACTTCGAGAAATCGTTTGATAGCATGGATAGGGCATCACTTTGGAAGCTGTTTAGACATTACAGGTGCCGGAGAAAATCACCAACATCATCAGGAACTCTTACGAGCGACTGTCTTGCAGAGTGGTCCACAGCGGTCAACTCACTGACGCCTTCCTGGTACAAACAGGTGTGCGGAAGGGCTGTTTTGTTATCGCCGTTTTTGTTCCTGCTGGCCATCGGCTGGGTTGTGAAAATGTCCACAGCGGAAAAGCTGTATATATTTATATTTTACCAATATATAAAATTATTTATATTATTAACTTAGTAAAATGTATGGCAACTAGCCCATCTCCTCTATATCTTGCTGTGCTACCAAAAACTAGTGTGTTTTCCCAAGACAGGAGGAATTAATAAACATTGGCTTTCATGGTGTGATCTCAACTCTGTGTGACTTCAACATGTCCCTCTCCGCGGGACGCCTCCCGGGATGCCTCCCAGCACACCCGCACCACCGGCCAGGACCCCAGTAAGCACTGGGTTCCAGCCAGCAATTCAGAGATGCAGATTCAAGGCTAAAAGAAGTGAGACATAAATCTGTGTTGTGTCTCCCTAGAGAACAACACGTGAAAGTAATTCAATTTATATTGTATAAATGTGGTTTGCTAATATGAGCCTATGTGCCTAAAAGTGCATAAATATTTACAATATTATTATTTATTTATTTTTTGCAGTTTTTTGTTGGCATATTTGCAACAAGCAAACTGACAGGTCAACAAGCAGTCAGAAACTTTCAAGCCAATTTTTTTACTTACATTCGATTCTTGGCGAGAGTTTGTTTTGAACCCTGCACACACACACATAAGCACAAACAATAGCAATATCACAACTGTTAAAACGGATTTGAGATGGACTTAAAAATCACACTTGACCCATAGTGTAGACGGGGGGCGACATCTTATTAACGGATGATCTGTTATTAAGCATTCAGTCCGCTATGTTGCAAATAAGACTTGATATTGTAGAGCTCTTAAGGCCTGGGGTCAATAAACGGGCTCTAATAAAGGATGAACGCTCTCCCCACTATATTCAGATCAGTCAGTATGTATATTTCAAGGAGGAGTGCACATCCCAAAATTGGCCCGAAAGTAAGAAGTAAGACTTTAATCAAGGTCCGAAACTCTGAATAGTCAAGAGTCAAGATCTAAGCGTGAAATCCTGCTCGCACCATCGTCTCGGAGCGTGTCAGTCATCACCAAAAGCTCTGAAAACAAGTAATAAGGTCTGTGATTGAGCCATTCATCCCTTTCAAAAAGAAATATTCAAACCCCTAAATAAAAAAAGAGCTCTGTTTCAACACAGTAGTAAAGAAAGATGGAGAAACGAAATGCCTTTGGGCAATTTCAATTAATCTCTTGATTTAAGGAGGAGGCTGGAGGGAAAGAATAAAACTCTTTCCAGTCTGGCCTCTTATCAAAGTGCAGTTTGAATATTCCTGCAAAAAAGAGACCGATATTAAATATGGACAGCTACACAGTCTCTTTTTAATACGTAGTTACATTATGATCTTGATTTAAATACTGTCCTGGTTTGATTCTTCTGATTTCCTCAAGCAGTGTAAATGAACAATGGGTCTCTTTTACTATTTTAATTTTAGGAGAAAGGCTTAAGCTGGGTGCACACTGCGATTTATAATAGTCCTTCACGATTGTTGCTTGTCAGACTGTACGAACATGAGCCCTGCTGTAATCCATTTGTAAAAAAAAAAATAACTTTTGTAAACAGGTTCTTTTCAAAGTGCTATTCAAAAAGATTCATTAAACCCAGCAGTCACCACCAGTGTGTCCTTGAGCAAGGCACTTTACTCCATGTTGCTCCAGGGGGATTGTCCCTGTAATAAGGGCACTGTAAGTCGCTATGGATAAAAGTGTCTGCCAAATGCATAAATATAAATATAAATATAAACACACCTGGAACATTTACTTGCAGGTGAAATCCTGCCACTACAATAGGAATCGCATAAGGGACGAAAGATTTGCACACAGATTTTGCAACTGGTTCAAGATTGTCACACCAATTCACTGCATCATCCAACAGAACGCTTCTTGGTTTGAAAGTGACTTCGATGGACCTTGAATGCCTGCAAAATGTTGCTAGTGTGACTGCACCTTTAGGGGTTTAAATCAAGACATACTTAGAATTTGAATGCGTTATGGCCGTTCATTTACACAACAACACCGTTTTGCTGGCAAAAAAAATTTAAACGGGTTTCAAAGTGCAAGTTTTTTTAAACGACACCGTCATTCTCATGTAAACTACAAAAAAACATGATACCAACTTCGGTACCAAGTCGGCACTGAAATGTAAAAAAGGTGACCATACAAGCATTTCCCTCTAGCATTTTGAGCGCTATTGAACGGATTCTTAAACACCTCTGATTGGCCACTGTGTTCCCGTGCTCAACATATATCTCTCTGATTGGCCACTGTGTTCCCGTGCTCAACATATATGTCTCTGATTGGCCATTGTGTTCCCGTGCTCAACATATATGTCTCTGATTGGCCATTGTGTTCCCGTGCTTAACATACATGTCTCTGATTGGCCATTGTGTTCACACACTCAACATACAGTATATGTCTCTGATTGGCCATTGTGTTCACACGCTCAACATATATGTCTCTGATTGGCCATTGTGTTCATGTGCTCAACATATATGTCTCTGATTGGCCATTGTGTTCACACGCTCAACATGTCTCTGATTGGCCATTGTGTTCACACGCTCAACATATATGTCTCTGATTGGCCATTGTGTTCACACGCTCAACATATATGTCTCTGATTGGCCATTGTGTTCATGTGCTCAACATATATGTCTCTGATTGGCCATTGTGTTCACACGCTCAACATATATGTCTCTGATTGGCCATTGTGTTCACACGCTCAACATATATGTCTCTGAATGGCCATTGTGTTCATGTGCTCAACATATATGTCTCTGATTGGCCATTGTGTTCACACGCTCAACATATATGTCTCTGATTGGCCATTGTGTTCCCGTGCTCAACATACATGTCTCTGATTGGCCATTGTGTTCACACGCTCAACATACAGTATATGTCTCTGATTGGCCATTGTGTTCACACGCTCAACATACAGTATATGTCTCTGATTGGCCATTGTGTTCACACGCTCAACATATATGTCTCTGATTGGCCATTGTGTTCCCGTGCTCAACATACATGTCTCTGATTGGCCATTGTGTTCACACGCTCAACATACAGTATATGTCTCTGATTGGCCATTGTGTTCACACGCTCAACATATATGTCTCTGATTGGCCATTGTGTTCATGTGCTCAACATATATGTCTCTGATTGGCCATTGTGTTCATGTGCTCAACATATATGTCTCTGATTGGCCATTGTGTTCATGTGCTCAACATGTCTCTGATTGGCCATTGTGTTCATGTGCTCATCATATATGTCTCTGATTGGCCATTGTGTTCACACGCTCAACATATATGTCTCTGATTGGCCATTGTTTTCACACGCTCAACATATATGTCGTACAGGGCATAGCGTTGCGTTATTTAAAGGGGAAGTTTAAGCGTCAATGAGAAACAAAGACCGCACTGAATCAATATCTATTCTTGTTACTTTCATGTGACTGGAACAGCTTTTATACGCAGTTTCCAAATTGAATTTGTATATATTTGTTCATGGATTACAGTTCCAAAATGGTATGTATGTATGTATGTATTTGTTAATAAGGAATAAAATTAATACCAGTAATACCATTTGGTTGGGGGGTGCCAATAAGGATTTTGCCTAGGGCAGCAAAATGGCTTGAAACGGCCCTGGTGTGCAGGCACGTAGTCTTTCTTTATAAAGTGACATCGCCAACTACCTGTCTGGCATGCATAATACAGCGTTATTAGTCATTTTAGCAGATCAGTGTGTTCTCAAAGAAATATTCAAATCCATCAGTTACAACCCCCAATATTTCAACATAAAAATCACAGTCGATCAGAGTCGTTTTGATAACATTGTAATTTGTACACAGAAAAAAAACATTTCCGCTCTTACAGAACAGAGCAAGATTTATATATTGGTATCTCTAGAGTTTGAGCATTAAAATGGAACGAATTCATAATAATACAAATCAAAGAAAAAACGAATCTTCTCATGCCCTGTAGTGAAGCAAAGATGTCTAATCACATATTTGTGGGGTGCTCTTGCACCAGCTGAGCAACTGCCATTGAGATGAATGGGAATCAGTCCAGTCTGGGCTGTCCGCCTCTCTGGGGGATTTATAGAGGCTTTGGGGCACTTGACCACAAGCTCATCTTAACTGCCTTCTGCTCAGGTCATTCTTTTCCTTCCCGCGTGCAGCTCAGTTGATAGGTTCCAGTCCATGCGATCATGATCCTTAAATGGGTATGGAGAAGATGAAAAAGTGTATGTCAAATGCTCGCTCCCCTCCTCAGGCAATGTCTTCTTTTATTCACTGAGGAGCTTGGATGCACAAATCGCAGATGGGCTTCTTTATAAAGGAGCTGCATCTCTGATAATGTAGGACGTAAAGGCTTTTGAAATGTGAGGGGCATTGATCCAGTGAGTTATTATTTTGGGTTTAGAAAAAGAATGAAATACAAGATCAATATAAAAATAATTAAATGAACAAAGATAGGCTACATTATGATCAAAATGTTCTGCCATCTGTACAAACAACAATGTTCGAAAACAAACTGACACATCCTCATATTGGGCTTTCAAGTTGTTTAGAAGTGTCGAGAGGAAGTAGCATATGGTGTCATTTTTACCCATATGTTGTATTTCAGATCAGGTATTGGTTTTGAGAGCAAGTTGTGCTCACAGTCGGTGGTGATACCATTCGTCCTTTGATCCTGCAACCCACCTCACCTGGATCCTACTGTACTACAGTCTGTCATCAAAGATCCCTCTCACTGATTTCATCAAAGCAAAACTCCTCCAAGACCTGCCAGAACCAGGTGATGCTCAATAAAGTTTATGTGACACTTATGAGGGACATTTATTGTAAATTCCAGACTTAAAATGTCTGTCATTCCCAACTAATCAAACTAATGGACTTTAAGACCTTCATAAGGACTTGTGAAATCTTCAAATTAGATTTTTGCCTTTGTGGGACACCAGTCATATTAAGATTTTATAAGTTCTAAAATAAGTTCTTAATTTTATATAAAAAAAGGAATGATTAAAGCATTTAACAGTTGCTTTAAAGGGGACATATTATGCCCCTTTTTACAAGATGTAAAATAAGTCTCTAATGCCTCTGATGAATGTGAAGTTGTAGCTCAAAATATATGTTTTATAGCCTGTTAAAGGTGCTGTATGTAAGTTTTTGACTCTACTAAAGCATACAATATCACATGTTTGCAGATATTTAGGAAACATCTCTCCGTAAAACAACGCCACACCCACTTATTCTACACTCTAAAAAAAAAGGTTCTATATGGCACCAAAAATGGTTCTTGGCTCGTAATCATAGGGGAACCTTTTTAAGTGCTATATAGCACCAATTTTGGTGCTTCAGTGGTTCTTCAGCGGTTCTTCAGAGGTTCTTCACCGGTTCTTTGACTAAGGTGCTATATAGCACCGCTAACTAAGGTGCTATATCACCGCTACCATATACAGAACATGTTAAGATATGGTGCTATACAACCAAAAGTGGTTCCTCTATGATTACGACGAAGAACCATTTTTGGTGCCATATAGAACCTTTTTTTTTTAGAGTGTACTTGGAAATGTGCGTTCCATGTCACAATGTCTGTTTTTGTTTTGGTCTGTGCGTCGAGTCTGAGGAGGAGGGGGCCATATTTTGAATTTGGACTGCAGTACCCATTGCAACCACTAGCTGTCATTCTTACATACAGCACCTTTAAATGAGTATTTTTTGGGGTGAGCAAAAACACAGTTTTTGTGTATGTCCCTTTAAATGCAAATGAGCTGGAACATCCCCCTTTCAAGAAGAGGGCGGAGCTTCACTAGCTTGTGCATGAAGGAATTGAAAATAATGAACAAAGAAATTTGCTTTACTGTTGTCAACCCACATTCCTCATCAGAAGGGCCATCTGGAAGACAATAGAAAGGCCTGTGTGCCAAATGGGTGCTACACCTTTACAGTGGGAGAAGTTTGGTCTGATTGGTCAGTTTGAATGTGTCATGTTTGAGTTTGGTCACATGGTCAAGGAGAGATAAAAAATAAGTTGTAACTGTGGCTCTTTCTCTCTTATTCTCTGGCTCTTGAGGTTTTTGGGGCTTATCTTCCTTGCTCTCTCTCTCTCTCTCTCTCTCTCTCTCTCTCTCTCTCTCTCTCTCTCTCTCTCTCTCTCTCTCTCTCTCTCTCTCTCTCTCTCTCTCTCTCTCTCTCTCTCTCTCCCTCTCTCTCTCTCTATCCCTCAGGTAACATTTTATTCCTGTTGTGTACGATTAATGGTATAAGTTTATCATCTCATACATCCATTTTGAAACTATTTTAAGTGTAACCATAACCAGATTTTGTCATTAAATCCTTTCTATTACGAATACTGTGCTAACTACTTTTGATTTGGTATTGACTTTGAAGGGCTCGCTATTGCAATACAATATAGTCACATTATAGCAACACTCTCCCACATATTTTGCTATTGTAACTGCACTTATTTCCGTCGTTGGTATAAGTTGCAGTGGGTGGAAATAGACAAGAAATGTACAGTTTTCTTCCATCTTTCTGATAACGTTTCTTTAGTCGTTCGGTAACCCTCCAGCCTGAACCCCTGGAGGAGTCACTCTTACATGCGACCACAACAACAGAACATGTCAGTTCTAACCGGAGTAGGACCATAATGCCTACAGAGAATATCTGCTACATGGAGACAGAGCAGTATAGTTTAGTTTAATTGCGGTTTTAACTAATGTTGCCATCTTGCTTTTATCCCCTACTTGTACAAGCCTGTTGTAGCGGATCCCATCCGAATGATGGCCTAAACTTGACTGATGAGTTTTATGAAGTTTATTGTTCATCACACAAAAGATGAAGCGTCTGTTTTCACTGTCAGAGCTAAAACACAGTACAAGAAGTCTAATCCATAAACACACTCTCTCTCTTTCGCATTATCATCAGCATACACAGCGATTCACACAAACACACTCTTTACAACTAACAGTAAACAAATATATACAGAGCTTAAGCCTTTTCAGGGGTGCTCGAACTGATAAACTTTATATCCGTAAAACATCTCAGATAAACGATTATAAAGTGCGTGCTCTCCTTTTCATTGCCAGTATCGCTCCAGAGACTGTAAGCTGGATCACGAATAGTTGGTACTGATCCATCGTTGAGCTTTAACTTTTTAGCAAAACCTGTCTTGAATGGTCCCTCGTTCAGGTAATGCCAAGACACTGTTGTCGCTAAAGCTGCTCGAGCGCGGACAAAATGGAGGACAGTGTTCAACTGACTGAGGTTGGAAACTATCCTAATCGCTGAAAGTCCATCAGCGCGGGTGGAAACGCCCCTTAATATTATAATAGATCCCCTTCCTATGTCAGAAGGGGAGAGAAATCTGAGCAGCTCATTTTTTCACATGCTTGCAGAAAAAGTCCTTTTCCACGTTTATGGTGTTGGTAGATGCACCACGGACCCGATTATAGCACTTAAACATGAAAAAAGTCAGATTTTCATGATATGTCCCCTTTCAAGTTTGCATAGGAAACACGAAATCAGTGTTAATTTCGTTGACAAATAATTTTCGTCATCATTTTCGTCAACAACCTTTTTTCACTGACGAAAACGAGATGATAACTAAATAAAAACTAGTGTTGGATGACAAACACTATAATGAAAATCACCTGTCATTTACGTCAACAAATAAAAACGAGACGAAAATGTTCGGGAGGGACGATAAGGGAAGAGATCGGGTCAGAACTGATGTCCTGTGTCACAGATGCGCACATTTGATCTGAGCTGATCTAACCGCTGGAGAACACGGCTCACACACCCCCAATCCAGCGCTACAGAGCGGCTCAATCAATCAATAACACACATTTATGCCAGACAATTGTTTATGAACTAATGCTGATGAATAATGACAATGTTTACTTTACGATGTTTATATAGTAATGTGTTTTAGACGGTTGTAACAATGCATATTTTATCTCCTCATCTGAACTTGAATGAGCTCCTGCAACTGCAATAGTAAGGCGAGATTTCAAAATAAGAGTCCCGGCGTATTTCCAGCTTGTTTATAATTAAAAGTCACGCATTATATATTCGTTTTTGCTTACACAATAAACTGTATTTACTTTCATTCCCATTTAAATTTGCTGCAATAATTCTACTGAGGCAAATAATTTGTTCATATGAAGTATCACAATGAAATAAAAAATATCTATTGTGTTTTACCTAATGTGTATTGTCAAGCTGTTTGCAATGTGGAAATGTAGTACAATAATTCAGGAGATTACATTTTCATTCATACTTTTCAATAGTTTTATTGTTATGGTTATACAATACAATGATTACAACTTAAACGATTATTATTGTGTTTATAAAGATAAAAATGCCTACATGTCATAATGGATAGTCATCGCATGTGTCAGAATGACCTATTTGCAGTAATGATGAATCGGCTACTTATTTAACCAATCGTGGCAATACACACGTGTGTTTAAACTGACTCGACTGATGTAAATAGTGAATCCTCTGGCTTTTAAAGGGAATGGGAGATGATGTATGTATGCATTGGTTTATTTCACGTTACACACAAAACACAGCCATGACTCATTAAGAAACTAGAGACAACCATTTTGGACCATTTTTCCCATCGTTAAACTAGCAAAAGTGGATTCGGATACACCCTAAGAGCACCTGTGCCATGAGCTTCAGACCATGAGCTCAGATCGTTAAAATAGGGCCCTGAGAGTTTATACTTTAGCTGGTTTAAAGGTGCTGTATGTAAGAATAACAGCTAGTGGTTGAAATGGGTACTGCAGTCCAAATTCTAAATATTGTTTGCCCCGCCCCCTCCTCCTCTAGTCTCCGCCTCAGACGTCCTGCCCACGGTCCACTGGCTGAACGTCTGATGCATATGGCACACTTATCTGGAAACACTTCGGGATATTCAAAGTCGTCATATGATTGGTTGAATTTTACAGGATGTCCGTGAGACATGTGTGTTGCTTGGAAACAAATGCCATGCCGCCAAAGCCCCTCGTGACAGAAGAACGCCGTCGTGTTTACAACAGTGACAATGAGTGCTTACACACTCTAAAAAATGTTGGGTTAAAACAACCCATTCACTGGATTAAAACAACCCAACCGTTGGGTTAAAACAACCCATTCACTGGATTAAAACAACCCAACCATTGGGTTAAAACAACCCATTCACTGGGTTAAAACAACCCATTCACTGGATTAAAACAACCCAATTGCTGGGTTAAAACAACCCAACCGCTGGGTTAAAACAACCCATTCACTGGATTAAAACAAACCATTCACTGGATTAAAACAACCCATCCGTTGGGTTAAAACAACCCATTCACTGGATTAAAACAACCCAACCGTTGGGTTAAAACAACCCATTCACTGGATTAAAACAACCCAACCATTGGGTTAAAACAACCCATTCACTGGGTTAAAACAACCCAACCATTGGGTTAAAACAACCCATTCACTGGATTAAAACAACCTAACCGTTGGGTTAAAACAACCCATTCACTGGATTAAAACAACCCAACCTTTGGGTTAAAACAACCCATTCACTGGGTTAAAACAACCCAACCATTGGGTTAAAACAACCCATTCACTGGGTTAAAACAACCCAACCGTTGGGTTAAAACAACCCATTCACTGGATTAAAACAACCTAACCGTTGGGTTAAAACAACCCATTCACTGGATTAAAACAACCCAACCATTGGGTTAAAACAACCCATTCACTGGGTTAAAACAACCCAACCGTTGGGTTAAAACAACCCATTCACTGGATTAAAACAACCCAAACATTTGGTTAAAACAACCCATTCACTGGATTAAAACAACCCAACCATTGGGTTAAAACAACCCATTCACTGGGTTAAAACAACCCATTCACTGGATTAAAACAACCCAATTGCTGGGTTAAAACAACCTAACCGCTGGGTTAAAACAACCCATTCACTGGATTAAAACAACCCATTCACTGGATTAAAACAACCCATCCGTTGGGTTAAAACAACCCATTCACTGGATTAAAACAACCCATTCACTGGATTAAAACAACCCATTCACTGGATTAAAACAACCCATTCACTGGATTAAAACAACCCATTCACTGGATTAAAACAACCCATTCACTGGATTAAAACAACCTAACCGTTGGGTTAAAACAACCCATTCACTGGATTAAAACAACCCAACCATTGGGTTAAAACAACCCATTCACTGGGTTAAAACAACCCAACCATTGGGTTAAAACAACCCATTCACTGGGTTAAAACAACCCAACCGTTGGGTTAAAACAACCCATTCACTGGATTAAAACAACCTAACCGTTGGGTTAAAACAACCCATTCACTGGATTAAAACAACCCAACCATTGGGTTAAAACAACCCATTCACTGGATTAAAACAACCCATTCACTGGATTAAAACAACCCAACCATTGGGTTAAAACAACCCATTCACTGGATTAAAACAACCCATTCACTGGATTAAAACAACCCAACCATTGGGTTAAAACAACCCATTCGCTGGATTAAAACAACCCAATTGCTGGGTTAAAACAACCCATTCACTGGATTAAAACAACCCAATTTCTGGGTTAAAACAACCCATTCACTGAATTAAAACAACCCAACCATTGGGTTAAAACAACCCATTCACTGGATTAAAACAACCCAACCGTTGGGTTAAAACAACCCATTCACTGGATTAAAACAACCCAACCGTTGGGTTAAAACAACCCATTCACTGGGTTAAAACAACCCAACCGTTGGGTTAAAACAACCCATTCACTGGATTAAAACAACCCAACCATTGGGTTAAAACAACCCATTCACTGGGTTAAAACAACCCATCCGTTGGGTTAAAACAACCCATTCACTGGATTAAATCAACCCAATTGCTGGGTTGTTTTTAACCCAGCATTTTTTAGAGTGCAGGATCAACTAAACACTGGATGTGAAGTTATCACACAGAACAAAACAAAAACAGACATTACGACACGGAACGCACATTTCAAAGCAGAATAACTGGCTGTAGCGTTGTTATTCAGAGAGATGAGTATGTGAACTCAGCATGTTTCCTAAATATCTGCAAACATATTATGGTATTTTTATGCTTTAGTACAGTCAAAAACTTACATACAGCACCCTTAAAAGACATGAAAGGTGGTAAAACTGCAAAACCACATTTAATAATGGGGAACACAGTTTTTCCAATCTTATTGCACAAATTCTGAAATGAATAGTTTTTTTTTCCCCCTTATTCTTTTTCTCTTTTTGTGGTAATGTTGTTGCTGTTTGGTGGAACAGTGCAATCATTTCAGTGACTTGTAAGAAGTAATTCAGGGTCAATGTGAACAAAATGAGAAGGACATTCAATATCACAGGATAACCAGCTCTCAATATGGCTGTCACCGTGTCAGGCTCCATACTGATGAAATAACCAAAGCAATATGAACTTGAAACCTGTGTAAATGCAATATTTGTAGATCTGGGAGGAGAAACACGCTGACTGTGACACCAGTGTCACTTTCTTTATGAGCTCGTAATGTTTCACAAAAGCATTTTGCACAATTTTAAAAACAACTTGGTGAGATTACCCAGAGGAATCATCCCCATTCAAATGTATGTATGTGTGTATGTATGGACGGACAGACAGACGGATGGATGGATGGATGGATGCATGGATGTATACACTCCCCTAAAGGATTATTAGGAACAGCACACTAATACTGTGCTTGACCCCCTTTCGCCTTCAGAACTGCCTTAATTCTACGTGGCATTGATTCAACAAGGAGCTGAAAGCATTCTTTAGAAATGTTGGCCCATATTGATAGGATAGCATCTTGCAGTTGATGGAGATTTGTGGGATGCACATCCAGGGCACGAAGCTCCCGTTCCACCACATCCCAAAGATGCTCTATTGGGTTGAGATCTGGGGACTGTGGGACGGCCATTTTAGTCCAGTGAACTCATTGTCATGTTCAAGAAACCAATTTGAAATGATTGGAGCTTTGTGACATGGGGCATTATCCTGCTGGAAGTAGCCATCAGAGGATGGGCACATGGTGGTCATAAAGGGATGGACATGGTCAGAAACAATGCTCAGGTAGGCCGTGGCATTTAAACGATGCCCAATTGGCACTAAGGGGCCTAAAGTGTGCCAAGAAAACATCCCCCACACCATTACACCACCACCACCAGCCTGCACAGTGGTAACAAGGCATGATGGATCCATGTTCTCATTCTGTTTACGCCAAATTCTGACTCTACCATCTGAATGTCTCAACAGAAATCCAGACTCATCAGACCAGGCAACATTTTTCCAGTCTTCAACTGTCCAATTTTGGAGAGCTCGTGCAAATTGTAGCCTCTTTTTCCTATTCGTAGTGGAGATGAGTGGTACCCGGTGGGGTCTTCTGCTGTTGTAGCCCATCCGCCTCAAGGTTGTGCGTGTTGTGGCTTCACAAATGCTTTGCTGCATACCTCGGTTGTAACGAGTGGTTATTTCAGTCAAAGTTGCTCTTCTATCAGCTTGAATCAGTCGGCCCATTCTCCTCTGACCTCTAGCATCAACAAGGCATTTTCGCCCACAGGACTGCCGCATACTGGATGCTTTTCCCTTTTCACACCATTCTTTGTAAACCCTACAAACTGAGGGCCTCAAAGACCTGTTAGTCTGCCTTTAAAATGTCCACCTCCACTCCATTTATTATCCTAAATTAGATGCACCTGTTTGAGGTCGTTAGCTGCATAAAGACACCTGTCCACCCCATACAATCAGTAAGAATCCAACTACTAACATGGCCAAGACCAAAGAGCTGTCCAAAGACACTAGAGACAAAATTGTACACCTCCACAAGGCTGGAAAGGGCTACGGGGAAATTGCCAAGCAGCTTGGTGAAAAAAGGTCCACTGTTGGAGCAATTCCAGAAAGTCATGTGGTCAGATGAGACCAAAATAGAACTTTTTGGTCATAATTCCACTAAACGTGTTTGGAGGAAGAAGAATGATGAGTACCATCCCAAGAACACCATCCCTACTGTGAAGCATGGGGGGGTAGCATCATGCTTTGGGGGTGTTTTTCTGCACATGGGACAGGGCGACTGCACTGTATTAAGGAGAGGATGACCGGGGCCATGTATGCGAGATTTTGGGGAACAACCTCCTTCCCTCAGTTAGAGGATTGAAGATGGGTCGAGGCTGGGTCTTCCAACATGACAATGACCCGAAGCACACAGCCAGGATAACCAAGGAGTGGCTCTGTAAGAAGCATATCAAGGTTCTGGCGTGGCCTAGCCAGTCTCCAGACCTAAACCCAATAGAGAATCTTTGGAGGAGCTCAATCTCCGTGTTTCTCAGTGACAGGCCAGAAACCTGACTGATCTAGAGAAGATCTGTGTGGAGGAGTGGGCCAAAATCCCTCCTGCAGTGCAAACCTGCTGAAAAACTACAGGAAACGTTTGACCTCTGTAATTGCAAACAAAGGCTACTGGACCAAATATTAACATTGATTTTCTCAGGTGTTCAAATACTTATTTGCAGCTGTATCATACAAATAAATAGTTTAAAAAATCATACATTGTGATTTCTGGATTTTCTTTTTAGATTATGTCTCTCACAGTGGACATGCACCTACGATGACAATTTCAGACCCTCCATGATTTCTAAGTGGGAGAACTTGCAAAATAGCAGAGTGTTCAAATACTTATTTTCCTCACTGTATATATGCATGTATGTATGTACGGATGTATGTACGGATG
Source organism: Romanogobio albipinnatus (assembly GCA_023566225.1). Lineage (NCBI taxonomy): Eukaryota > Metazoa > Chordata > Actinopteri > Cypriniformes > Gobionidae > Romanogobio > Romanogobio albipinnatus. Next base: position 2,826,279 of record CM042244.1, read on the forward strand.
TACACATGGACGGATGGATGGATGGATGGATGGATGGATGGATGTTTGGGTGTATGTATGGATAGATGGATGGATGGATGAGAGAGAGAGAGAGAGAGAGAGAGAGAGAGAGAGAGAGAGAGAGAGAGAGAGAGAGAGAGAGAGAGATTAGCAAGAAATGTCTTCAAAAGAGGAAAGCAAAGTACTTTTGCATAAAATTGCAGCACAGTCCAGACCGCTTACGGAGCTGAAGGGATGGAGGTTAATTGACTCCCAGAATAGCCACTGTGAGCTTGTGTATAGGTAGGCTCTGATCCAGGCTCCATCCGGACTCAGCCAGCTTAAGCAGCGCTGCTTGTTACCAGGCTTCATTTGCTTCATAAATAGGCCCTAGATGATGCTTTAGTGGCCGTGTTGGAGTGTAATGTTGGAGTATCAGCTGTGCTATCGAACAGAAACAAATAACACTCAAATAGTATCCCACATCAAAAGGAAATTAGGCACTTATGTATATTACCATTTCCTCGCATCTTCTGCAAAGAGAATATCTTGATCTCATCATATTCAGCATGAAAAACATGCTGCACGTTTACTTTAGTTCAAGTGAGCATCAAAGATATTCAATCCAATCCTATCGAAAGACATAAAAATCCCTTGTGGAGAATGTGATGACAACTTCATCTGAATATAATCACGTCACATCATCCATCGTATAACAGGATCACAAAAGAAACAACAATGCAAGAAGCTCTTCTGATGTGTGAAATAATTATAGCTTCTATTAAGACATGTTTCGCAGTCAAAAGGCCCAAGTGTGTCAGCTCTTAAAAAAACACACACACATTCAAAGGGATTTCACGATGTCAGGTGGATAGTAATCATGAACACAACTCATTCCAAAGCGAAGACAAAAAAATGCTGGTATTGTCAAAATGCAAGTGGAATGCAGATTCATTGAATTGCTGGTATTCCACATGCAAATTTACAAATGCTTTAAATTCCTTTAGTGATGCCAACAGAGGATGAAAGAAGCTATACAGACGACTCCACAGATACATATGCTAATTATTAGTGAAATCTGGTCTCTACACGATGTTCTGCCCCCTGATAGATAGCTTGGCTCTTGGTTCAGAGCGTAAGAATTCATATCAAATCAATACAAATTCAATCTCTGAAGTCTAAGTTGTAGTGTTGGTTTAGTTACTGTGATTTGCCTTTGTACGGCAGTGTTTTAGGCTTCTTTTCAACGATAGGTCATTCGTTAAAGGAAATGAACATTCAAAACTAATTCAAGGAACAACTCAAGACTTCTCGGATTCAATGAAAAGCACCTCATGAAAAATATTTTGATGAATATCAGAGATATACTGCATGAAATGATCCAAAAATGCAATGTATTTGCCTGTGCAATTCTCCTTTTTTTAATGTGTGTATGTATGTGTTCGTTCATTCATTATTTTATGTATTAATTTCATTAAATAAATCAAAATAATACCTGCACTGTAACAAGCGAAAACAACAACCACTCAGCTTACCTCAATAAAAGTATTTTAATTTGTTGTAATTTTATTTTGTAAAGTCTATCTACTCCTCCGGGCTGAGTTTAAAAAAGAGATAGCTGTCATTCATTCCGATAGCTATCTCTTTTTTAAACTCAGCCCGGAGGAGTAGATAGACTTTACAAATGAAATAGTGATGTGGTTGTAAATACATAGTGTCGATGATGTGGTTGATGAAATCAAATGGTGATCGTTATAGAAATTTTTCCCTGTGTTGAATATATTTATTTCGAATTGGAGGCCTATTTATCTATTAATCTAAATTTTATAAATGGAGAATTTTGTATTCTGTAGCAGCACCTTGTCCTATCTACCTTATTTATTTATCTCAATTATTTGTTGCACAATCAGAGCCTGTAACTTCAGTATTTTATGTATTTCGGTCTTGCATTTGTGTCTGTCCTGTGTCTATGTCTTGCTGCAGAACCAGTTGCCCTACGGGGACAAATAAAGCTTACCTAACTAGTATTATTATGAATATTAAATTATTAATATATTAATAGCTTTGTCCAATTAAATGATTCGACTGCATAAGCTAATGGGTATTCCATTAGTCTAGGATTCCATAATGCAGTACAATCATGGCTATTTATTTATTTATTCGAAATTGTAGGTTTTCTGAAGACATCACCACATCAACAAACCCCTCAGATTGTCTCCTAATGGCACTGTTTCTCTTTTATTTCCATCTCTTTTATATTAAAGCTTCTCAAGTCAAGAGCCGTTCTGTGTTGGATTGTCCTTGAATGATTTGTGATGATATCAGTGGTTTCGTACGGCTCTAAAGCGAAGGAGTTGAGTGTTGTTATTATTAATTATAAAGGGTTTTGCTTTTCTAGCCTCAGCACATTTATAGTAATACAGTAAATTAGATTATTATTCATGCAAACATTTACTGTAGGTGCTTGTTTGTCTTTATGTGCTCCCAGAGACCCCAATAATGTATGTGTACAATTACTGACTTAATCAAAACCCAGTAGGCATGTATCATTAAATCATAATTTCTGAAGTTTTTAAAGCAGTGCAAACAGAACATGAGGCTTAACACCAGACATTCATATGCATTGCAGTGAAAATCATTGCGTATGAAATTTTCATAAATGCAGGAAAGACACCTGCAGTAAAAGTTCAACATGAGTGAGCTCAGGACTTTTTGCTGAATGCACTAAATATCGTCCGAATGAGTTCCTTCTGAATATACTGAGGGCACTCTTGGCGTTTGGAGATTGCTCGAGAGGGAAGCAGTAATGAACAGGAGTTATGACTTGAGAATATGTCCTGAAGTGCCTCTCACACTTCTTGAAACACTGCCTGTCTTTCTCCACATCATATGCTTTCACCACAGACAGTAGATTTCATCATCTACGCCGTCTTGTTTTTTTTTTCATGAAAGCGCTGTGCTCATCAAATATGAATGATGCTAACATGTTTTGAAGAGCCCAAACATCACCGTATAAGGCCTAACAACCAGCTCTACTCTCTCTGTTGACAACTTGTTTAGCTGTCAGAAACACTTTCTATGACAATAGAAAGAGGCAAGGCTAATCCGATTAAAACCAAAATCAAACTGTAAAGTCACAAGATCCTCAGCGTGGACTAGATATGCCAGGAATGGACTTGTGTTTATTAGGGCTGGGTATCATTCAAAAGGTTTAGATAGCATTACCAATACCTTGACTTTTTTTTACAGACTCAAAGACTCAAAAGCGTTCACACCAAACGCGAATAGAGCGTCTAGTTGGACGCTTGAACATTTTGAATCCATTCGCATGTTCACAGCGAATTGGACGCGCGTATAAATCGAGCGTTTGAAGCGAAATAGACACGCGTTCAAGGCGCTCCAGGAGAAATAGCCTATGTCATAAAACACCACTCTGCCTCTTTTCATTTTCATTAAAAAAAAATATTAAAGCAGCACTAGGTAACTTTTCAACCTTCATAATATATTTTCAAGACTCTTGTGATGATACATCGACTTACAATAGGTTGAATGGCACGTCTGCCATAGCCTGACGGGGTCTGTATCGTTTTTATTCGTACTTTTAAACTTCGGGTTTCGGGTAGTAACCCGAGAAAAAAAAGAACTACAAAATTCGACTGCTTTACGGCATATACGTCACTTCCACCATCACCCCCACTTCCTTAAAAGGGTTAGTTCACCCAAAAATTATGTCATTAATTACTCACCCTCATGTCGTTCGACACCCGTAAGACATTCGTTCATCTTTCGAACACAAATGAAGATATTTTTGTTGAAAGCTGATGGCTGAGAAAGGCCTCAGCAAGCCCTCCATAGGGATTCAGTGCATTTACACTCTCAAGACCCATAAAAGGCACTAAACACGTCATTACAAAGTCCATCTCACTACAGTGGCTCTACAATAACTTTACAAAGCGACGACAATAGTTTTTGTGCGCAAAAAAAAATCTAAATAACGACTTTATTCAACACGAACTTTGTCCTCAGCCGTGAACTCATGAAGCCCCACGACGCATGCGCGAGAATATGATGCAGATCCGGCGTTCGGACACATGACCGACAATGTGTTTACAAGCAGAGGAAGACGCGCCGTATCTAAGCTGTTGAATTCTACATTGATCGTGCTTTAGGTCTCGGCGTAGTGCTCAAAATGGGACTAAAGTGTGCATTTCATGGATTCCCGAATGCCGGCGCTACGTCATTCTCGCGCATGCGTCATGTCAACAAATGCACGTGCGATGCATCCCCTGATGGACAGTAGTAGAGGACAATACTGTTTCCCAACTGTAGGGGGACCCCGAGAGCAAAAGTTACCTAGTGCTGCTTTAAACATTAATAGCCACACAAATGTGGTCCAGGCAACTCCTACATTATCTTCACTGCATGTATATTTAAATATCCTAAAAAATAAAGTAATGAAACTTCACTTTGCCCTCAGCCTAAACGATTTGCCAGGGAACAAATTATAGATCCATGAGACCAAATATCGGCCGTTAGATCCACACAAGACGAATTATAGCTGGAGACGCCACAGAGACACCAGAGCCAGCGGCTGAAGGACTGGCTGAGGAAAGGCTGCTCTCGCCGGGGTTAATGAGCGCTGAGCACCCTGATCCACTGGAGCTCACAACTCCACACACACCAGATCACATGTTCAACTCCACACACACCAGATCACATGTTCAACTCCACACACACCGGATCACATGTTCAACTCCACACACACCAGATCACATGTTCAACTCCACACACACCAGATCACATGTTCAACTCCACACACACCAGATCACATGTTCAACTCCACACACACCAGATCACATGTTCAACTCCACACACACCAGATCACATGTTCAACTCCACACACCAGATCACATGTTCAACTCCACACACACCAGATCACATGCTCAACTCCACACACACACCAGATCACATGTTCAACTCCACACACACCAGATCACATGTTCAGCTCCACACACACCAGATCACATGTTCAGCTCCACACACACCAGATCACATGTTCAGCTCCACACACACCAGATCCCATGTTCAACTCCACACACACCAGATCACATGTTCAACTCCACACACACCAGATCACATGTTCAACTCCACACACACACCAGATCACATGTTCAACTCCACACACACCAGATCACATGTTCAACTCCACACACACCAGATCACATGTTCAACTCCACACACACCGGATCACATGTTCAACTCCACACACACCAGATCACATGTTCAACTCCACACACACCAGATCACATGTTCAACTCCACACACACCAGATCACATGTTCAACTCCACACACACCAGATCACATGTTCAACTCCACACACCAGATCACATGTTCAACTCCACACACACCAGATCACATGCTCAACTCCACACACACACCAGATCACATGTTCAACTCCACACACACCAGATCACATGTTCAACTCCACACACACACACACCAGATCACATGTTCAACTCCACACACACCAGATCACATGTTCAACTCCACACACACCAGATCACATGTTCAACTCCACACACACCGGATCACATGTTCAACTCCACACACACCAGATCACATGTTCAACTCCACACACACCAGATCACATGTTCAACTCCACACACACCAGATCACATGTTCAACTCCACACACACCAGATCACATGTTCAACTCCACACACCAGATCACATGTTCAACTCCACACACACCAGATCACATGCTCAACTCCACACACACACCAGATCACATGTTCAACTCCACACACACCAGATCACATGTTCAGCTCCACACACACCAGATCACATGTTCAGCTCCACACACACCAGATCACATGTTCAGCTCCACACACACCAGATCCCATGTTTAACTCCACACACACCAGATCACATGTTCAGCTCCACACTCACCAGATCACATGTTCAACTCCCCACACACCAGATCACATGTTCAACTCCACACACACCAGATCACATGTTCAGCTCCACACACACCAGATCACATGTTCAACTCCACACACACCAGATCACATGCTCAACTCCACACACACCAGATCACATGTTCAGCTCCACACACACCAGATCACATGTTCAACTCCACACACACCAGATCACATGTTCAACTCCACACACACCAGATCACATGTTCAACTCCACACACACCAGATTACATGCTCAACTCCACACACACCAGATCACATGTTCAACTCCACACACACACCAGATCACATGTTCAACTCCACACACACCAGATCACATGTTCAACTCCACACACACACCAGATCACATGTTCAACTCCACACACACCAGATCACATGTTAAACTCCACACACACCAGATCACATGTTCAACTCCACACACACCAGATCACATGTTCAACTCCACACACACCAGATCACATGTTAAACTCCACACACACCAGATCACATGTTAAACTCCACACACACCAGATCACATGTTCAACTCCACACACACCAGATCACATGTTAAACTCCACACACACCAGATCACATGTTCAACTCCACACACACCAGATCACATGTTCAACTCCACACACACCAGATCACATGTTCAGAGAGGAGCTCTCTTTATACATAAACCATAGTTTTGAGCTTTAAGCAACTACATTATCGCCTGAAAAAGTCTTAAAACTACGTTTTGTCACACATTAACAGTAGATTTTAACAAAAAAGACGTGTCAGCCCATGTCAGCCATTTCTCAAAGAGACGAGCCGCTGGCAGAAGCCCCGCCCATGACGCGAATTCACATCTGTTGTAGTGAATGTCACGCGCGAATGAAGCATTAACTCATTATGCTCAAGGTTCCAACTTTGCGTGAATAGCGCGATTTATTCGATTATTTTTTTTTCTTAAAAAATACGGCTAGCGTATTTTCTCAATTGTTTTCAATGTGAGTGGTGTGTTTTTAAAGCAACAGGAGCGTAACGAGGCGCTGAGCATCTATTTCACGCAGAAGCACTGAGTGATCATGTTTATCGTTTTCCAAAATCACACAATAGACCCTTTTTTACATTCCCATATACCTAAGAAGCATAAGTCGTCATAGTTGGATAATATTATATCACGGTGACTACAGAAAATATGGCAAAATAACACAAATATACGAAAAAGGCATCATCACAGTCTAAAAGGGTTCTGTAATATCAAAGGTTACTTAAAGGGATAGTTCACTCAAAAATGAAAATTCGCATATGATTTACTCACCCTCAAGGTGTGTATGACATTCTTCTTTCAGACGAGTAAAATCTGAGTTATATTATAAAAGTCCAGGCTAATCCAAGCATTAGAATTGGATTAATAGTTGCTCTGTTTTTGAAGTCCATAAAAAGTGCATCTGTCCATCATATAACTGCTCCACGCGGCTCTGGGGTGTTAATAAAGGCCTTCTGAAGCGAATCGATGCGTTTGAGTAAGAAAAATATCCATATTTAAAACTTTATCAAGTGAACTTTCGACCGACCGCCTTCCCTGTTCAATTTATGGAAAAATTGTTGAAAGTTCCCCTGCCGATCGAAAGACTAACGCGAGCAGGTCCGCTCGTCATGACCTCACGAACGCATCTTGAGTTTCACTTTCAACATTCAACACTTTAATGCGGTCGGCCGAAAGTTTACTTGATAAAGTTTTAAATATGAATATTTTTCTAACACAAACGCATCGATTCGCTTCAGAAGGCCTTTATTAACACCCGGAGCCGTGTGGAGCAGTTATATGACGGACAGGTGCCCTTTTTATGGACTTCAAAAACAGAGCAACTATGAATCCAATTCTAATGCTTGGATTAGCCTGGACTTGTGTAATATAACTCCTTGAGGGTGAGTAAATGATGGGCTAATTTTCATTTTTGGGTGAACTATTCCTTTAAAGTTGTAGGCTACTTGATACAACCTTCTTGCATGTTTACAGGCTGCATTTATTTATTTCGTATTAATGAGACATGTCAGGTTACAAGCGCGAGCTGTTTGTACAGTATCCCTCGGGAACATCAGGTTCTATTGAGACGTCGAGCTAACGCACACGCCTGACAGCCTCATTCCTGCATGCAAATGTAGCACAGGGCACCCTGAGACCTGTGATCTTGTTGTTTGTGTAATAGTGGTGGTGATTTCAAGAAAAGCAATCATTACTACAAAAGCTACTCCAGCTTGCATGTCAAGTGAAGAGCTTCTCGTGTTCCTGTATCATTATTATTGAAAGGTTTTCATTGACATTTCAGGTGTCAGGGTTTCAAGAGTTGCTGTCTGGTCTGTCCTTCAGAGAATGCAAATAGTTTCTGACAGACACACTCTCTCACTGCACCAGTAGATCGACAGCAAGCCAAGGCCAAACGCGAGTGCACAGCATGGACACTTACACAGCGCAGGCACATGGATTCAAGAAAAATAGATTCGAAAACAGCTTGGTCTCTCTTTCTAGGGCAGATGGTTTCTCTTTTAAGTGTCGTAATCACATTAGACCGCTTGTGGACTGCATCGTCTGTCATTACTGCGTGTAAAAACAACACACTCTCATCCGGAAACGTCATTTCAGCTACTTTTGTTGCAGTAAACTGCGCCACTAAAACGTGTTTAGCTTCAGATGATTTCATAAGATTATCAAAGACTGAACTTGTTCTGTTATTTTCTCAATATTAAATTAATATTGGTTTACTGTGAAAGATTTTCTATGCCTCTGTAAAAGTATAATTATTACTATACAAAAAATGTTGTTAAGTTAAATTGGTTTAAAGGTGCAGTGTGTAGTATTTATGAGGATCTATTGACAGAAATGCAATATAATATACATAACTATGTTTTCAGCGGACCGTTATGTGTTTATTATCTTAGAATGAGGCGTTTCTATCTACACACACCGCGGGTCTCTTACAGTGAAGCCGCCATTTTGTGCCGTCATGTTTCTACAGTGGCCCTAAAGGGACAAACTTCTCTACAGAGCGCTAGTCACTCTCTGCTCTCTCTGATGATGACATTTTTGTCCTGTGTGGGCCACCGTAGCTTCTCTATGTGCTTTGAAAGGGAGGACAACCTCACCACAAGATGCCGCTAAAACTTACACACTGCACCTTTAAACAACAGAAACTCAAAATATTATGTTATCTGAATATAATAACACAAATGATTTCATAACTTTATTAGAGACTTAACTTTTTCTGTGATTTAATTACTTTCTCAATATTAAATTAATGTTTGTTTACTGTTTGAAAGATTTTCTATGCCTCTTTAAAAGTGTAATTATTAATATATAAAAGTAATAATACAAGATATTAATGTTATTGTTTTTATCAATTAAATTCATGTATAATAATGTTGTGGTTTTTTTGTATTTTATATGAGAATATGTATATTTGAATATTTTTATATTATTATTTTTGAAATATATATAATATAATGATCAACTTAACATAAAACACCAGTCCTGCGTAAATGTGTGGCAATAGCCAACAATACATTGTATGGGTCAAAATTATCCATTTTTCTTTTATGCCAAAAATCATATCTAGATATCAAGATATTTTGTAAATGTCCTACCATAAATATATCAAAAATGTATTAGTAGTAGTAATATGCATTGCTAAGGACTTCATCTGAACGTTTTTAAAGGAGATTTTCTCAATATTTCGATTTTTTTGCACCCTCAGATTCCAGATTTTCAAATATTGTCCTATTATAAACCATACATCAATGGAGAGATTATTTATTCAGATTTAAGATGATTAATTTTTTTTTTTTTTTTTAAATGACTGGTTTTGTGGTCCAGGGTCATAAATAATATATTTGTACAATAAATATAATAAATATTTTACCACACTCTAAAAAATGCTGGGTTAAAAATAACCCAAGGTGCGTTGAAAACGGACTAACCCAGCATTTGGGTTGTTTTAACCCAGCGATTGGGTTAAATGTTTGCTTAAAACAACCCAATTGCTGGGTTAGTCCATTTTCAACCCAACTTGGGTTATTTGTGCAATCATTTTGGTGATAAAAGTTGCTATAGAGTGGTGTTTATTGATGTTCATGTCCCTGCTGAAAAAAAACATACAATAATTGCATTTTTTTAAATAAATTACTCTTCTTATTTGCATAAAATAGGTGTGGATAGACATGCTAGATCCTCTAATTTACTCGAAAACTAATCAAGTGTCATTAAAGTACGTCACAGAGAGCAGAAGCTACTTAAGGAAGATAAACAAAATGCAAGCTGTGATTACAGCAAGATGAAAGATTATGCTATTTTAAATTATTTATTATATATCATCTCCCCCCCCCCCCATTCCTTCATCACATCACAGCTCCTGTAATTATAACTCATAAATGAGACATGGGGATGTGTGTACTGTACACAAGATAGATCGACCACTGATGCTTGTGAACTCTCGAGGTCTCTCTCAGTCAGGAATCTTTGAGCTCCGACTCCAGGAAAAGATAAGTCACTATCAGTGCATGCATGGCTGACTCCTCCTTTTAACGGGAGAAAACCTCAGTCTACTGGAGAATGAAATACTTCCAGACTGAGATAGTGAGAATGATGTGTGATCCTGAGTGAGCTCTGATCCTGTGCTTTGATTCTGTAGGGCTCTCCATGTATGAGAAACCGTTACGGAAACACAGTATTTATCTTTCCCTTTTCAAGTCGTGTACATGCATGACTGAACAGCACTGAAAGAAACATCCATAGTGAGGCGAGAACAAAAGATGACACTATTTTTGTCGACCCAAATGACTCAGCGGGAAACTGTATCTACAGGTCTTATTCTAACAGGTCCATTAAGGTCTGAATGCATGCACTAAAACAATTACAGGTCATGTTTTAATGCTTTCTGTGGCAATGCGAGCTGGGCTAAATGGCTCAATAATACACTCTTATATTTTGAACAAGGACTTGTCAAGATCGCTAGCTTTGTGACAGGATATAGGATAACCGGGAAAGATCATTACATTGACGGCCAACATCATTAATGTTCATATCATACTGAAAGTATTGTTCTACAACACAGACGTTTGCAAATACTGAAACATACAATAATGCTTTAATGTAACTTTAGCGATGTACAAATTGAGAATACTAGAATATAGATTTCAATTTAATTTAAAATAAATGATATTTAATTAATGCACAACACCATTACATTTAACACTATACACTATATTGCCAAAAGTATTGGGACGCCCCTCCAAATCAGGTGTTCAATCCCTTCATGGCCACAGGTGTGTAAATCAAGCTCTAGGCCTGCAGACGCTTCTACACACATCAGTGAGAGAATGGGCCGCTCTCAGGAGCTCAGAGAACTCAAGCGTGGGGCCGTGATCGCTGGACACCTGTGCAATAAGTCCATTCGGGACATTTCCTCACTACTAAATATTCCACGCTCAACTGTTAGTGGTGTTATAACAAAGTGGAAGCGATTGGGAACAACAGCAACTCAGCCAAAAAGAGCGGGGTCAGCGCATGCTGAGGGTCACAGAAGTCGCCAACTTGGAGTCAAGAGCTCCAGACCTCCAAACTTCTGTGGCCTTCAGATGAGCTCAAGAACAGTGTGTAGAGCTTCAGGGAATGGGTTCCCATGGACGAGCAGCTCATCCAAGCCTTACATCACCAAGTGTATGTATGCAGTGGGGTAAAGCGCGCCGCCACTGGACTCTAGAGCAGTGAGACGTGTTCTCTGAGTGACCAATCACGCTTCTCTGTCTGACAATCTGATGGACGAGTCTGGGTTTGGCGGTTGCCAGGAGAACGGGACTTGCCTGACTGCATTGTGCCAAGTGTAAAGTTTGGTGGAGGGGGGATTATAAGGGTGGGGTTGTTTTTCAGGGGTTGGCCCCTTAGTTCCAGTGAAAGGAACTCTTAATGCTTCACCAAGACATTTTGGACAATTTCATACTCCCAACTTTGTGGGAACAGTTTGGGGACGGCCCCTTCCTGTCCCAGCATGACTGCGCTCCAGTGCACAAAGCGTCGCTCCATAAAGACATGATGAGTGAGTTTGGTGTGGAGGAACTTGAGTCCTGACCTCAACCCGATAGAACACCTTTGGGATGAATTAGAGCGGAGACTGAGAGCCTGGCCTTCTCGTCCAACATCACAAATGCGCTTCTAGAAGATTTCCCATGAACACACTCCTAAACCTTGAGGAAAGCCTTCCCAGAAGAGCTGAAGCTGTTAGAGCTGCAAAGGGTGGGCCGACTCCATATTAAACCCTACGGATTGAGAATGGGAAGCTCATGTGCATGTAAACGCAGGCGTCCCAAAACATTTGGCAATATAGTGCATCAAATTTTAAATTTGAGTTTCATTCAGTTCTGTAGGATTTTCTAAAGACGTTTTGAACGTCACACATTAACATTAACAGTGTTTCACATATATTTCATACTTTGTTGGTGTTTAATGATAATTTAATTCAGCCACAAAAAGTGCAAATTACTTTTATTAGTGCCATCTGGATTTCATTAATGACTTTTCTAAATAAATTTGCCATTTAAAAAGATATTTCTCAGTCAAAAAGATTCAATATAAATATGAGGCCTGTCCTATAATAATATATACTTCTGTTCAAATTAAATTTTTTTATAAATTAATTTTTATTCATTTTATTCAGCAATGAAAATAAAATGATCATAAGTGACAGTAAATATGTTTAAATTGTTACAAAAATATCATCTAAATTTCAAATAAATATTTATTTATATTTTTCTATGTATTCATCAAAAATACTGAAAAAATAGTTCAAAGTAATGGCTACCTTTAGTGCTTTATTTTCGCCCTATTCATTGTCTTGCCTTTGTGCAATTAAAGTGTCTGGTAAAACCTGTTATATAAATATTTCTTTAAATTGCACAAGCTTTAAAGGCGACTGCAGAAATGACCCATATGTAGGCTACTCTAGCAGCTTGGATTAATTAAGGCAACAATTTCCCAATGAAGTTTTGCTAAAGAATCCATCCAGTGGATCTTCAGGATTGTCGTGGCTCGTTAGAGCAGCCACGGCTTGCCAGCGTGATTGGCTCAGACATAAAGGAGGCCGTGTGGAAAGTGTCCATCAGTGGTCTCCAGTCTCTGCTGGTCGGCTTTCCTGCTGAGGAGACGGCCCAGCATGAGGCATCACAGGGCTGGGAAGGATCGATGGAGCAACGTGAGAAAAGCTTTAAAGAAAGTTTCTTCAGGCGGCTGTAACGCCGAGCCAGCTGCTTGATCTTCGACCCAGTGGAAACTGCAGTGCTGGATACTGCTACGTCTCCATATGGCCATGAGGGTGTTTGATGCATCAGGGAGAATACAAATATATCTTTTGTTTGCTATTGTTCAGACAGATGACTGTTGGTACAGTAGATTTTACAGTATTCATCACCTATAGACTTGTGCGTCTGCAATTCTGACCTTATTTATAATGCTCGTCTGATAAATAAATACATTTAAAAATATTTTAATTTTTTTTTTTATATATAGTACTTTCTTAAAATATATTATTATTAAATACATTTGTCAGGGTATATCTGCAGCTGATGAGCATTATAAATTATGTTTATAATTATGCATGAAATTTAACTGTTATAAAGTCTTACCGCACAGAGGATATATTATGCTTTTTTTTACATTTTTAACTGTCTTTAGTGTGTAAAATGATGCTGTTTGAACATGAAAAAGGCCTGCAAAGTTACAAAGTAACTCCAAAGGGAGTTATCCTCCATATCAGTGTTTCTGAACTGATTGCGTTCTCAAACGCAATAGTGGCGGAGACGGTAACGCAAACGAACCTGGAGAAGCTGGCAAGAGCCCTAGAAAGAGTTCTCTTTTCTTTGTGAAGGGCAGGACACCCTGGAATGGGTTCGCCCCGAGACAGGTGGCCCGCGTCCTGGAAAGCGCCGCGGTTCCGATGGCGTCCGTTGAGCTCTCGTCGGCCCATGACATGTGAGGCTTAAATTATTTGGCGCCGCAGTCATGTCATCGCCGGTGTTACCCCCTTTCGCCTTCAGAACTGCCTTAATTCTATGTGGCATTGATTCAACAAGGAGCTGAAAGCATTCTTTAGAAATGTTGGCCCATATTGATAGGATAGCATCTTGCAGTTGATGGAGATTTGTGGGATGCACATCCAGGGCACGAAGCTCCCGTTCCACCACATCCCAAAGATGCTCTATTGGGTTGAGATCTGGGGACTGTGGGGGCCATTTTAGTCCAGTGAACTCATTGCCATGTTCAAGAAACCAATTTGAAATGATTGGAGCTTTGTGACATGGGGCATTATCCTGCTGGAAGTAGCCATCAGAGGATGGGCACATGGTGGTCATAAAGGGATGGACATGGTCAGAAACAATGCTCAGGTAGGCCGTGGCATTTAAACCATGCCCAATTGACACTAAGGGGCCTAAAGTGTGCCAAGAAAACCAAATTGTAGCCTCTTTTTCCTATTTGTAGTGGAGATGAGTGGTACCCGGTGGGGTCTTCTGCTGTTGTAGCCCATCCGCCTCAAGGTTGTGCGTGTTGTGGCTTCACAAATGCTTTGCTGCATACCTCGGTTGTTACGAGTGGTTATTTCAGTCAAAGTTGCTCTTCTATCAGCTTGAATCAGTCTGCCCATTCTCCTCTGACCTCTAGCATCAACAAGGCATTTCGGCCCACAGGACTGCCCCATACTGGATGTTTTTCCCTTTTCACACCATTCTGTGTAAACCCTAGAAATGGTTGTGCGTGAAAATCCCAGTAACTGAGCAGATTGTGAAATACTCAGACCGGCCCGTCTGGCACCAACAACCATGCCACGCTCAAAATTGCTTAAATCTCCTTTCTTTCCCATTCCGACATTCAGTTTGGAGTTCAGGAGATTGTCTTGACCAGGACCACACCCCTAAATGCATTGAAGCAACTGCCATGTGATTGGTTGAACAGGTGTTCCTAATAATCCTTTAGGTGAGTGTATGTAGCTTATACATATTTATGTAACATTCATATGTGGCTTAAAATCATATTCAAATCTCATTTCTGGAAATCCGTTTCAGTCTGACCGTTCTAATCAGATTTTGCGTAGTATGTCCCTTTCTCACGCCACACTGTAAAAAATATGTGTGATTTTAACGGTAAAAGACTGTAAAAATTCTACAGTGAAAAACAGTTGGTAAAACAGAAAGCTACCGTATATATACGGCGAATAACTGTAATAGATCTAACCGTATATTTCATGTAATTTTACTGTAAAATACCATTACATTTACAGTTTTTGGTAATTGTTACTGTGAAAAACCTGCGTGACACTTTACATTTGATGTTGAAATAACTGTTTCTTCTTAGTTGTTTTCTAATCAGTGTACATCTAATGTTACATCTAATGTTGTTAAATTTATGTTTTATGATGGTGTTTAGTGTTTGTGTGAATGACATGTGCACTTGTCCTTTTAGGAGTATTGTCCTCCTAAAAGCTTTGATTCATCTTGTGACTCATCTCCACTGTGATTGGTGGTTGTCAGCTTATATCAAAGGTACATGACAGATATTAGTATTTCAATAGCTTGGTAATTTAACATTATTTCAGTTCATGAGATACATATTTTTTCCTGTAAATTTAACTTAAATCTGTAAAACCTAAACTGTTGCTACCGTATGTTTTTACGGTAAATTTCTGGCAAACACAGCTGCCGTACCGTATTGTTACCGTAAATTTAGCAGAATTGTTTTACAGTGTACATGTAATTATTACAATATAAACTATAAAAATTATGCCGTTTTGAACTGTAAAATAGACAGTAAACGAAGTGCTGAGAGCAGAGAGCTCTCGGATTTCATTAAAAATATCTTCATTTGTGTTCCGATGAACGAAAGTCCTAATGGTGCGTTCACACCGGACGCGATTCGCGCGAGTGATTTACATGTTAAGTCAATGCAGAGACACGAAATGGCATTCTGCGGCGCGATTCGCGCGATTGAGGCGGTGCGAATGACGCGAATTGAGCGTTTTGAACGTGCGATTCGTGCGAATCGCTCAAGTTCAAAAATCGGAACTTTGGCGGATATTTCGCGCCGCGTTAACCAATCGCGAGCTTGCTCTAGTAGTGAGGCATTTACAAGCGGAGGCAGAAATCCCAACAACAATGGAGGACAAGATAATCGTGGCCGTATGTGGATACCCGGAGCTGTATGATACATCATCCTATCACTACAGGAACAGGAATAAAAAGGATCTTGCTTGGAAGAAAGTGAGCTACCCTCTCAACAAAATCTACGTCAGCCATTTCACAACGAGACTGGAGCAGAAAAAAAGAGCTAGAGCCAGCGGCAAATGTGAGAAGGACTAGCAGGGGAAAGGCGGGTCTCGCCGGGTAAACGAGCGTGGAATGTCACTGATCGCCTGGATCTCACAACTCCGAAAACGCCAGATAAAATGCTCAAATAAGCTCTTTTTATAAATTAACCACAGATTTGCGCTTTAAACAACTATATTATCGCCTGAAAAAGTCTTTAAACTACGTTTTGTCACACATTAATAGTAGTATTTTTTACAAAAAAGACGTCAAGTGACCGAGACGAGCAGGCTCATCTAGGCTCATATAGAAGCCCCTCCCATGACGCGAATTCGCGTCTGTTGTGTAGTTGTCACACGCGAATTTCACGCGTGAATGAAGCGAGTAAACTCAAAATGTTCAAGCGTCCACCTTCGCGCGATTAGCGCAAATTATTCGCGCAAATAACGTCCGGTGTGAATGCCACATAAGGGGTTTGAAATGACATGAGAGTGAGTAAATGATTTTTGGGTGAACCATCCCTTTAAGTTTCACATCAGTTGTTCACAGAGAACAAAAACGACAGTAAAAAAGATGCAGTAGACGACAAACAACAGCTTGATTCATAATCATTACTTGTGCACACAGCAGGTCTGTTTACAGCAGAGCAGGTGGGATATCTTTAGCGAGGGGTTGCTGACCTGCAGGGTTGTTTGTCATGTGATGGAAGCCAGGTCATGTTTGCTAATGAAAGAGTTGGCAGGCTCAGTGTATGAGCGACATTTGTGAGCAGTGCAGCGCTCAGCCAGGACAGAGGGCTGGTCATCCGGAGGGGAGAGGGTTCTGGTGGACCATCAGCCGGCCGTTCAAGTCAAACGCCATCACGCCCCAGGTCAGTGCGAGTGTGGAGACTCTGATAAAAACAGTGGCCAGAGAACAGAAGTACTGAAGCAAGGGGAAGAGGCCATTTTAGAGGATTAGAGGATTTTTGAATCATCTCTCTTCTTGCCAAAATGGGGAAAAGTTGGACATTTTATTTAACGAGGCCTTTAAATAAAGTCTTGATTTTGTTTTTGGGGGCTATATTTTTTCATGATTTAATGTTCAATGTCAGTAACGATCTGTTTAGCCCCACACTGTGTGATTTATAATAGTCCTTTATGTTAGTTTGTTGTCACACTGTATGAACATGATCCCCGCTGTAAGCCATGTCACACTGTGAGATCTCAGTTGTCATTAATGTCAGACTGTACGATAGTCAAGGCGCGTTAAAAATGGATGAACGCAAGAAAACTCGTCCAGAGTTTTATATCATCAATCAATGGCGTTTGGTGACAGTGATCTGCATTAACGGCCTTTCACACTGGACACTATTTTGATGCACGAATAATTTCCGCATGTGCTGCGATGAAAAAACGACGATGCTGCTTCAATGTCGATTTTTTTAAACTCTCCATCGACATAAAAGGCTTCAACCAATGACATACAAGGAAACAAAGGTGACGAAATGTCCAGTAGATGTCATGAGCCAATCAATCAACATTAACCTTTGCCAGGTATCGCATTTCTCACGAGATTACAGCTCCTGTGGAGGACATGCTAGTCGCTGTAGACTACAGACAACCATAACATCAGCTTTTGAGTTAAAACCAAGCGGCTCCTCCCCCAGTTTCTCTTGAAGCCGATACAAAAGTGACTTAAACTGCAGTTCATGGAGTGGCCACTAGGGACAGACTCCAGAAGGAGCAGAATCTCATTGAGCTCATGTTAAAATGACCAACTTTACAGCAGAAGAACACATGTTTACAGTCTGGGACAGATTGTGGTTTTGGTCTATCGGCTAATTTTACCCTTCATGACGACTGTGAGGGGGTGAATTATTTTACAACTTTGCATTATATAAAGCCTTAAAGTTCTGCATGATTAGGTGCGTGGCCACTTTGAGTGACAGGTGGATTGCCGTTTGTCTGCTGTCTGTTAGTCATCACCTCAGCTCCGCCCACGTCCTGCCTCTTTGCCCATTGTCTGTTATCCGGGAGTGACGCTGCCAAGATGGTGACGGCCAGCTCGACCCGACTTTACGCTTCAAAACTGCTCTTCAGAATCTTATGGGTAACGTCACGGACACTACGGTAGGGCTGGGCGATATGGCCCAAAAAAAAAATGATCACAATATCATTTTCCATATCAGTCGATATCGATAATTATCACGCTAAATGTCAAATCTTTATTTCTTTAAAGTTTAAAGGCATATTTTTGCTCCTGAGAGAAAGATGTAGAAAACAGACGGTTTTAAATAATCCTTTATTGTCAAAACATGACAAACACCGAGTTAGATTTATTTAATAAAATCAATATTAATAGAGTAGAATATTAGAATATAAATAGAATATATAAAATAAATATCTATAGTAAAATCTAGAACTGTAATGATAACATTTGGCTCTGCTGACTACAAATGCAAAGTTAAAGTGCTTTAAAGATAATGTTTGTCAATAAACTAAAAAAATCTTTCTGTTAGTTAGTTAGCCGGCCCGAACTCCAAGCACGCTTCGTCAACCGAAAATGCCTGCAGGTCCCCGACACTCTTGATGGAGGCCAATGCAGTCAGGATCGCTGTCTTCATTGACAAATATTTAAGATCAACTGACTGCAAAGGCTCAAAGGGAGGCCTCTGCAGAGCATCTAAAACTACTGAGAGGTCCCAAGAGGGTACGAGAGGAGAGCGAGGAGGATTCAGTCTCCTCGCTCCCCTCAGGAACCTGATGATCAGGTCGTGCTGACTTACCTTTTTGTTCTTCAAGAGATCGTGGCGGGCAGATATTGCGGCCACATAAAATTTAAGAGTGGAGGGAGACAGCCTTCGCTCCAACCCTTCTTGAGAGCGACCCAGTATGAGCCAGTCATCGAAGTAGTTCAGGATGCAAACCCCGTGCTGCCTGAGTAGCACAAGGGCTGCCTCGATAGACTAGGTAGAGTCACGAGTGGACAGAGCTGCCCGAATCGGAGGACTGCGTACTGAATGTCCGCCCCTTGAAGCAAACCGTTGGAACGGTCCGCGTCGAGGAAGGAGACATGGAAGTAAGCGTCCTTCAGGTCGATCGCTGCAACCAATCTACCGGACAAACGCGTCCGAGGAGGCGTTTGCTACCGACATCCTGAACGGAAGCCTGTGAAGGGATCGGTTCAGGACGGGCAGGTCCAGGATTGGCCGTAACCCACCGGTTTCCTAGGGTACAATGAAGTAAGGGCTGAGGAAGCCGGACTTCATTTCGGCTGGAGGGACAGGCTCGCTCACACCCTTCACCAGTAGGGTGGCAACCTTCGCACGCATGACTGGGGCCTTCTATTGGGCCCCAGCATGGAGCACGGACTCCCCGGAAGTGGGGAGGAGCCTGCACGAACTGAATCGCGTAGCCGAGTCTGATGGCCTTTCGCGACCCAGCGGACCCCTAGGCCGCGGCCCCATCAAGGGCAGAGAAGGCGGAGGAGGCCACCAAACGGTCGCTATGAGCTTTTTCCTGCTGAACTGAGATAAATAATAACAATCAATGAACGCAAACCGGAAATCAGAAATCTCATAACACATTTTATGTTTATTCACATGTATAGTCTCTGCTTAACTAAATGTATCTAATATTGAACACTGCTCTCTTCTGTGCTTGATTAAGTAAACTTCTATTTGACTTATATTTAAGTGGATTGAACACAATCAAATTAAGTTAGGACAAAATGTATAGCAGTTGTGTTGTTTTAGCTCATTTTAGCTAAGCAATTTGAACAAGCAGTTTTTTCAGTGTTTTTTTTCTCTTCTTTCTTTCTCATCTTCCATTATATTGCTGTTTGTCTATAATGTTTTGTTGTTATTTCTCATTTTGCACAATTTCCGTATGCATTTCATGAATTAATAAAAAAAGTCAAATTTTAAATGTGTAATACATAAAATGTAATACAATGTACACTCTCTTATTATTACACTCTCTTAAGGATTATTAGGAACAGCACACTAATACTGTGTTTGACCCCCTTTCGCCTTCAGAACTGCCTTAATTCTACGTGGCATTGATTCAACAAGGAGCTGAAAGCATTCTTTAGAAATGTTGGCCCATATTGATAGGATAGCATCTTGCAGTTGATGGAGATTTGTGGGATGCACATCCAGGGCACGAAGCTCCCGTTCCACCACATCCCAAAGATGCTCTATTGGGTTGAGATCTGGGGACTGTGGGGGCCATTTTAGTCCAGTGAACTCATTGTCATGTTCAAGAAACCAATTTGAAATGATTCGAGCTTTGTGACATGGTGCATTATCCTGCTGGAAGTAGCCATCAGAGGATGGGCACATGGTGGTCATAAAGGGATGGACATGGTCAGAAACAATGCTCAGTTAGGCCGTGGCATTTAAACGATGCCCAATTGGCACTAAGGGGCCTAAAGTGTGCCAAGAAAACATCCCCCACACCATTACACCACCACCACCAGCCTGCACAGTGGTAACAAGGCATGATGGATCCATGTTCTCATTCTGTTTACGCCAAATTCTGACTCTACCATCTGAATGTCTCAACAGAAATCCAGACTCATCAGACCAGGCAACATTTTTGATTAGATAATTGCATTAATGAGAAATTGAACAGGTGTTCCTAATAATCCTTTAGGTGAGTGTATGTAAAATTAAATATTTCATATATTCGCCCTGGGCAGGTGTGACAGATTTAAATCAACAGCCAAACTCTTTCTACACGCTTTTACTTTCCTCTAATTACAACATCTGTTGAAATCGCTGTGAATTTATGACTGTTTTTGCCTTCACATCCATAATAAACAGTAAACGTGCAGACAGATCATTCATTTTAATTAGCAAAAGTTTACATGCAGCATGATTAATGTTTCTGAGTTTAACATCACCATCAACTGCTCTCTTGACTGTTTGCTGTTTCACATTACCAGAGCTGGCAGGCAGTTCAGAGCAGTGTGTGTGTGTGTGTGTGTGTGTCTAATACCACAAACACAAACAGCAGTGCGGCGGAAGCATTTCTCTTCTGCGCTCCCTGCATTATGAGGCCTCTTCACCAATTCAAGAGTCTAATCTAATTTCCCTCAGACTTGTAGAGCGTGAACAAGCTGCTGTGAAGCTTGGCATCTGAAGACGGTCTGGGACAAAGGCTCTGAGAATAAACATGTACGAGCGTGTCTGCATGTCTTGTCATCAGTGGCCATTGATCTATGTGTTCCTGGTATGAAAGCGGCTGAAAGTTTCCTTGAAAAGTTTTCTTCTATTGGAAATAAATACACCGGAGAAGTCTGGCGGCCCCTAGAGGTCAAGCAGTTTAATACAAACTGGAGCAGAAATGTACCCCTCCTTTCAGATATCCATCCAAAATATTGGTCAAGACCAGAATATGCACATTTTGATTCCATATCTCTATCTATTTACCTTTGCAATTCCAGCTTGGGTACAGATTCTGTATTGCGGTGAGACTACATGAATACAACAGCGAGATCAATTTCTCCAGATGCGATAAGCTATTTTCCCTGTGTTTTACCATGATAGATCCGTGTGCAAGCACACCTGAGGCCCTTCCAATCCACGGCATCCAATATTCCCTTTTGCTGTCTAAAAAAGGAACGTAGACTCGCTCAGATCACACGATTTGATATTTACTCTCCCGAACATGCAACTCACCCCTGAACTTTTTGTGTCTGGCCTCCACAGGCTGAGATTTAACACAGATATCTTCTGCAGCCATCGCCATAGTAACAAATTCTACCAATTACAGCTCAAACACTCCTCCGCTTAGAGAGGGTTTACACTTAGATATCCTCTAATAAGAGAATATGAATATTTGCTCTATTTCTCTATTGCAGAGCCCCCGTTTTGTACAAGTGAATCAGTTTGGTAATAGATGACGTGTGGCTGGAAAAAGCTCCTTTAGGGCCCAGGATGTTAGATCACTGCTAATGGCTTCTGCCCTGATGGCAAACGAAATTAAGAGTACATTAATTAGGTGCATTCATTAAATGAACTAGTAGGCAACTCCCGAGTCTACTCGTAGAAGTACAATTTGGCCAGTCAATAATTCAGATACTACTAAATCAGGTCTTTAATCATTGTTTCTGAAGTCTAACCACAAATGACTGTATTTTAAAATAAAAAACAGCAGGTACTTGAGTCCCAAAAGAATGAGTTTGAATGACTCTCGTAGTTTGAGTGTTTGTGTAAGAACTGTGATTCTTGGCTCAAAAACACGGAGCAATCCAAGTATTACAGCAAACAAAAACAAGAGATGTACTGTATGGGATCAGATTCCCGCCTAATGTATTGCGGTCACGCATTAAAAAATAAAATGCGTGAATCAAAAGTTTAAGAACACATGTGAAAATATAACGCACAAAACTGAAAAATCAATGCAAAGCTAACCAGAATCACAAACAACGCATTCAGGAAAAATAAAAATAATAAGCGTGAAGCAAAATTATGTTGCTTAAAACTGAAATCATAAATTCAAAATTATCTGAATCGCACACAAAATCATGTTTTCCGCTTTTTAAATGTTATTTTCTCCTTTGCTCTTGTTTCTACATTCTTCCCTTGTTTCCAAATGTTGCCGTTACTATGCGTTCTCACCAGACGCGAATGAAGCGAATAAATCGCGTGTAGTGGACGCGTGAACATTTTGAGTTTGCTCGCTTCATTCGAGCGTGACATTCACTACAACAGACGTGAATTCGTGTCATGGGATGGGATTGTTTTAAAATACGCAGAATAAGCTCAATTTGCCGGCTTTAACTAGCTTGTAGTCTCAATAGGGTGAATTCAGGGGGATTGGGACACTTTTTCCATGTCATCTCAATGGTAAAAAGTGTCCCAATCACCCTGAAATCACCCTATGTAGAGCTCAAATTGAGTAGAGCGCGCTTTTTACAACTTGCCAGACTGTCCGACCTCCTCACACACTTTCTTCCAAGCAATTTTATTCCTGTTTCTATTAAATACGTTCATCTCCGGGTATGGCGGCATTTTAATGCCATTAATAACCGAGCGCACAACTGATGCTTGCTCGCGCAGTAAATCACTCCAGCGAGAGAATAACAGATCTACACGCGAGGAAACGGCAGCCCGCGAGCTCCTTTTAAACCCACGCGCGCATGACAAAAGCATGAATGATCATACCCCTTTTTTACTTATAATAATAAGAAAATTATTTAAAAAAATAAGAATCATATTTACAGCTATTTAATAACTTTCCACATTTCTGAAGTTCTCAGAACTAGTGACATGCTTTGTACTGTAACTATAACTGCAACCTTTCAATGGGGTAAAGTGCTGAAACCCTTTTATACTTTATTTAATGGGAAATATATTAACCACTCAAAACTGACAGAATGATAACAAAAAGCACACACCAGCTCTTGCTTACTGATATGAACAAGTGATTTATCTTTCATCCAAAGCCACACATGAAGCAATTTAGAATCATAGTTACAACTATTTAATGGACACTTTTCACATTTCTGAAGTGATATAATTGTGGCTGGGTAAACAACACAGATTTAGTGGAAGTATAGTGGTAATGTAGCGGTGAACTACAGCAATATGTATTCTCATTTTCCCCAGTAGCTAGAGCTCCATAAACATAATAAATAAAGTTAATATAGTATCTGTTAAGGACATATTATATTAATAATGCAATCAGTCAGTAAATAAAGTTTAACTCTCTTGCATCTGGTTCATCTATGAAGCCAAGTCTTTGCATGTTTTACAAAAGGCGTCCATTCACAACTGACTTCCGGAAAAATGGGATTGACCAATGACATTTCAGGTTACAATGAAATAAGTAAAGTCCCGCCCCACGACTGACAAAAATAAAAAAGTTTTTGCTTGAGCAAAATAGCAGCTCGAGCGCGAGTGTGGGGAATGATGACGCGCGTGCTGCGAGTCGAGTCCAAGCTCGCAAGGGCTTGATTTGCGCGCAGAGGAGATGTCATGCGCGCGCGGGTTCAAAAGGAGCTCGCGGGCTGCCGTTTCCTCGCGTGTAGATCTGTTATTCTCTCGCTGGAGTGATTTACTGCGCGAGCAAGCATCAGTTGTGCGCTCGGTTATTAATGGCATTAAAATGCCGCCATATCCGGGTATCCACATATGCTCGTCCTCATTGTTGTCACTAGAGCAAGCTCCTGATTGGTTAATGCGGCGCGAATATCAGCCAAAGTTCAGATTTTCACGCCTTGTTATTCGCGCCGCCACATTTGCGCGAATCGTGCCGCAGAATGTCTATTCGCGTCTTTGCATTGACTTAACATGTAAATCACTCGCGCAAAACGCTGCGTCTGGTGTGAACACACCATTAGAGTTTCATTTAAATCAGGGCGGGTCTTAGCATCACCATAGGTCCACTAGTTCTAGATTGATAGCTCATCCTCTAGCCAATCAATCGAAGAGGGAAGTTGACGTCACTCCAATGCGACTCATGCCGCTCAGTTCAGCCAGTCGCTGTTGAGCTACGAGTATAATACTGCGTTCACACCGAATGTGAATAGAGCGTCTGGAGTGAGTGATTTCCATGTTAAGTCAATGTAAAGTCGCATTGACGCGCGTCTGGAGGTCCTGCGTGCCGATGGACGCCATTTTGCCTCATTTGCGCGTCCAGTTCGCGTGAATGATGCAAATTGAGCGTCTTGCGTGAGAGGTGCTTTTTGTGAATTGACGCAAATTCGCGTCTGACGCCGGAGTTGAAAAATCTTTGGCGTCAATTCGCACCGCATTAACCAATCAGGAGCCTGCTCGCTGCTGTCAGGTGGTGCTAAACTAATAGCAAGTCAATAGCGGATGAGAAACCCTGCGTAATTTAAAAATACTACTGTTATTGTGTAACAAAATGTAGATAAGACTTTTTCAGGCGAGAATGTTCTTGTGTAAAGCTCAAATCTGTGGTTTATTTATAAAGAGAGCGCCTATTTGAACATGTGATCTGGTGTTTTTGGAGTTGTGAGATCCAGGCGATCACCGGGCGCTCAGCGCTCATTAACCCCGGCGAGAGCAGCCTTTCCTCGGCCAGTCCTTCTGACGTCTGCGCTGGCTCTGATGTCCTGTAGTGGTTAAATATGAGATATAATTTGTCTTGTGCTGATCTAATGGCCGATCTTTGGTCTCATGAATCTATAATTTGTTGCTTGCCAAATCGTTTTGACAGAGGGCAAAGAAGTTTCATAACTTTATATCTTTAGGCTATTTAACTTTACCGTTGTAGCCGACTAGCACTGACTTTGTTTGACTGAATTGTTTGCTTTATTCATTGTATAGCGTCTCATACCTTTTACTTATACTTTTATAATGGCTATTATTGATCACACAAACTGACATTTAACAAAAAGAGACTGGGTTGTGTTTTGTGTCATATTTAATTTCATTACAGGGATAATCATAAATATGCACACTTATTGTCTGAACCACATATTAATGTGTTTAATATTTTTTTTTAAATGTAAACGAAAAGAGGCATGTGTTGGCGCACATTTAAGTCATTTTGGACGCGTGTTTTTGACGTGCTGTTTCCTCTTGGCTTAAAAATAAAAACAAAACTAAAAATAAAAATAAAACTAATAAACTTAACTCTCAGTCTCCATGATTAGCCCACACGACATCTCACGGTCAAAAACCATATACCTTGCTGTGCGCCACACCTGCAGTAATTAGCCCCCGTCTTAAGAAGACTTGTGGGAGATCACAGCGCCAACACATGCCAATATACAGAATGGCTCCAACAGCATGGTTGTGTTTTATAAACGCAGCTGAAAGCGGTGTTATTTCGCTCCAAACGCTCGATTTATACACACGTCCAGTTCGCTGTGGACGCACGAATGGATTCAAAATGTTAAAGCATCCAACTAGACGAGATAGACGCAAATTTGGTGCTCTATTCGCGTTTGGTGTGAATGCAGCATAACGCGTTCTCTGTCACCAGTGGTGGAGGAAGTACTGAATCTCAGCTACAAATAACCAGAGACATATTTACTTTAGTAAAAGTATCACAATGACAACCCTACTTAAGTAAAAACGTTTTTTGATGCGTGACTGCAGTACATTAGGCGGGAATCTGATCCCATACCGATGCACCAAACAATGTCTCTGTAAGCACAGTAAATCTTCTCCCAATTCAATATTTATATATTTAATAACAAAGGAGCATACATCAGGGCAAGCGATTAAATCATATCAAAGAACTTTTTTTTCTCATCTTACATGAGGCCATTATGCAAAACAATACAGAGCTGCAAATCTTTACATCTCTAGGGACCGACAACGTCAGGCAACTTTCCCAAGTTCAGTCCAAACTTTCAAAGTATTATGATTTTGAATTGTTGGCAGAGAGCACATGGTGAGGGATTTGCGGGAATGCAGGGATTTAAAACTAAGGATTGATCCTAGATCTCGGTGATTATGAAGATGAATTAAAGATGAGGACTTTTTACTGTTAACTGTTTAATATTTCAATCATTTATTCAACTGATTCGTTTAAAACACATTCAGGAACGAAACAAGCGGAAAATGAGTCAAAGAATAATTCACTCAATCAATTTGTTCAACAATGTCGTTTCATTCAAAACGATTTTAGTCTTTAGAAGCATCATTGAATCATTCAGTAAATTCAGTTTTGTTCAAAACACTGATTCATTCTGGCACAAAACTGTTGTTCAGAACAGTGCTATTTTCAATGAGATAGTGTTATTTAATCTTAAAAGTTTAGTAATTATTTGCGTTTTATTTGTATTTTTGTTTAAATATGTGAACCTGGTGCACAAAACCGGTCCTGCGTCTCACGGGTTTATTTGTGGCAATAGCCAACAATACATTGTATGGGTCAAAATGATTTTTATTATCAGATATTAAAGGTGCAATATGTAACTTTTCCGTCCGCTAGAGGTCGCCTATTCAAAACAAAGGCGTAGTTTGAAGACAAGAGAGTAAAGCGCTTCTGCAGAATAAAAGCGGAAACCGAGGGGAACGCAGATATGATGTCATCGACAGGCCACGCCCTCACACGTCCCGGTTCCTCGGGTAAAAGAGCATCTCACGGTTTACAAATAGTTGGAAACATTTGGGGTATTGTAAGTACTCAACTGAACAAAATATATAACACTGGCCTAGTGGTGTTTGGATATTTTACTGAAAAAATGCTACATAGGGCACCTTTAAGGAAAGATCATGTTCCATGAAGATATTTTGTAAGTTTCCAACCGTAAATATATCACAAATGTATTATTAGTAGTAATATGCATTGCTGAGGACTTCATTTGGACAACTTTAAAGGAGATTTTCTCAATATTTAGATTTTTTTGCACCCTCAGATTCCAGATTTTAAAATATTGTCCTGACAAACCAATCATCAATGGAAAGCTTATTTATTCAACTTTCTGATGATTTACATTTTAAAAAAATCCCCTTATGACTGGTTTTGTGGTCCAGAGTCACATATACATATAGTAAATGTGGATAGAGCGATGAATTGCAGCACTAAAGAAGGGCTTCATTTATAAGGTTCGAAAGGTTGAAAGAAGGAACATGGATGGCATCTGTTTTGTTAAACGATTTGTCCTCCCAATCACGCTCATCTCAAGCGATGAGCGCAGGAATATTCATGGCAGTGACTGTAGGGAAGCAATGAAAGGCCCTTCTGTCTTTCATTACATGCACAACAATGAATTCATTGGAATTATTGTGGTAGCATGACCTTCGCTTTCACCCCTGTGTTCATTACTGGCAGAGGCATGGCCCATGCTCAGAGATTATTTCACACTGTATAAGAGAGCAAGTCAGAGTGGAGCGCGCAGACCCCATCAAGAGGTGGCGGGTTGCAGAAAATTAATATGAAATGCAAAGGCAATTTCCTTTTGGCCAGATGGGTGACTTGGTATTCCTGACGAATGTTAGGAGATCAAGAAGTCCTATTAGCGCACTCTGATAACAACCCGTGCATGAGAGGGAGGGGTTGACATTCGGCAGAGTTCCTTTCACAAAGAAAAGCATTGCAGCAGAGTATATATTTGCTCTAAATGTTTGTTTATCTGTTCGCTTGTAGAAATGTACAGCCAGCATTTGTGCAAAAACAGAAGGATATTGGCAATAAAATTCTTGTCGAGCAAAGACTGACTTGAGAGTCAATGTTCATTCAATCCGGCATTGGTTGCTTGCTTGAGTTGGGCTTCTTACAGCCAAGGGGATATCTATCAAATGCCAAGAAGAATATAAACTGAAGGGGGACGGAATGAGGGAGGACCCTTCATGGACAGGCTCCCAGACGGAAGCTATTCCCCATCTCTTTAGAAAGTGTAATGAAGGGAGACTGAATCAAAGAGGTCCAATATTATGCCTGTTAACTGGGGGGGTGAAGATAAGGCGTGCTTGGAAATACTGTTTTCTCCTCAAGATTTTGGCCCTGACAGCACTGCTGCTCAGGTTTTGGCCCCGGGCCCCTCGGTGAAGTCGTGATCATTGTCTGTCCACCTAATCGTTGTTGAAGCTTAATTTAACACTGTTCTTTGCTTACTGCTTGTGAGATGTGCTACATACTAAGTGGAAAAATAAGACCAAGTGCACACTACAAGACAGAACGTTGTACAAATGTATGTGACTAGTCATAGCGTGTCTCACACGTGCGTCTGCGATATATAGTTATTTAGTTAAGCAGAGACTATACATGTGATTAAACATAAAATGTGTTATGAGATTCTGATTTCCGGTTTGCGTTCATTGATTGTTATTATTTATCTCAGTTCAGCAGGAAAAAGCACTTTAGTTGCTAGTAATGTTGAAATGAATGTATTTTCAGTGTAGATTTAGAGATGAACGCAGTGCTCTTTTCAGGTCATTGACCAGCTCCTCCCGTGTAGTTCTGGGCTGATTTCTCACCTTTCTTAGGATCATTGAGACCCCACGAGGTGAGATCTTGCATGTAGCCCCAGTCCGAGGGAGATTGACAGTCATGTTTAGCTTCTTCCATTTTCTAATGATTGCTCCAACAGTGGATCTTTTTTCACCAAGCTGCTTGGCAATTTCCCCGTAGCCCTTTCCAGCCTTGTGGAGGTGTACAATTTTGTCTCTAGTGTCTTTGGACAGCTCTTTGGTCTTGGCCATGTTAGTAGTTGGATTCTTACTGATTGTATGGGGTGGACAGGTGTCTTTATGCAGCTAACGACCTCAAACAGGTGCATCTAATTTAGGATAATAAATGTCGGTTAGAAGAAAACACTGTGCGGTTTCAATGCATTGCAGGCTGAATGTAGCTTTTGGTCATGCTACACCGCTACTTGCTGGATAAAGTAGTTAGCTACTGGATAAGCTACATTGTTTTAAAAGCAACTGAGCTAAAGACAAGCTACTGAAAAATGTAGTTAAGTTAGTAGCTTAGCTACTTGTAGTTAACCACTCCTAAACACTGGCGATCGAAATTTGAAATGGGTTTATGATCTTTGGCGGATGGACTCGACACTGCTGATCGCTTTTGGGGATTTTCTTCACACAAATCAATTGTTTAGCCTCGGAACACTTGGAATATTTGTACTTTTTGAATAAATTGTGCCTGCAGTCGTATCTGCCTGTTATATCCTGTTTTTTAATAATACACAAATGGGTAGGTTTAGGGAAGGGATTGGGTTGTGTGTTCAAAACGTGTCTCAATACTGTAAATAAAAAAATGAAAATAATTGTAAATAAAATTATGCTGGCTGATTATATCGAGAATCACACTCCATGTCATAATGGCAAAATCATAGTTTCATGACGATAACCATGCCCAACGTTTCTGTGTACTGTCATTGACTTACATAGGCATCACTTCACGGATTTTGAGTTAAAGGGCCCGTGTTCATTTCACAGAATTCTGTGAGATCAGGTTGCACTGAAAATAAATAAGCGGAGAAATCAGGCCATGCAAACAAACACAAAACACCATCATAGTAGATCCTAAAATAACGCAATAAACTTTAATTTATTGTATACAGCATTTTATACACTTATATTATATTATATTACATTTATATTATATTATATTATTATACATTATATTATTATACATTATATTTTATACCTTAATGTAAACAGCATTTTCATTTCAGTCCTTTTTAAAACATGAAATATCAAGTTTGTGTGTGCTCATTAAACAGGAAAGTGTGTTTTAGTGTGAGTTTGGTCACCTGTGGACCTACTAATAAACTAGCATCCATAATGACATTAATTGGTCATATATTTGTTCTACCGGCTGATATCAGCAATATTTACTTCTCTTATGCAGACAGATATCGATTCTCGCTGGGGAGAGACTGCATCACTGAATGACGTGGCTGATGAAGTTGTCCTGAATTATCCTGGCTCGCCCCTGTCGTCTGGTGAAGACAAAGTGCACAGACATACTGGCAAGTGATAAACAGTATGGCTGTTTGCAAAAGTCTAAAAGTGTGTGATCATCTGCACTAGCAGATAAACTAAGGCAGCAAGCTGTGAACGGTGGCAGACCGAAAGACTAGTCATGTGTGTTTTGCACACATAATCAATGCTCTTATGCAATTCACTGATACTGGGTCATTTTATGCCAGAGATACCTTTGCAAGATTGATAAGATGATTTCTGAAGTACATTTTATATATTTGGTAGTTAATAGGGCTGTCATTTTTGAGAAGAATCTCATTCGAGATCAAATATCAAGCAATGTATTCGAATATATTCAAATTTCTACGAGCGCACCAAACCAAGCGCAGAAAACATCTCGGTTACGTATGGTAACCCTAGTTCCCTGAAGGAGGGAACGGAGACGTACGTCGGACGTACCGACGAATTGGGGATCACTTCTGGGAGCCCCTATCAGCCTCGAGCTATATAGAACCGGCCAATGAACAATTGGCGTGCGAGATTTGCATCTCGCGTTCTGCCCCGCATCGCGGGTATAAACAGGAAGCGAGAGCGAATGCACGCTGTTTTTCACTGAGGAGCTGAACTTGGTGACTCGGCCCTGCAGTGATGGTACAGCAACTGTGGCGACGGGACGTACATCTCCGTTCCCTCCTTCAGGGAACGAGGGTTACCATACGTAACCGAGACATTCCCTTTCAGTCGGTCATGTTCGACGTACGAATTGGGATCCCTTTGGAAAACTCTATAGTTACTACCACTTCAAGCGCCCATCGATGAGCCCCTCAGACCCCGATCTGATGCGGGCGGGGAAATTCACGCAGGGAGAGTCAAAGCTGCTGTTCTGCAAGACCCACTCAGCTGACTGTATTGGATAACGCTGGGAAAGCGTGCCTGTGAAGGCCGCTGCGGAAGCCACATCATGCCTAGAGGGAGTTAACATGTGGAAAATACACGTATGGGCTGGCCGTGGGCAGAAAAACATACGGAAGTCCCAGGGGTGGCCCCGGCCAATTAGAGGAGGGGGACAACACCTTCCTGAGACGGCAGAGCAGACTCTGCCGAGGGAAAGACACGTACCGTGTCGACTTCCGACGTACCGTGAAAGAATACACACATGGGACCGCCGTGGGGGTCACAACATATGGAGCCCAGCCTAACACAAGTTCCACAATGCATACGAGTGTTAGACCTGGCGTCGAACGCTCCGCCAAGTCCGACTGCCGTGGGTTGCGGAGGACTCAACAGGGTTTGCTGTTCTGGAGAAGTCGACTGGAGCAGATAAGCGCACGTATCTGTACCATGAGGGAGGGAGTGGCGCAGCAAGCCGACACTAGAACGGGCACTTCGGTGTTGCTGACTATGGGAAGTGAGCACACAGGAAGATACCGGCTCTACACGGAGGCTATAAAATCTAGCGAACGTGTTAGGTGTCGCCCAGCCCGCAGCTCTACAAATATCTGTCAGCGAGGCGCCACGAGTCAGCGCCCAGGAAGAAGCAACACCCCTAGTGGAGTGGGCTCTTAACCCGAGCGGGCAAGGCACGTCTTGGGATTCATACGCCAAGACGATGGCATCCCTTATCCAGTGGGCCATCCTCTGCTTGGAGACAGCCTTTCCCTTCTGTTGTCCTCCGTAACAGACGAAGAGCTGCTCTGAGGTCCTGAAGCTTTGCGTTCTGTCCACGTAAGTCCGGAGAGCACGGACGGGACAGAGAAAAGCTAGGGCTGGGTCTGCCTCCTCCGAAGGCAGCACTTGCAGGCTCACCACTTGGTCCCGGAAGGGAGTAGTGGGAACCTTGGGCACATATCCAGGCTGGGGTCTCATGATCATATGAGAGTTACCGGGCCCGAATTCCAGGCACGATTCGTCGACCGAAAATGCCTGCAGGTCCCCTACCCTCTTGATGGAGGCCAATGCAGTCAGGAGTATTGTCTTTAACGACAAGATTTTCAACTCTGCTGACTGCAAAGGCTCAAAGGGCACTCTCTGCAGTGCGGTCAGCACCAGAGACAAGTCCCAAGAGGGTACAGAGGGAGGGCGAGGCAGATTTAGTCTCCTCGCCCCCCTCAGGAACCTGACAATCAGATCGTGCTTACCTAGAGATTTTCCATCTACTAGCTCATGATTAGCGGCGATAGCGGCAACATAGACTTTGAGGGTGGAGGGAGACAGCCTTCGCTCCAACACAGACACAGGAAAGCACAGACCTGATCGAACATCTTCGGGGGTCTTCTCGGCGAGAAGAGCACCAATCGACAAACAGGTTCCACTTCAAAGCATAGAGGCGCCTCGTTGAGGGGGCTCTAGCGGAAGTGATGGTGTCAACTACCGGGTGCGGTAGGTCACCTAGAACCTCCGCGTCCCGTCCAGGGACCAGACATGGAGTTTCCAGAGGTCCGGACGTGGGTGCCAAAGGGTGCCCCCGTCTCTAAGTTAGGAGGTCCTTCCTCAGAGGAATGGGCCAAGGAGGTGCTGTCGTGAGGAGCACTAGTTCCGGGAACCAAGTCCGGTTGGGCCAATACGGAGCAACCTACAGGACTTGCTCCTCGTCCTCCCTGACCTTGCACAGTGTTTGTGCAAGAAGGCTCACTGGGGGAAACGCATATTTGCGTTGGCCCCGGGGCCAGCTGTGTGCCAGGGCATCTGACCCGAGGGTCTCCTCGGTCAAGGAATAGAACCACTGGCAGTGGGTCGTCTCTGGGGAGGCAAACAGGTCTACCTGTGCGGCCCCGAAACGACTCCAGATCAGCTGGACCGCCTGGGGATGGAGTCGCCACTCTCCCGGCAGCACTGGCTGTCGTGAGAGTTCGTCGGCTGCACGATTGAGCAGGCCCGGAATGTGAATGGCACGAAGCGACCTCAGATGCTTCTGACTCCATAAGAAGAGATGGCGGGCGAGTTGTGACATGCGATTGGAGCGTAGACCACTCTGTTTGTTGATGTACGCTACGGTCTCAGTGTTGTCCGTACGGACCAGAACGTGCTTGCCTCTGAGCGGAACTTTGAGTGCAAGATGAACTGCTAACAACTCGAGGCAATTGATATGCCATTGCAGTTGAGGCCCCGTCCACAGACCCGAAACTGCAAGCCCGTTGTACGTGGCACCCCAGCCCGTGGATGAGGCATCCGTGGAGACAACGGAGTGCCTGGACACTTGTTCTAGGGGAACTCCCGCCCGTAGAAACTAAGGGTCCGACCACGGGCTGAAGGTTTGGCAGCACCTCGGAGTCACTTGGACACGGAGGGAACCATCTCGGGATTCGGTCGTGTAGCCAGCGTTGAAGCGGTCTCATATGAAGCAATCCCAAAGGCGTTACTGCGGCTGCGGATGCCATATGCCCCAGGAGCCTCTGAAAATGTTTCAGTGGTGCCGCTGTCCTGCCTCTGAACGAATTCAGGCAGTTGAACACTAACTGGACGCGCTCCTCTGTGAGGCGCGCTGTCATGGCGACCAAGTCTATCTCCATACCGAGAAAAGAGATCCTCTGTGTAGGACAGAGTTTGCTCTTCTCCCCGTTGACCTGAAGTCCCAACTGGCTGAGGTGACTGAGCACCCTGTCCCTGTGTTTGCACAACTGCTCTCGCGACTGGGCAAGGATCAGCCAGTCGTCGAGGTAGTTGAGAATGCGAACACCATGCTCTGTCATGGGAGCAATGGCCGCCTCCGCAACCTTCGTAAAGACGCGGGGCGACAGGGACAGGCCGAAGGGTAAGACGCGGTACTGATGTACCCGTCCCTCGAACGCGAAGCACAGAAAGGGCCGGTGTCGAGGGAGAATCGAGACATGAAAGTACGCGTCCTTCAGGTCGATCGCTGCAAACCAATCTTGGGGGCGGATGCACCTGAAGATGCGTTTCTGCGTTAGCATTCTGAACGGCAGCCTGTGAAGGGACCGGTTCAAGAATCGCAGATCCAAGATCGGCCGTAACCCGCCGCCTTTCTTGGGTACAATGAAGTACGGGCTGTAGAACCCGGACCTCATATCGGCTGGAGGGACCGGCTCTATCGCGTCCTTCGCCAGTAGGACTGCGATCTCCGCCCTAAGCACGGGGGTGTTCGCCTCCACTACGGTCATGAAGTGTACGCCCCTGAACTTGGGGGGACGCCGGGCGAACTGAATCGCATAGCCGAGTCTGATGGTACGGAGGAGCCACCGGGGCAAGCATAGTAGCCATCTCGGGGTCCGGTACGGCCGAAGCTACTCTCCCAGAGGGAGGTAGTCCAGCCGAACCCTCATCCTCCGAGGACTGAAACTCCCCCTCCGATGCAGCGATCGACATCTGCTCGTCTGCCGGAGCTCTGAAAGTCACCGCCGGCCACCCATGGAAGGGACCAGCGACTTCTCCCTGGAGCTCTACCGGTTGCGGAACTGAGGGAATAGGGGCCTGCGGAGATTGACTCGGCGGGTGTGCCCTAAACGTAATCCCCAGATCACCCTGGCCATCCGAAGAAGTAGGTCTATTAGAACTAGAATAGAACTAGATCGTGGGATGGTTAAGGGGAATCCACCTTCTCGAAGGTAGGTGAGTCTCGATCTTAGTTCCGAGATAGTCATGTTCCCGCAGTGGGAACACGAAATATCCACAAACGCCGCCTCAGCGCGCTGTTTGCCCAAACACGTGAGACAGCGATTGTGACCGTCAGCAGGCGCCAGGGAACGACCGCATCCAGAAACGCACGGGTGGAATGACATCTTGAAAAAGACGCAGCGTCACCCGTGTACTCTTTTTGTGAGGAAACGCTCTTGTGCTGAAGCACTCAGGGGGAAAACCCCAGAAAATTTCTGAGAATAAAAAGACAAAGCAAAAATGGATAAAGTCTACCAAACATTCTAACTGTTTCATTTCTAAATCTTTCTCTCCTTTCTTGCCGTATACATACATTCCAGAATTGTAAATGAATCTTTCTAGAGAGTTTTTCCTCACTATAATCCCCTTTATCTTGCTCACTGGGGTTGTAATGCAGTATTCTTAACATTAAAATTAACAGTATTCTTAACTGTAAGCTGCTTATATACATTTATATATATAATATATATATAATTGCATTAATGAGAAATTGAACAGGTGTTCCTAATAATCCTTTAGGTGTATATATATATATATATATATATATATATATATATATATATATATATATATATATATATATATATATATATATATATATATATATATATATATACCTACATACATACATACATACATACATACATACATACATACATACATACATACATACTCAGGATTATTAGGAACACCTGTTCAATTTCTCATTAATGCAATTATCTAAATCATCCAATGACATGGCAGTTGCTTCAATGCATTTAGGGGTGTGGTCCTGGTCAAGACAATCTACTGAACTCCAAACTGAATATCAGAATGGGAAAGAAAGGGGATTTAAGCAATTTTGAGCGTGGCATGGTTGTTGGTGCCAGACGGGCCGGTCTGAGTATTTCACAATCTGCTCAGTTACTGGGATTTTCACGCACAACCATTTCTAAGCCACAACACGCACAACCTTGAGGCGGATGGGCTACAACAGCAGAAGACCCCACCGGGTACCACTCATCTCCACTACAAATAGGAAAAAGAGGCTACAATTTGCACCAGCTCACCAAAATTGGACAGTTGAAGACTGGAAAAATGTTGCCTGGTCTGATGAGTCTGGATTTCTGTTGAGACATTCAGATGGTAGAGTCAGAATTTGGCGTAAACAGAATGAGAACATGGATCCATCATGCCTTGTTACCACTGTGCAGGCTGGTGGTGGTGGTGCAATGGTGTGGGGGATGTTTTCTTGGCACACTTTAGGCCCCTTAGTGCCAATTGGGCATGGTTTAAATGCCACGGCCTACCTGAGCATTGTTTCTGACCATGTCCATCCCTTTATGACCACCATGTCCCCATCCTCTGATGGCTACTTCCAGCAGGATAATGCACCATGTCACAAAGCTCCAATCATTTCAAATTGGTTTCTTGAACATGACAATGAGTTCACTGAACTAAAATGGCCGTCCCACAGTCACCAGATCTCAACCCAATAGAGCATCTTTGGGATGTGGTGGAACGGGAGCTTCGTGCCCTGGATGTGCATCCCACAAATCTCCATCAACTGCAAGATACTATCCTATCAATATGGGCCAACATTTCTAAAGAATGCTTTCAGCTCCTTGTTGAATCAATGCCACGTAGAATTAAGGCAGTTCTGAAGGCGAAAGGGGGTCAAACACAGTATTAGTATGGTGTTCCTAATAATCCTTTAGGTGAGTGTATAGGCAGTGTCATTGGTATAAGCTTTTATGTGAGAAACACAAGTGGCATCGGTTTAGAAAGACCCTGTGCCGTCCTAATGATCATGTGATCCGCTGTGAAATAATCCTAATGCTCTCATTGGAACTATTCTGAGCAATCAAGTCTCGTAATTTCTCTGAAGTATTACAGCAATCCGGGTTCAGAGCTGATACATGTAATTGATTTAGTCCTGCTAACAGTCTCTGTGTGAGAAACATACACTTGCCTTGCTGGAGGTGGTAATGAAGGTGCTAACGACAAACTTTTATAACATGACATGCAAGCGAAACCGTGGAGGAGAACACGTCGCCACGAGTATTTTTAGGTGTTTTTCTATTTCCTAGTGCTAATTGAAATTTTTGCAACTCTGTGTGCAGTAAAATGTCCCTTAAGACCCACTTTAAAGATACAATAAATGAAATTCAATTAAAAGCCCAGCACAATAAGGCAGGCATTACAAACCCGTTTTAAAAGGGAGTCATTCAATTAAATCTGTCACTTAATGTACACTCAAGCATAAATCTGTGAATTAGTCACATCCTAATGGCATTGTGGAGAAGTGCTCCAAGGCAAAACGAGATTTTAAAGATGCGTAAATCAGGATTATGAGATAACCGTGTTTTTCTCTTTTTCTGCAGAGAGTAATGAGAGTAAACAATGTCGTAACACGTGGTGATTCGCTGATAGATCTGCAGTATTACCATGAAGTGTCGAAGCGACACGTGTCACATTATCTCCCTCATATTACATTCATGACATACAAAAGCGGTGAACCCAGGGGCGGTCATTAACCCTTATACGGCCATTCATCATTCTGATTTTGCATTGACCAAATGCATTACAAATGTTCGCTCTGTGTGCATGCATAGCGTTAACCTTCTCCTTGGCTCCTTCCTCATCCTCAACGGCCTCAGTAAAATGGCAACTTCACAAGCCGTAATGATGTCACTGAAGTATTATTTGTCATTTGTAAGAGATGAGTCCCCACACAGTTCAAAGGAGATTGATGATTTTGCCACTACTGCAGTAATGTAAAAGGTCACACAAAACGGTTTCCACCAAGTGTGCCGCACACGTCCTGAAAAGTGAAGCCAACACATTTTGATCGCCCCCTGATGGCTGGCTGCAGTATCGGTCATAAACCTGCCCTCTCCATGTAATCAAATTGATTAAAAAAAATGAATTACACTTTAAATATTTTCTTAGGTTTCTGTCATTTTAGGGTAGTTCTTATTTAATTTGGTTTTAGTTAGCTATTTTTTGCTATAGAAAAATAGGGTGTAATGTCATAACTGACAGCTGCATTCTCCGCTCTAATTCATCCCAAAGGTGTTCTATCGGGTTGAGGTCAGGACTCTGTGCAGGCCAGTCCAGTTCCTCCACACCAAACTCGCTCATCCATGTCTTTATGGAGCGACGCTTTGTTCACTGGAGCGCAGTCATGCTGGGACAGGAAGGAGCCGTCCCCAAACTGTTCCCACAAAGTTGGGAGCATGAAATTGTCTAAAATGTCTTGGTGAAGCATTAAGAGTTCCTTTCACTGGAACTAAGGGGCCAACCCCTGAAAAACAACTCCACCCTATAATCCACCCCTCCACCAAACTTTACACTTGGCACAATGCAGTCAGGTAAGTTCCGTTCTCCATCCAGACTCGTCCATGGGATTACCAGACAGAGAAGCGTGATTGGTCACTCCAGAGAGCAGTGCTCTAGAGTCCAGTGGCGGTGCGCTTTACCCCACTGCATCCCACGCTTTGCATTGCACTTGGTGATGTAAGGCTTGGATGAGCTGCTCGGCCATGGAAACCCAAGCTCTACACACTGTTCTTGAGCTCATCTGAAGGCTGCAGAAGTTTGGAGGTCTGGAGCTCTTGACTCTGCAGAAAGTTGGCGACTTCTGTGACCCTCAGCATGCGCTGACCCCGCTCTGTGATTTCACTTCGTGGCTGAGTTGCTGTTGTTCCCAATCGCTTCCACTTTGTTATGACACCACTAACAGTTGAGCGTGGAATATTTACTAGTGAGGAAATGTTCCCGAATGGACTTATTGCAAAGGTGTCCACCAATCACGGCCCCACGCTTGAGTTCTCTGAGCTCCTGAGAGCGGCCCATTCTCTCACTGATGTGTGTAGAAGTGTCTGCAGGCCTAGTGCTTGATTTACACACCTGTGGCCATGAAGGGGATGGAACACAAGAATTAAATTATTTGGAGGGGCGTCCCAATGCTTTTAACATTATAGAGTACCTCGGCTCAGGATCACTACTGCGCTGAGTCCGCTAGAGCTACAAATTGTGTAATTGACAACAACAGTTTCTGGGATTTCTTGGCAGAGATGGTCTTATTATTGGGAGATACAAGGGTCCATTGCTCTACCATTGGAAAAACATAACGGCTAACCTGGATCACATGTGAAAACAACAAAAATAACCAATATTTTGGTCCTGAATCCTTGACGTTAAATCGGCTATATCCACTGGTATAGACACAAAGCAACAATGCATCCAAGACATCCAAGATGCAATGCACAAAAGAGATATCAAATACTTACATGAGATAGAGGTATTTCACTATCTTACATTTTAAACAATCTCAGATCAAGTCAACGGAATCAAGTATTTGCATTTTGTTAAAACAAAACCAATTCATTCAGCTAGAACGGGATCTAAAAAGGCTCTTATAGAAAGACAGAGTAACCTGATAATGGCTCTGTCTTGGCTTAGTACTGCCTCTTCACCCTTTGCAGGGTTTAAAGCACTAAATTTAATTCATGTTGGCCGTTCGTTGGTTAAAGCACATATCTTCCAGTCATTGGTCCATCTGTCCTTGCTTCATTACCTCTGTCTAAGCCCCATTCCATCTTAAATATCTCCATTTTGACACCGCAGATCAAATACAGCCCGGGTTTAGAGAGTGGGAAAGCTTACCATTCAAAAATCAAAAGTTAGACACCAAATGCAATTCAAGGAAGACGTTTATATCACGTTAACCATCTGGCTAACACTTGCCTTCATGATTTTTATAATATCATATGTATATGTTGCATATGTATTCAAGTTCAGCAATAAAATAAAAGGCAGCTTGTTAGCCTCATGCAAGTAATGTTGCCGAGTTGGGTTGTATATGGGGTCCAAAAAGAACACTTTGTTAATTTAATACAATTTACTCATCACAAAAGAAACATACATTACATAGAACAAGTGGCAGGTCTATTGTGTGTTTTGCCTTCACATCTCTAGTTCTGTTCATTTGGTCCGAACCAAGGGCAAACAATTATACATTGTAGCATTTTTCAGCTTTTTTGGTTCCTTTTCACACCACACTGATTGCTTTGGTCCGAACCAGTTGAAACGAACCAAAATGCAGTCACATGACAACATACACATCACTCATTGGCCATGGCGTATTTCCTAAACTGCTTTTCGATTGGTCAGAATTTACGTGCGGGAAAATTCCAACAGAAGAGGAAAAGCCAGCAAACAACACGGAGACAACACAACTATGGAGTTTGGGCTGGTTTTGTCCCTGGCCATAATCTATTACATTGTTTGTATACACCACAACATGCAAACAATACATTTCTATAATGAAGCGCGGATGCAGCTTGAAAACAACGTTCTAATGCACTGCAAACGGCGAGCGCGCATCGCTCTTCACTTCAAGCGGAGGCGTGCATTAATTCTTCTCAACTCTGACATGCTCATCTTCCGACAAAATAAATATTAGATTTCTGGACCCCACTGTTTATTTATTGACCACTCCAGAACCACATATGGTTCTATATGGTTAATAAACAGTGGGCTATCCAAGGTTGACTACTTTAAATTTAATATCCTCCTGGGACCCAGGAATAGACTTTTGTCCACTGTAGTGGACATTATATTTTAGTGAATTTCTCTGACATCATACATGTCACAGTCGGGATGTCCTGTAAAGAGCACATTCGGGGCTTTGCAGAGAAACCAAATGTTTGGAGGTTTCATCAGGAGAACAACTTCTTCTTGGTCTTTAAAAACGGCTGACATTAATGTTTAGCACTCTTATGGAAATATGATAATATTTTTTAATTATAATTTAAATCGGATTGATTTTCAAATTGTTTATTATAAATCAACATCTCAGGAAAATGTTATGGGGTTTCTAATCAAAATATGACTTTCTGTTACAAAACGGAGCATTGATTTCATAAATGACCACTGTAGAGACGCCAGGACTTAAATCATGTTTATCAGGCATTTTGGAGACACAACAAGTGAACAGGGAAATAAATTACATATCAATATTCCTATGAAATATTAGATATTATTATGAAAATGTTGCCAATTTTTCCTCCCATTATTACACTTCTTTTTACATTACATCTCTACGTTTCTTGAACAGAACAACCTCCTGGACATCAACCAATCTGGCTTCAAAAGCGGCCACTCCACTGAGACTGCCCTGCTCTCGGTTACGGAGGCACTGAGACGGGCAAGAGCGGCTTCCAAATCCACAGTACTTATCTTACTGGATTTGTCTGCTGCTTTTGACAAAGTTAACCACCAGATCCTCCTGTCAACTCTCATGAAGATGGGCATCTCAGGAACTGCTCTCCAGTGGCTCAAGTCTTACCTCTCAGGTAGGTCCTTCAGGGTGTCATGGAGAGGTGAAGTGTCTAAGTCACATCATCTAGCCACTGGAGTACCCCAGGGCTCAGTGCTTGGACCACTCCTCTTCTCCATCTACATGTCATCACTGGGATCGGTCATTCAGAAACATGGCTTTTCCTATCACTGCTATGCCGACGACACAACTCTACTTCTCGTTCAACCAGATGATCCCACGGTTGGTGTTCGTATCGCTGCCTGCCTAACAGACATTTCTGCCTGGATGAAGGAGCATCACCTGCAACTCAACCTTGCAAAGACAGAACTACTTGTGGTCTCAGCTAACCCAGCACTTCATCACAATCTCTCCATTCAGCTAGGATCATCAACCATAACTCCGTCCAGGACAGCCAGGAACCTTGGAGTTGTGATTGATGATCAGCTAAAATTCACTGACCACATTACTGCAACAACCCGGTCCTGCAGATTTGCGTTATACAACATTAGGAAGATTAGACCCTTCCTATCAGAACAGGCCACACAACTCCTGGTCCAAGCTCTTGTTCTCTCCAGACTGGACTACTGTAATGCTCTTCTAGCAGGCCTTCCGGCATGCACTATCAAACCCTTGCAGCTGATCCAGAATGCAGCGGCGAGGGTGATCTTTAACGAGCCAAAGAGAGCACACGTCACGCCTCTCTTCATCAGTCTCCACTGGCTGCCAATAGCCGCTCGCATCAAATTCAAGACACTGGTACTCGCCTAGAAAGCAACCACTGTCTCTGCACCAATATACCTAAACTCGCTTGTTCAGACTTACACACCCTCCAGGAGCTTACGTTCTGCCAGTGAACGACGCCTTGTGGTGCCATCCCAAAGAGGCATGAAATCACTCTCACAGACCTTCACCTGGTGGAATGACCTGCCCATCTCAATTCCAGCAGACGAGTCTGTAGCCATTTTCAAAAAAACAGCTAAAGACACGTCTCTTCCAGCAGCACCTGACCAATCAAGAATAGCGCTTAACATTCTATTCATTTTCTGTCTGTCTAATTTATAAAAAATAAAAATAAAAAAAAAGTTCTGTCTTGTGTGTTCTGTGCTAGATTAACTGAGACTTGTTACAGCACTTGCATACTGTAGCCTTTGACTGATCTAGTTGTTTCTATTGCTCTCATTTGTAAGTCGCTTTGGATAAAAGTGTCTTCTAAATGACTAAATGTAAATGTACATGTTGCACCAAGAACACATTAATATGCAAATTAGATGCAGTGAATAGATACATCGTATTGAATGGGAAAATCCAAGTATTGTCATTTTACTCACATATTTCATAAAGTATATGAATGCATTTCATTATATCTTTCATAACATAGTTCAGAATCATCTTTAAATAAAGTTTGTTTAAAAAAAAACCCTGAAAGCTAAAAATTTATTGGTGAATTAAAAATAAATCCCATTGTTTTTGCCTATACATGCAATTTCATGTCATTTAATTTTTAAAACAATTCAGTCCTGGTGTCAACTATCATAACATATGAATAAAATATCATTTTTCAAAAATGTTTATTCCATTTGTTTCTTATGCTCTAAACAATGTAATGACATGAAAAAAAACTAAATTAAAAAAACTGAATTTATATATAACATAGTTTGATATAATCAAACGGATCTCCACGGATCTCAATCAAGTTTGATTTTTGGCCCTTTGTTGTAAAAAGTTTGGAAACATCCATCATAGACAAACTCATCCCAAAGAAACCAACCTTTAATATTTTAACACAATGCTATTATAATAATCACACTGTTGAATAGTAAAGACATAATAGTAATAGTTGAATAGTAAATAGTATAATTTCTTAATATGCCAGCTATGTAGTAAACCACAAAGACTGCAGGTATCCTTGGTTCCAACCATCCATTAATATGCGAGGAATTGCAATCGTGTCATGGGAACTATTTCTATCAGCTTCAAACAAATTCTATCAGCTGCAATAAATGAGAAGGCACAGTCAATCAATGGAGGGAATCTCATCAGATATGAAAAGCAATTAAAAGTACCTGGGTCGTTTAAAGTGAGTGAATGTTCGTGAATTATAATGCCTCTTCTTTATCATCATGGATACCCCTAATAATAACTGTACAATATAACAATCAGCTTCATTTCTCCCCTCAATACAATTTAGCTTTGTCATCCTTTCCCTGACAGACTGTGTCATTTATGTTTACTCAGAGGCGTTCATTCTAAAACCTAATCTGCGTGAAGTCTATCCAAAGGTACTGTTCATATTATGAAATTTATCTTCTGCCTTTGTTGTTGGTCCCAGTGTTCCTTAGCTTTTCAGTTCAAAATTAATAGTGTGAGCTCTCGAAAACGATGTTACCCTTCTTGAGAAATGTTACCACCTCACTGCGATAATATAGCTTGTTTTCAATCACGTGGTTCTGATGACGCGCGATATTCAGATGGAGGGCAGGAAGTGGAAAACAGAATGGACGAGATGGAGGAAAGTCTGTAAAGTGCTGGTTTAGAAAGCTATAAAGAGAAAAATCACAACATATGTTGGACGTGATCCTTATGTTATGAAGAGGAGCGATTGTTCTACTGAATTGCAAGACTTACCTGCCATCTAGACGGTTGATATAACTAAAGGCCCTTTCACACTGAACGCGATTTTGACGCGCGAATAATTTGCGCGATGGTTTTATTTTTCGATCAGCTGTATGTGCAATGGGTGCTTCCACACCAAACGCGAATGTGCTGCGGCGAAAAAACGAAATTTTTTTTTTTCGCTTCAATGTCGATTTTTTTTTACTTTCGCGGAGACGGAAAGGGCTTCAACCAATCACAAACACGGAAACAAAGGTGACGTCACAGCAACAATGACTGATCTTCTGATAGCTTGTGTGTCGACGCATCCCGTTTTGTTTGATAAAACAAACAAAAACTATAAGGACACCGATTTAAAAGATAATGTGTGGCGTAGCATTGCCAGCCAACTCGGCTATCATGACTGTGAGTATGTTGTGTGTTAGTTATTTGTCGTTTTAGCTCCTGTACAAGATTGCCATACTCCCCTTCAGACTCTCTGTTCTTTAAGAGTGGGTGCACCCAAAACCTTCTATTTGGTCTTTTAAATAAAATGAAAAGTTCGTCTTCACTGGATGATGAAGTGTCCATGTTTACTGTCGCCGCGAATGTTTTGGAATGTTGGAGCTCTGAAACGTCACAGACATCGCAAACTCGCGTCGCGGCTGATGTGAATGGTTTTGACGCGAACTATTCGCACGCGAAAAATTCGCTTTTCCGCCTCGCTTTTTCGTTTACGCGTTCAGTGTGAAAGGGCCTTAAGTCAGAGAATGTGAAGCTGCCGTCACGCTGTTCTGGTCTGGTTTGTTTATATCGCGCTGCCTTTCTGCAAGTGAGTTTAGGTTATTTAGATTTTCTGTCGACTCGTAA
This sequence comes from Romanogobio albipinnatus, assembly GCA_023566225.1. Lineage (NCBI taxonomy): Eukaryota > Metazoa > Chordata > Actinopteri > Cypriniformes > Gobionidae > Romanogobio > Romanogobio albipinnatus. The sequence goes on from CM042244.1 coordinate 2,871,268, forward strand.
TTGTGAAAAATGTCACCATTGTAGGTCATTTATGTTGCATCGAGAATTGCCATATGAACTTACACCATCTTTCAGGTGGAAAACTGGACAATGTAATACACTTTTCCGCTTTTCTAGGTGTAAAAACAGGTTGAGGAGGTGACAGTAAGACGATAGCAAATCTAGTAATGTCTGATTAAACTGCCTATCACTCAATAAAATAATCACATTGCTTTCTAAGGTTCTGTATTTTGTTTGGTTTAATAAGTGACATTACATTTGCGAGTATGATTCTCACTTAACACGCAGCCACTTCAAAACTATTCACAAGCTTCCATAGATGTGACTTTGATTGTCATTTTTGAAATAAATATATATATAATAAATATTTTAATGAGCCCAGTTAAGTTTTGTTTGAGATTTCTTATATATTTTTAAAAATACACTGTGTCAGTGTCTGTCCGCTGAATGTGACCATCTCCGACTCTCCTGCGTGAAGTTTCAGTACATTTACATCTTTCCAACAAAGAAATAGATCGACTTCTGTCAGCTTGTTTAACATATTTTTATTTGGACACATTTACCATATAATGATGCTGAAGCAGCGGCGGATGACACGGTTTTTACGGTAACTAACCAGGGCTGCGTTTCCCAAAACCATCGAAAGCCTAAGTTGATCGTAGAGACCATTGGTGGCAATTGTTCTATGATCAACTTAAGCTTACGATGGTTTTGGGAAACGCAGCCCAGATCAACATTGTGAACCAAATTCTTCAAAACTTCAGTGAAAACATCAAATGGACATGCAATGAAATAAAATATATTTTCTAAACTGAAAAACGGTACCAAGAAGAATGTGAATATTTAACCAAGTCAAAAACCAAGGCCTGTGTGCGTGTTAAGTTCAGTATCAGCAGACGCAAAACGACATTAAAGGCGACAACTTTTAAAGTAAAATGATAGAAGTTACGTAAAGGATAAAAGCTCTGTGTGGTTTCTCGGTTTGATCGATTTGAGCAACAATAAACAATGCAAAACATAGGCATTTTGAGTTTGTGTTAGTGATTCATATAGTGATTCACTTGTAGAAAATGCCCTCCATCTGCATTTTGCGGTACAGCAGTGACGTCACGTGCAAACAACCTATTGTCTCACACAAAGCATAGTAAAGATGGATTACACCGGGATAAAGCCGCACCCTGACGTCTTCAAGATTGGCTATATTTTCCCTCAAATCAGTGCATAAAACAGAAATGAAGCTCTCAAATCATCCAAAGAGTAAACCACGGCTGCCTGATTTGAATGCAGGTGAATTAAGGAAATAAAAGCGATCTCATGCACATTATTTGAGGTAGAATGAGAAAGCACACAGAGAGTGGATAAGTTAAAGCTATGTTTATGTGAACACTCAAGGGTTTTATGAGGTTAAAAAACAATTACACCCTTAGTGATCCTGATGATAGCCTGCATTGCCTGAGACAAATTTATTTGGATTTCATTTTAACCAAAAAGGGTTATCATACTTAGCCCTTGCGTAACAATCCTGTGTCAGAGCAAATGTTCTTCCCTGCACAATGTGTGAAAAGCAGCATGTCAAATGAATAGTGTGTCAGAATACTCCTTCATGATAGGGTTGGGTACCAAGTCTTTACCGAAGGGCACCGACCGAATTACGTCTGTACTACCGAGTACCGATTCACATTAAATCAATCAGTGCCACATTTCGGTAGCCTGGTCCTACCAGACTCTCGTACATTTCATTTGTTCAGAGAGTCTGGCCTCTCTCCATTGACAAGCGTTCACTTCCTTGAAGACGGGAACTCTGTTGAAGTTTAAAACTATTGGATCTGCCATAACCAATCGCTAACGTTTGGTCGTGACGTGTGTCATGCGCCGTTCGCCTTTATTTCTCACATGGAAGTCCGTAAAAACAACTGTGCAGCCTCCTCAGTGATAAAACCTAAAACTCGTGCATTCGGATTGTGATTTATTCACGGTGGAGGGGAGAGTTTTGTGAACGGGAACGCGCTGCTCACGTGGTCCGTGACATGATTTTACACTCTAAAAAATGCTGGGTTAAAAATAACCCAAGTTGGGTTGAAAATGGACTAACCCAGCAATTGGGTGGTGTTTAACCCAGCGATTGGGTTGTTTTAACCCAGCATTTGGGTTGTTTTAACCCAGCATTTGGGTTGTTTTAACCCAGTGGTTGGGTTAAATGTTTGCTTAAAACAACCCAATTGCTGGGTTATTTTTAACCCAGCATTTTTTTTTTGTGTAAAAAATTGGTTATTTTGGGGTTATTTTTGGGTTGTTTTAAACCAGTGAATGGGTTGTTTTAACCCAAATGTTGGGTTAAATGTTTGCTTAAAACAACCCAATTGCTGGGTTAAAACAACCCAATCGCTGGGTTGGTCAATTTTCAACCCAACTAACCCAGCAATTGGGTTGTTTTAACCCGGCGATTGGGTTGTTTTAAGCAAACAGTTAACCCAACCGCTGGGTTAAAACAACCCAAATGCTGGGTTAAAAATAACCCAAGTTGGGTTGAAAATGGACTAACCCAGCAATTGGGTTGTTTTAACCCAGCATTTTTTTAGTGTAAAAAATTGGTTATTTTGGGGTTATTTTTAACCCAGCATTTGGGTTGTTTTAACCCAGCATTTGGTTTTTTTTAACCCAGCATTTGGGTTGTTTTAACCCAGCGGTTGGATTAAATGTTTGCTTAAAACAACCTTAAAACAATTGCTGGGTTAAAACAACCCAATCGCTGGGTTAGTCAATTTTCAACCCAACTAACCCAGCAATTGGGTTGTTTTAACCCGGCGATTGGGTTGTTTTAACCCAGCAATTGGGTTGTTTTAACCCGGCGATTGGGTTGTTTTAACCCAGCAATTGGGTTGTTTTAAGCAAACATTTAACCCAACCGCTGGGTTAAAACAACCCAAATGCTGGGTTAAAAATAACCCAAGTTGAGTTGAAAATGGACTAACCGAGCAATTGGGTTGTTTTAACCCAGCGGTTGGGGTAAATGTTAGCTTAAAACAACCCAATTGCAGGGTTATTTTTAACTCAGCATTTGGGTTGTTTTAACCCAGTGAATGGGTTGTTTTAACCCAACGGTTGGGTTAAATGTTTGCTTAAAACAACCCAATTGCTGGGTTAAAACAACCCAATTGCTGGGTTATTTTTAACTCAGCATTTGGGTTGTTTTAACCCAGTGAATGGGTTGTTTTAACCCAACGGTTGGGTTAAATGTTTGCTTAAAACAACCCAATTGCTGGGTTAAAACAACCCAATTGCTGGGTTAGTCAATTTTTTAACCCAGCGATTGGGTTGTTTTAAGCAAACATTTAACCAGTTGCAGGAGCTCATTCAAGTTCAGATGAGGAGATAAAATATGCATTGTTACAACCGTCTAAAACACATTACTATATAAACATCGTGAAGTAAACATTGTCATTATTCATCAGCATTAGTTCATAAATAATTGGCTGGCATAAATGTGTGTTATTGATTGATTGAGCCGCTCTGGAGCGCTGGATTGGGGATGAGCCTGTAGAAGCGCAACATCTGTGACACAGGACATCAGTTCTGACCCGATCTCTTCCCTAATCGTCCCTCCCTAACATTTTTGTCTCGTATTTATTTGTTGACGAAAATGACAGTTGATTTTCGTGATAGTTTTTGTCGTCCAACACTAGTTTTTCTTTAATTTTCGTCTCGTATTCGTCAATCAAATTAGGTTGTTGACGAAAATTATGACGAAAATTATTCGTCAACGAAATTAACACTGGAAACACGATTCCTGACTGCTTGTCAATACCCATGGATCACTGGATCTTTGGTAAGTTGTAACGAACACTATATCGAGTTCAACCTTTCGTTTAAACTGATAATCGTTTGTTTGACTTGCGTTTTCCCCCATTAACTCCAGTCATGCCGCAGCTCTTCCGCCACTCAGTCCGGCTGACGGACTCTATAAGATCTGTGTCTCATGTCTGTTTGGGTGGGTTTGGCATGTGTTTAGTGTCCTGTGGTTCAGGTTTTTCATCGATTATGTTCTAAACCTGTGGATCGGTTTCGTTGATTTGCTCGGTGAGTTCGCGTTTGGTGAGTTCATTGTAACTAAAACTTAAACTGCTGCAATTCGTTCCGTTCATTTATCTTTATTTTGCAACCCGGTGTGACAGTTGCTTTACTTTCCTGTGTGCAGAAATGAACTGAAATTTTTGCATTACAGGAAAAGGAAAATAATGAGCTGTTTTCTGACCATTAAAGATTATGGGAAAAAACCCATAGCCAGTCTGTATTACTTTATTCTGTGATATCATCTCAGAATATTTCTTCCCTCATCAAATCGCACACAGAATCTGAATTTAAGTAAGTTATGCAACATGTCATGGTGGTGGAATCGACATATCTATCATTGTAATGGTTGCTGGAAAAGTGCAGCTGTCACTCTTTCTGTCATACTGACAGACTTTCTCATGTGAATTCAAAACTTCACGGACTTTAACTTCATGAACTTTATTTTAGTGTAACACAAAGGTCATAGGTGAACTCATATTTTGAGTGAACCAATCTTTAGGTGTAATGAGCAGGATTTTGGACCAATGAGATTTCACAGCGGGTGCTGGGAGAAATGGCCAACATATTATCACAATACATTGATTTTATGTCCTTTTTTTGTATTACAGGAAAAGTAAAAGGCATAATATGAGGTGTTTTATGAGCATTAAAGAATATAAACAAGGCCTAAAGTCAATCTGTATTCCTTTATTGTCTGAAGTGACAAAATTCAGCTAGGAATACCTCTGCTCATTATTTAGCTCAGCATGAAAATCTGCATTGCTGGAGGCTATTCCCATAAAGCTCAGTCATGGTGAAGAAAACATTTTAGCATTTCTTGTCTATCTTGAGTACGGTGTAGTTGTTGTCGGTGTGATGATATAACTGATCTAATCAGCCTAAGTTATTTTCCATAGGTTGAGAATATATGACCATAAAGCAGGAATTGATTGGAGATGTAACATTTACAGGGATAGTTCACCCAAAAATGAAGTCTTTCTTCTCACATCAGCGATTCCCGCACACGATTTTCATCAGCGGTGCTCCCTTGCACAACAATGGCAAAAGAAAGAAATCAAATTTACCTGAGCTGGGAATGTGCATGATTAGTGAAGTCCAACTCATGAGCAAATGGCCCTTTTGGTTCTGTTGATTTGACTCTAATGAGCCGGTTCTTTTAATGAGTAGTTAAAACAAATGGCCAGTATCGAAGTTAAGTTTTGCATTAGTTTAATTACTGGGTTATCCAAATGACAATGTGTAATTAGGGTCATTCCGTGTCAAAACAACCACATTTCGGAAACTTCCCCGGCTCAAATTTTTTATTTCTGTTAATATTTTTTCTGAAAGACAAACATGAATAGTGATAAAAGCCAAAATATTAAATGTCACAGATGTATATTGACTGGGCAATCCACGTTTGAAGAGGGGGGGGGGTCAAAATTGCCTAATTACAGGGGGGTAAAAATGACTTTAGAAAGATGGCTGCATCATTATTTTATTTTTATACAGAGATTGGTAGATCTATTAGTAAAATCTGTTGACTTTAGCAATCTTTGATTCATTATTTGCCAACGGTGACCGTTCAAAAATGGGAAAAAGCACTTGTTTTTTGTCTCAAGTTTGCATTCCTGTAACTCAAGAATTATTAAATATATCTTAATATGCTTTTAGATTCTGATTCTAAACAAACTTTTCTTTTGGTTTCTTCATTTTAATGGCCCTCGATGGTTCAGTCCCAGAGATATGGAGATCTTAATGCGGCTCCATGAGTAAACTGGTCAATTTCAGTGGTCGAAAAAATGCTCACATGCAAATTTACTTTATAGATTTCCTTTATGTAATACTTTAGAAAGATGGCTGCATCATTATTATTTTTTTATTCAGAGATTGTTAGTTCTATTAGTAAAATCTGTTGACTTTATCAATCTTTCATCCATTATATGCCAACAGTGACCGTTCAAAAATGGGAAAAAAGCACTTCTTGTGTTTTTTGTCTCAAGTTTGCATTCCTGTAACTCAATAATTATTAAATATATCTTAATATGCTTTTAGATTCTGATTTTAATTCTGGTTTCTTCATTTTAATGGCCCTCGATGGTTCAGTCCCAGAGATATGGAGATCTTAATGCGGCTCCATGAGTAAACTGGTCAAACCCTCGTGCACTGTTCGATTTCTGGTTACACCCCTTATGGTCCGGGTCAAATTGACCCTAATTGGATTCAATACAATTCCCCAAAAATCGCACTATGAAAAAACACATACAATCAGGTACAAACAATTAACTTTTAATATCAATACTTTTCACACATTACAAAGAATAAATATTTGAATTTACGATTTTTTAAAAATACTTTTAACCATTTTTATTTTTATTTTTAAGATTGGCCCTTAGGACACTTGCCTTTATACATTTAGAACAATACTATCTTAGTCTAAACCTAAAGTAATCTTGACCAACTATATAGCATTTTAAAGCTTTCAGACTTTAATTTTCATATTTGGTGACTGATTTTCAAAAGAGATGAGCAGGAGATAAATAGCGATAGATTATTCATTTGTGATGCGGTACCAAACTATAACGCACGTTTTGACTCTTTCCATATGTTTTTTTTATATGCATTTTAGAGATTGAATACAAATCAAATATTAACATTACTGCCCAAACTACTTCTCAATAGGACGTCTACTTCATAGATATTTTGAAAAGTATGAAAATATAACGTTCAGATCACTCAAACCATATATGGAAATCGAAGAGACTACATGTCATCCAGTGGAAAACGTTGGTACTGCACACATAAACTTTTTTTTTTTTTGAGATATCAACCTAAAATTTGGTACAGAAATGCATGTTAATGACCCTAAATGAGAAAAGGTCACACAATTTCAAGAAAAACAATGTAGGTTAGATAGTATTTCAGATAGATTGAAAAAAGAAATTATAGCTAATTTTTACCATTTGTAGCATACAAAAAATATTTCTGTATTGAAAAAAATGGGGAAAAGCTAATTTTTTTAGCTTCATAGGTTAGTAAAAAACTAAAATAACAAAATATAACCAAGAAATGTTATTATTTTGGGTCTCTGCAATTGCCTTAGAACATTAAAATATGCGGGTCAAATTGACCCGTGAACATCACGAACATAACAGTAAATGTGTGTGTATATGTCAAAACACATCAGCGTGTTGAAACTTTGCATGCATGTTCATGACCCTAAATGAGAAAAAGTCACAAAATTTTAAGAAAAAAAACATAGATTAACTGATATTTCTGACAACTTAAAAATCAAAACGGGTCAAATTGACCCACAACATGACACAAGGGTTAAGTGGTCAAAAACCAAATGTAGGTCATTTTGCAAACAGCTGATATTTTTATATTTAAAAAGGAATACCTGAAGAACAAATAATGTTGAAACTAGAAATGCATCTCTGTATTTTTCTATCAGCACAATTGCATAGACCATTCCTGTCTGAGTGACATAAATATAAATATTGTTTTTCCAAAGTTTGAATGCGTGTAACTCAAAAAGTATTAAATATATATCAATATGATTTTAGATTCTGGTTCTTAAACTTTTATTTATTTATTTTTTCAAGGGCTTATACAGTTCAGTCCCATAGATATGGGGATCTCAACACAGCTCCATGTTCAAATTGTTGAATTGTGCTCATTTTAATATTCTGGCTTTCATCACTATTCATGTTTACTTTATATAAACAAAATCAAAACTTGTGCTGGGGATCTCTGGTTGAGTTGACACAGAATGACCCATTAAATAAATAAAGAAGTCATTATAATGACCAGCTGACTGCTAATATTAGCCTATATTATCTAGTTCATTACATTGATTGATAAACAAACAAACAAACAAACAAACATGATCCATTTTATACAATACTAGCACATGGAAAACTGTCAACATTCATAAAATGTCCACAAAATTATATTTGTTCATCACAAGCTGGCATCAGTTGTCCTCCATCCAATAAACATGCTATTTATACAAGATTTATTACCAAGGAAGGATTACTGTAGACGTTTGCTCATTAGCATAATTTGCACATTACACATTGAAATTGAGAAATTGAGCACAGATTTGTCCAGTCATTCTATTTGTGAAACCTCAACACGAGTCAATCCGATGGATGCGCATGTAATCCATACCACAGATAATAATGAAAGTGGCATATTTGCAAGGCTCTAGCTAAGAACCCAGAGTCTAATGTCCAGCATTTCAATAGCAGGACCTTTCAGAGAAATGGATCCAAATGCAACCAGCAGGATTATTAATGGTGTCGGTTTACCCCTGGTGCAGCAGCGCACAATAAATGATATCCCTCCTTTCTAATTTATTCTGCCTTGGCTCCACAGTGGCCCGCTGTTTAACACAACATGGATGGATCTCCCCTGGCTTACTTACAACTTCTAATAAAGGTCATTTTTACCTGCTGTATGCGGATTGAATTTGCCTTGCCATTTTTAGCTCGCAGCTCTCTGTGGCAGCGCGCTTCTGGGGGAACTAAGTGAAAATCGATAGAACCGGCTAAATAAGGTTTAAATCAAGCCGTAATATCTATAATAATTCACCACACCGGTCCGAATTATCTAGCAGAGATTGTAACAGGGTGAATTATGCTGGGAGACGGTTTAAAATGGTCTCCCAGTCAGCAAGTGATTGCTATAAAATGGCATGGGAAGACATTCAAACTGGCTGTTCAGCGAGATGAGAGTCCGCTGGATGAATACAGTCTCAAAGTCAGGGGAGCGTTTGCTTCAGAGCTGGTTTTCTAGAAATTGCATCCTATTAGCTCTCCGGTTCAGAATCCTAGCAGCCATAATGCGAATTGAAGTAAATTATGCATTTGATGGTAGTGGAATAGACATATCTCCAAAGTAATGATGGCTCTGGATAATGTATAACAGTCCAAAGTAAAGCTGCAAGTCTCACTCAAGCAACTTTTCCAGTTATCCGTCCAAATCTTGACAAGCATTTCATGAACTTTTAATTCAGTGTAACAAAAACAGCGCATAGAGTGCATAAATGAGAACGAATTAGAAGATATTTGCTGTTTAATGAGCAAGATTATGGGCGAGGGATAGGCGATATGGCCAAAAATAAAACGAACACAGGGACATGGTGCTTCGGCACCTCAGCCAGTTGGGTCTTCGGGTCAACCGGGAGAAGAGCAAACTCTGTCCCGTACAGAGGATCTCTTTTCTCGGGATGGAGATCGACTCGGTCGCCATGACAGCGCGCCTCACCGAGGAGCGTGTCCAGTCGGTGTTGAACTGCTTGAATTCATTCAAACGCAGCACAACGGTACCACTGAAACAATTTCAGAGGCTCCTGGGGCATATGGCAGCAGCAGCCGCAGTAACGCCGCTAGGGCTGCTCCATATGAGACCGCTTCAACGCTGGCTACACGACGAAGTCCCGAGATGGGCGTGGCACAGCGGGTCCCTCCGTGTCCAAGTGACGCCGAGATGCCGCCAAACCTTCAGCCCGTGGTCGGACCCTTCATTTCTACGGGCAGGAGTGCCCCTAGAACAAGTGTCCAGACATTCTGTTGCCTCCACGGATGCCTCATCCACCGGCTGGGGTGCCACGTACAACGGGCTTGCAGTTTCGGGTCTGTGGACGGGGCCCCAACTGCACTGACATATCAATTGCCTGGAGTTGCTGGCAGTTCGTTTTGCTCTCAGCTGCTTCAAAGCGTCACTCAAAGACAAGCACGTTCTGGTCCGAACGGACAGCACTGCGGCCGTTGCGTACATCAACAAACAGGGTGGTCTACGCTCCCGCCGCATGTCCCAACTCGCCTGCCATCTCCTCCTGTGGAGTCAGAAGCATCTGAGGTCCCTTCGTGCCATTCACATTCCGGGCCCGCTCAATCGTGCGGCCGACTAGCTGTCAACGTTACCGGTGCTCCCCGGAGAGTGGAGACTCCACCCCCAGGTGGTCCAGCTGATCTGGAGTCGCTTTGGGGCCGCACAGATCGACCTGTTTGCCGCCCCCGACACGACCCACTGCCAGTTGTTCTGTAGCTCCGTATTGGCCCAACAGGACTTGGTTCCCGGAACTAGTGCTCCTTGCGACAGCACCTCCCTGGCCCATTCCTCTGAGGAAGGACCTCCTAACTCAGAGACGGGGCACCCTATGGCACCCGCGTCCGGACCTCTGGAAACTCCATGTCTGGTCCCTGGACGGGACGCGGAGGTTCTAGGTGACCTACCGCAAGCGGTAGTTGACACCATCACTTCCGCCAGAGCCCCCTCTATGAGACGGCTGTATGCGTTGAAGTGGAACCTGTTCGTCGATTGGTGCTCTTCTCGTCGAGAAGACCCCCCAAAGTGTTCGGTCAGATCTGTGCTCTCTTTTCTTCAAGACAAGTTGGAGTGAAGGCTGTCTCCCTCCACCCTCAAGGTATATGTTGCCGCTATTGCCGCAAATCATGACCTGGTAAATGGTGAGTCCTTAGGCAAGCACGATCTGATCGTCAGGTTCCTGAGGGGGGCGAGGAGACTAAATCCACCTCGTCCTCCCTCTATACCCCCTTGGGACTTAACTCTGGTGCTGACCGCACTGCAGAGCGCACCCTTCGAGCGTTTGCAGTCAGCTGAGAAAATCTTGTCTTTAAAGAAAATACTCCTGGTTGAATTGGCCTCGGTTAAGAGGGTAGGGGACCTGCAAGCATTTTCGGTCGACGAATCGTGCCTGGAATTCGGGCCAGGTAACTCTCAGGTAACCCTGAGACCCCGGCCTGGATATGTGTCCAAGGTTCCCACTACTCCCTTTCAGGATCAAGTGGTGAGCCTGCAAGCGCTGCCCTCGGAGGAGGCAGACCCAGCCCTGGCTTTTCTCTGTCCAGTTCGTGTCTATGTTGACAGAACGCAAAGCTTTAGGACCTCAGAGCAGCTCTTCGTCTGTTACGGAGGACAGCAGAAGGGAAAGGCTGTCTTCAAGCAGAGGATGGCCCACTGGATAGTGGATGCCATCGTCTTGGCGTATGAATCCCAAGACGTGCCCTGCCCACTCGGGGTTAGAGCTCACTCCACCAGGGGTGTAGCTTCTTCCTGGGCGCTGGCTTGTGGCGCCTCGCTAACAGACATTTGTAGAGCTGCGGGCTGGGCGACACCAAACACGTTCCCTAGGTTTTATAGCCTACGTGTGGAACCGGTTGCTTCTCGTGTGCCCGCTTCCCATAGTCAGCATGATAGTCGTATGGTAACCCTCGTTCCCTGAAGGAGGGAACGGAGACGTACGTCCCGTCGACACAGTTCCTTACCATCACTGCAGGGCCAAGTCACTAGTTCGGCTCCTCAGTGAAAAACGTCAGTGCGTTGCTCTCGCTTCCTATTTATACCCGCGGTGCAGGGCGGAGCGCGAGATGAAAATCTTGCACGCCAATGGCCCATTGGCCTGTTCTCTAAATCTCGAAGCTGATAGGGGCTCTCTGAAGTGATCCCAATTCGTCGGTATAACCGACGTACGTCTCCGTTCCCTCCTTCAGGGAACGAGGGTTACCATACGTAACCGAGACGTTTGTTCATGTTAGTTCACACTGCATTAACTAATGTTAATAAGATTTTAATAAAGCAATAGTAAAATGTTGAAATTAACATTAACAAAGATAAATAAATGCTTTATAAGTGATGTTCATTATTAGTTCATGTTAACTAATGTAGTTAACTAACATTAACTAATGACCATTATTCTAAAGTGTTACCCTGATTGTGTTTTCCTCCCATGTGGCACAGATTGGATATGACCCACAAATGTGTAAGCAGGAAAAAAAGCACATGGATTCTGATATTCTCGGTTTCAGGCCTCATTCATAAGTAGAAATAACACTTTACTTGAAGGGGTGTGCATAAGACTGACATGACATCTTCATAATCATGACATGACACGTCATGTATATGAAGGAGTTTGTATGCATGTTTATGACAACTGTCATTCAGTGTCATTCGCTCAATTATGTCGTTTTTAATGCAAAGATGACGTCTTAGTTATGACAACTTGCCATAAACCAATACATCATAACCTGTCATAAATCTTTTTTTTCAGTGGTACAAGTTGAATTTGTCATTTTTTTAAGGTTCCTAAACAGTTACAGCATCCCACACATTTATATTTTCTTGAAATGCTTTTTACATCATGGATAAGTCTAGCTAAGACACCATCATAATGGCGTACACCTAACCAGTGCTGCCACTCCATCGTTTTGAGCTGAGTTTTCACTGTTATAAAATAATTTGACAGAGTATTGACACTTAATGACATTTTAATGACAAATTCAACTTGTACCACTGTAGTTTAGGTCAAGGAAAATTATCAAATAATTTTATAACAGTGTCATGAATGAGTATTAACACTTAATTTGGATAATATTTAATATTTTAATACTTAAGTTTGATAATCAATCTGCTATGTCATGTTTATGACAGGTTATGTTGTCTTGGTAATGTCAGGTTGTCATAACTAAGACATCTCAAATAATGTCATCTTTGCATTAAAAACGACATAATTGAGCGAATGATACTTAATGACAGTTGTCATGAACATGCATAAAAACTCATGTCATGATTATGAAGGTGTCATGTCAGTCTTATGCACACCCCTTCAAGTAAAGTGTTACCAATAACTCTCGAATGTGTGCATTTGCAGACAGAGCAGATATTCGTCAATGGGATTTGTGCGTCATTGAAAAAGCGATGGTGGCGAATGACATCAACCGTGATCACATGACTCTTTTCAATGGCGCAATGGAGGACAAAGGCTCAACCCGCATAAGAGTCCAATGTTTTGCTCATCTTGTCTGCATCAATTGCAAATCAGCCTAAGCTTTTCCGGGTCAATATGTCTACCTTGGGTTGGCAAGTGTTTACTGTGAATGCAGATATTGTACATCGGTCAATTTTAAAAGATATAAGGAAAAAAAAAATCAGATATAGTCATAAAATTGGAATTGGGCATCAAGACCCGCAGTGTAAATGCGGCCAAAATGTCCTCTTCTCATTTGATTAGCACACGGTGTAAATGGCCAGCTGCAGTTCCATCAACATTGAATGTTGAGTGTGTGTGTGTTCATTCTTCAAAGATCTGTCACAGCCATTTTACACTTTACCACAAACTTACAGAATGCAATCTGCTTTAAATGAGCTGTACTCTGACTCTCCATATACCCTACAGATCCAATTAAAATGCTCAAACCCTGGTGGAAAGAGAAATGACGTGAAAAGAAAGGGAGTTAGCACACCTCAGGTCTACGAAAATACTATGGGACCAATTTTCACACACAGACTACATCTTTTTTTTTGCACCATCAAACAAGATTTGGATCTCAATACAAGAGAACAGCCGTGATGGATGCCTGCATCTCATGTTGAGACGGAGGCCAAAAAAAAAACCTTCTTAAAACAAGTTTGTCAACAATAGCAAAAGCCTTCACGGCTAACCAATCCCCGCCCTCTCCCGGGAGTCAAGGCCCATTGAGATCTCGAAATACTTCTCTCCAAAGTGATCCCTAAGCAGTCTTTGATATTTGGTTTTGGAAGGCTTCTACTCCCACTCGCTCATACCTGCCTGTCTTGGGTTGGACTGAGGGGATGTGAAGTTGATGGGAGGGGAAGCAAGCTCTGAAGTAAATGCCTAATGAGTTTAAAGCTTACTTTGTACTGCATTTTTTCTACTTATAAAAGCCTCACTAACAGATGCCAGCTGGGACTGTAGACGCTCTGCAACAGACTCCTGCGTAAATACATGGAGGAATGCAACTCAACGGAGCAGAATAAACATTTGCGATTATAAAAGATAATGATAATGAGTTTGTTATAAGCCCTCCTTGATGAAAAACTGTCAAGAGAAGAGAGAGGCATTGTTTGTAAGATGTTAGATGTCATTGAAAGCTTTTGCAGTGGGGAGGGTTGATTAAGCTTATCACTACACATCTAAATATTGAAACAGTTGTCATATAATGTGTTTGAATGGATTAGCAATGCTTGGGTGATTGTAGAATAAAGACGAAAATAAGAAGGTTTAATTAGCTACAAAAATAATGCACAATTACAGCTATTGCATATTGCCAAAAGTATTGGGACGCCCAATACTTCAGGTGTTCAATCCCTTCATGGCCACAGGTGTGTAAATCAAGCACTAGACCTGCAGACGCTTCTACACACATCAGTGAGAGAATGGGCCGCTCTCAGGAGCTCAGAGAACTCAAGCGTGGGGCCGTGATCGGTGGACACCTGTGCAATAAGTCCATTCGGGACATTTCCTCACTACTAAATATTCCACGCTCAACTGTTAGTGGTGTTATAACAAAGTGGAAGCGATTGGGAACAACAGCAACTCAGCCACAAAGAGCGGGGTCAGCGCATGCTGAGGGTCACAGAAGTCGCCAACTTTCTGAAGAGTCAAGAGCTCCAGACCTCCTAACTTCTGTGGCCTTCAGATGAGCTCAAGAACAGTGTGTAGAGCTTCAGGGAATGGGTTTCCATGGCCGAGCAGCTCATCCAAGCCTTACATCACCAAGCGTGGGATGCAGTGGGGTAAAGCGCGCCGCCACTGGACTCTAGAGCAGTGGAGACGTGTTCTCTGAGTGACCGATCACGCTTCTCTGTCTGGCAATCCCATGGACGAGTCTGGGTTTGGCGGTTACCAGGAGAACGGGACTTGCCTGACTGCATTGTGCCAAGTGTAAAGTTTGGTGGAGTGGGGATCATGGGGTTGTTTTTCAGGGGTTGGCCACTTGGTTCCAGTGAAAGGAACTCTTAATACTTCACCAAGACATTTTGGACAATTTCATGCTCCCAACTTTGTGGGACCAGTTTGGGGACGGCCCCTTCCTGTCCCAGCATGACTGCGCTCCAGTGCACAAAGCTTCGCTCCATAAAGACATGATGAGCGAGTTTGGTGTGGAGGAACTTGAGTCTTGGCCTCAACCCGATAGAACACCTTTGGGATGAATTAGAGCGGAGACTGAGAGCCAGGCCTTCTCGTCCAACATCACAAATGCGCTTCTAGAAGATTTCCCATAAACACACTCCTAAACCTTGAGGAAAGCCTTCCCAGAAGAGCTGAAGCTGTTAGAGCTGCAAAGGGTGGGCCGACTCCATATTAAACCCGACGGATTGAGAATGGGAAGCTCATGTGCATGTAAACGCAGGCGTCCCAAAACATTCGGCAATATAGTGTATCAAAATTAGTCTGCTTTCATAATGTGTATGTATTATTTCCATGCTTGAACAAATGGTTGCAAAGTCTATATAGATTTTTGTATTACAGGATTTTTTTTGTGTCTGAAATGGCCAAACCTCTAATGAATACTTTCTTTAAGCCGCAGCTAATTTAAAACAAGTAACCTCACCTTTACAGCATCCAATTAACGCAGTAATGCCAGGGAATTATTTGCAGCGTTGATATAGTTTTAATGTAAGCAGAATTCACCTATTAGAAATCCCTAACTGAGAGATTTGTCCATGCAGCCAGATAATTATCTCCGTCATGAGAATATATAGGAACTGTGGACCTCATTACTCTCTTTGCTCTCACCGTTTGCCCTTTTACTCTCTGGACTTTATTCCCCTATCGGTCTCCTTTTAATACACAACAATAAAGTCACCTTTTATTCTCTTGGAATGGCAGAATATGGGAAAACAAAATGTTTGCGTCTTATCGGAAAACTCAACATTACATTTAGAGCCATGCTGAAGACACATCTTATTGCCTTTCACTTCTCTCATGGCCAGTAATGCTATTTTTCTTTAATTATGAAATCCCTTTCTGCATACAAAAGTGATAATAACAAAAACAGACAAATAATGCTAATTACAAAATATAAATTATATTGTGTTCATTGTCTGAGAAAACAGGGTTTCAATGTATATGCAAATGCCTGTATCATTTCATTTCATTTTTAGCCTTAAGCTTAGTATATGGCTTTTATTCTCATCTGACATCTGTCCTGGATTTGTCACTTACACAAGTTGTTTTGGGGAGAAAGCCACATAAACACAGGAATAAATGACTGGAATAATACACAAAAGAACGGCACTCGCTACACTAGAATCAATGTGTTGTTTACAACAGGAAACCAATGATCTTTAGCTGCCAATGACCACTAACAGGATGTGGATGTGTGGTGCTTTAGCTGGTGTAGGGAAGGCTTTGTTGGAAGTCATTGAAAGCTCCCAAGATACCCATCAGTGGACCACGTGGCCTTGAAATACGCCTGACAAGCTCTCTATTAGCAGTCCAAGCACCTGTCATCACAAACAAGACAAGCTCTCCGCTGCATTGTTATCCACAGAGCTGTTGAGCCTGTGCACACTGCGAAAAAACATCTTAATCAGGATTTTTGTGCCGTTATTCAGTAAAAGAATATAGATATCCTTAGAAAAGAAACTTTCGAGAAGCAAAAATTGTGTAAAAGATGATTTTAAAGGCACAATATGTAAGATTTTTAGATTAAAATATCCAAACACCACTAGAACGATGTTGTATGTTGTGTTGTCCTGTGTACTTTATCATTATCCCAAATGTTTCCAAGAGTGTTTAAATCCAGAGAAATTTTAATCCATGTGACGGACCGTGTTCAATGACGTCATATCCGCGCTACCGATGGACATGGACGTAAATTTGGTTACAATAAACATCAAATTTCTCAAGGGCAATTTTTGAAGCGGACACAAATAATACAGCCAAAATTGTATTTGTAAGGATATGTGTGACGTTTTGGTGCACTGAAAAAATTCTCTTATGTCCATTTTATCTGGCTAACAACACAAAGCAATAGTCATATTTAAATATGAATTATCATAGGTTCACAACCATAGACTGTAAAAAAATATGGACGTAGTGTCCGTGGCGTCCCCCATAGGATTCTGAAGAGCAGTTTTGAAGCGTAAAGTCGACCATTGCCATCTTGGCAGCGTCATCGCGTGTCACTCCTGGATAACAGAAAATGGGCAAAGAGGCGGGACGTGGGCGGAGCTGAGGTGATGACTAACAGACAGCAGACAAACAGCAATCCCCCTGTCACTCGAAGTGGCCACGCCCTTAATTATGCAGAACTTTAAGGCTTTATATAATGTAAACGAATGAGTAATAAAATAATTCACCCCCTCACAGTCGTCATGAAGGGCAAAATTAGCCGTATAGACCAAAAGCACAGTTTGTCCCAGACTGTAAACGTGTTCTTCTGCTGTAAAGTTGGCCATTTTAACATGAGCTCAGTGAGATTCTGCTCCTTCTGGAGTCTGTCTCTAGTGGCCACTCCATGAACTGCAGTTTAACTCACTTCTGTATCGGCTTCAAGAGAAACTGCGGGAGGAGCCGCTTGGTCACAATGCGGTAATATTATAATTATTAAATTATCTTCCACATAGTACTGAGCAAAACCAAACACAGAGGTAAATCAATATTAGCCTAATATAGTTTACACGTAGGCTTTATCGCCGTGTTAGTTGTAGTGGGTGACTTCCTACCAAACAATAATCGCTAACATATCAGACTCATGGAAAAATACACGGTTATCATCTTTTTTTTTTGTCATTGCTAATTTATTAATAACTCAGCATCATCTGTATTAAATAATCTCTTCATCCAATGTTTAAAGTGAATAAAATAGCCTTAACAGCCCTTACTGGGGTTCCATAACTACTGAAGAACTCTCTCCCACCGGTGTGTGTGTGTGTGTGTGTGTGTGTGTGTGTGTGTGTGTGTGTGTGTGTGTGTGTGTGTGTGTGTGTGTGTGTGTGTGTGTGTGTGTGTGTGTGTGTGTAGGTGAGGTGTGTGGTAGACCAAACCACTGTGAGACAAGAGACTCAAAATGTTTCTTGTTTTTGCCTCGTTTGTGTTTGTATTGTTTTACTACTTACACAATTATTTTAAGTATATAACATTATATTATTTACAATACACCATGTGGTTTTTAATGATATTTTTAGGGGGGTACACATCATAACCCCCCTCATTCGGAGCGTTATGAATCAGTGAGTCGAATCTTGATTCGTATCGCGTGTCAAACCATAGATATACATAATAAAGGCTAATAAAGAGTCTCTAACGTCATCACCGGCGGCCATCTTGTCACAGGCAAGCTTTCTGGCGGGCTCCTGATGTAAGGCGAGTGATCTGAACACAAATACTCTTATCTCGGTGAAATCTTGACGGATTTACAAATGGTTTGGTTTCTTACAAACATTATTAACGTGGCTATAATTCTGGATGCATGAACAAATTATGAATAATTATTCATAAGTATGCAGTGTCATAACTACTGACGTTTATAACAAACCAAACAGTTTGAAAATCGGTAGAAAATTGAGCAAGTTATGGTTATTTAAAAAGTGCACGCACCATTAAAACACAATGTTAGGAGTGAGCGAGCTGACTGTGACAAGATGGCCGCCAGATGCGGACGTCGACCTCCATTGGCCAGCAGCGCGGACGAGACATCTAGCCTTTATTATGTATATCTATGTGTCAAACCACCAAACTGCTGAAATCACGTGACTTTGGCGCGACTCGCTGATTCGTTTCCGCTCCGAAGCTTCATGAAGCAGTGTTTTGAAATCGGCCATCACTATACAAGTCGTTATTTAGTTTTGTTTGGCGCACCAAAAATATTCCCATCGCTTTATAATATTAATATTGAACCACTGTACTCATATGGACTGATTTAAATATGTTTTAGTACATTAATGGGTCTTGAGAGAGGAAATGTTATTGCTGGCTATGTTTCACTGAGCCTTCAGATTTCAACACAAATATCTCCATTTGTCTTATGGGTGGGGAACAACATGAGGGTGAGGAATACATTACATTATTTTCATTTTTGGGTGAACTAACCCTTTAAGACTTTCACTTCTTTTAAGCCTAAACCAGAATGAATTTTGTTAGACATATAGCCTACAATTGTATTACAATATAAACATTTTAGTACAAACACAACTGAACGAATAATTGTTTTATTAGCACCTTCAATTCTTCAAGCCACCATCAAATCCTGCAACAACTCATCTCATGTGACCTTACAGGATAACACCAACAGACTGCATGCTTAATGACAAAAGCTGCCTCGCTGTCTCAACTACTGCGCAATGTGTCAGTGATTTATTAGATTAATTAGCTCTTCGGACATCGTCACTGGGAGTTGTGGTGGTTCTGCATTATGATGCAAGCCTATGCATTATGGAAAGCCCATTAAATAGCAGATTCTCCTTCAGGATCTTAAAGCTTAAGGTAAAAACCCCTAAGGAACGTGCAGTTAAAGCACTATGTGTGGAGAAAATACTAAAAACCGCCTGTGTCTGGTTAGTCTTAGACCGTACGACAAATTAAACGTCATTAAAAATGCCGTCCATTACCATCTGGTACCATTGCTTCACCATGACACCATCACAGTACCTTCAGTCCTTTCAATGAGGAGCACAAATAATCATTGAGCCACTAACAATCCCTCGATGGCGGTCACCTGGTCAATACTGCCCTCTGTAGATACTGCATCGCTCCCCTGAGACCTCCATCTCTGGTTCATCTGGTAAATGTGAACACTTGAATACTGTGTTCCACAGGTCAAGGTTCACTGTCTGACAAAACGCAGTTAAAAGAGAGAGTTTATCAGGCTGGGCTCAGGACTATTAATGGGGAATGGAAAGGCAGGTGGTCTCTTTATCTGTGATAGAGGTCATTCCTACCAGAGAAAATGGCAGGAGGATTAGATATGGGGATTAGGCTGCCTAGTAATTACAGCTCATTGAAGTAAAAAAAAAAAAAACTATATATACACAGATCAGGCATAACATTATGACCTAAAGCCGCGTTTCTAAATGAAGTTCCGGGTAAATATTTCCCCCTCCGAGCGGCCCTGCTCCCGAGGTGGTACTTTTTCAAAGTTCGGGAACTTTCGGGGGTGGGACTTGGGCGCTGAACATGCTGATTGGTTGAGCTCACGCAGCATTTTATGTCAACCGGCATTTTTAAAAGTCTTTTGCGAGGATCGTTCAGCGTTCAGTAAATATCAGTCTTGCTCTTTCTGTCGGATGGCGCGCGTTCGTCTCAGCAATCGCACGTCAATGTCCGTAATAGCTGATAATAACATACTTTGTCGTATTTTAAATCTAGCTTTACGAGCTTTCAGAATACGCTTTAGTATCATCTCTTTTCCGCCGTTTTGTTAATGACCTCTTTAGTCAACCAATATATAACCAGCAAAAGCTTGCATCTCCTCCACTTGTTATTGTTGCAGACAATATCGCACAAAAATTATTACTATCCGTCTGTGACTGGGAGTAGCAGCCGCGCCGTGCGCAGTCCTACATCACCAAACTAATTTGCCTAATCTTCGCTGTACTTTAGACCGCAGTGGAAACGCAGACAGCAGCAGGTCTGGGGGAAAAAAAGTTCCTGTATAAAAAGTTCCTGGTACAAATTGTTCCGGGTAATTTCGGTGGAAATGGGGCTTAATATTGTGTTGGTCCCCTTGACCCGTCGAGGCATGGACTCCACTAGACCCCTGAAGGTGTGCTGTGGTATCTGGCACCAAGATGTTAGCAGCAGATCCTTTAAGTCCTGTTAATTGCGAGGTGCCCTCCATGGATCGGACTTGTTTGTTCAGCACATCCCACAGACGCTCGATTGGATTGAGATCTGGGGAATTTGGAGCCCAAGTCAACACCTCAAAGTCATTGTTGTGCTCCTCAAACCATTCCTGAAGCATTTGTGCTTTGTGGCGGCGCATTATCTGCTGAAAGAGCCACAGCCAGCAGGGAATACCGTTTCCATGAAAGGCTGGACATGGGCTCAACAATGCTTAGGTAGGTGGGACGTGTCACAGTAGCATCCACATGGATAAAGGACCCAAGGTTTCCCAGCAGAACATTGCCCAAAGCATCACAGCAAACTGAGATGCTCTGTGTATTCTGACGCCTTTCTATCAGAACCAGCATTAACTTCTTGAGCAGTTTGAGCTCCAGTAGCTCGTCTGTTTGATCGGACCACACGGGCCAGCCTTCGCTCCCCACGTGCATCAATGAGCCTCGGCCGCCCATGACCCTGTGGCCGGTTCTCCACTGTTCCTTCCTTGGAGGACTTTTAATAGATACACTGTAAAAAATGCTGGGTTAAAAATAACCCAAATTGGGTTGAAAATGGACTAACCCAACCGCTGGGTTAAATGTTTGCTTAAAACAACCCAAATGCTGGGTTAGTCCATTTTCAACCCAACTTGGGTTATTTTTAAACCAGCATTTTTTACAGTGTATCTATCACAATTGTACAGTTTTTACTGTGTTTTTTAACAAATAAACAGCCTTACTGAGCATAAGACACTTCTTATTACTGACAGCAGTGTATACTAATACATTTTACACTGTATAAATTAACATTAGTTAATCTATTATATAACATACATATACATATTCTCTCACATATACACATTTCACGAGTTCACACTTACATATAATTAAATAAGAGAAGGTTATGCGTGTTTGGCATGCTGTCCGAGCTCAAAATGTGGCCCGAGCCCAGAGTACGGATAGGGATAGGAGTAGTTAGAAGTGAGGAGATGGGGTGGCGGAGGGATGCTGATGAACTATCATAGGACAGAGGTAAGTCTGCTGTATATATGGACTACCTCTTATCTCGATAATTGAGTTGATTAACTGAACGTGCTCCTCCCCAACTTTGTTAAAGGATTAGTTCACTTAAAAATGAACATTTCCTGATATTTTACTCACCCCCATCTTATCCAAGATGTTCATGTCTATGTCTAATATATATATATATATAAGGGATGCAACAATACAGTTAGTCCACGGTTCAATACATACCTCGGTTTTTAACCACGGTTTTCGGTTCGGTTCTGATGGTTTGTCACATCAGTTTTTTGCTATTCTATTCTTAGGCGACAGGAACAGCAAGAGGTTAAGGAGAAAAAAGACTTTTTTATTGCAATACTCTTTCTTTATTTTACTGAAAAGAATTGAAAAACCGTAAACTTTAAACTTTACTTTTAAAAAAACCCTTGTACACATTCCAAGTGTATAGTATAATATAAAATAAATATATATAAAGATTTACACTGGCAGCTCAGAGCTGTACAGCAGCATTTAAGTATGAAATTGAATGACTAAATGTAAAAATAAAACACTACATAGACTTCACTATAAAATATACATCAACTCTTATTAAAGCTACTGTATTAAAGTTTTTCAGTCAAGAGCAGTGAGTGATTTTCTCTTTGTCTTTTGTTAGTTCACTCAAAAGTGAAAATTCTGTCATCGAGAAATGAACACAGGTTTAGAACAACATTAGAGTGAGTAAATAATGACATACTTTTAGAGGTGAACTGTCCCTTTAAGGACGGCGTGTTCACTATAGGCTGCGCTGCTGTCAATTTAAGACCTGCTCGCATCTAATATACAGACACACACGATTTTACTTTCACTTTAGACATAACCGACTGTGTTTATGTTAACCTTGTGTGTATTTGACAGTATTAGCGCAGTAAGACGACTACTTAGTCCAGTAATCACGTGTTTGACAGGCGTTTAGTGTGCACACTCGGAAAAGCTTTAAAACGCATGCAAATAATGAACTTTCGTTATTGTGAATAACTATTGTGTTCCATGAGTATAACTCTAACACTAAATTGTGATGTGAATGTACACTCACCTAAAGGATTATTAGGAACACCACACTAATACTGTGTTTGACCCCCTTTCGCCTTCAGAACTGCCTTAATTCTACGTGGCATTGATTCAACAAGGTGCTGAAAGCATTCTTTAGAAATGTTGGCCCATATCGATAGGATAGCATCTTGCAGTTGATGGAGATTTGTGGGATGCACATCCAGGGCACGAAGCTCCCGTTCCACCACATCCCAAAGATGCTCTATTGGGTTGAGATCTGGGGACTGTGGGGGCCATTTTAGTCCAGTGAACTCATTGTCATGTTCAAGAAACCAATTTGAAATGATTGGAGCTTTGTGACATGGGGCATTATCCTGCTGGAAGTAGCCATCAGAGGATGGGTACATGGTGGTCATAAAGGGATGGACATGGTCAGAAACAATGCTCAGGTAGGCCGTGACATTTAAACGATGCCCAATTGGCACTAAGGGGCCTAAAGTGTGCCAAGAAAACATCCCCCACACCATTACACCACCACCACCAGCCTGCACAGTGGTAACAAGGCATGATGGATCCATGTTCTCATTCTGTTTACGCCAAATTCTGACTCTACCATCTGAATGTCTCAACAGAAATCCAGACTCATCAGACCAGGCAACATTTTTCCAGTCTTCAACTGTCCAATTTTGGTGAGCTCGTGCAAATTGTAGCCTCTTTTTCCTATTTGTAGTGGAGATGAGTGGTACCCGGTGGGGTCTTCTGCTGTTGTAGCCCATCCGCCTCAAGGTTGTGCGTGTTGTGGCTTCACAAATGCTTTGCTGCATACCTCGGTTGTAGCGAGTGGTTATTTCAGTCAAAGTTGCTCTTCTATCAGCTTGAATCAGTCGGCCCATTCTCCTCTGACCTCTAGCATCAACAAGGCATTTTGGCCCACAGGACTGCCGCATACTGGATGCTTTTCCCTTTTCACACCATTCTTTGTAAACCCTAGAAATGGTTGTGCGTGAAAATCCCAGTAACTGAGCAGATTGTGAAATACTCAGACCGGCCCGTCTGGCACCAACAACCATGCCACGCTCAAAATTGCTTAAATCCCCTTTCTTTCCCATTCCGACATTCAGTTTGGAGTTCAGGAGATTGTCTTGACCAGGACCACACCCCTAAATGCATTGAAGCAACTGCCATGTGATTGGTAGATTAGATCATTGCATTAATGAGAAATTGAACAGGTGTTCCTAATAATCCTTTAGGTGAGTGTATGTCGCGTTGTTCAGTATTGGGATGGAGGCAAATTATAGAATTTGTAGAAAAATAATTAATTAAATGCAAAACCGCGTATTGAACTGTGAATGCCATACCGAACGGTTCAATATTATATTGAGAATTGTGGCATCCCTAATATATATATATATAAACACACACACACACACACACACACACACCTTTAAAGAAGTGATAAAGAAGAACCTGTGACAGAGAGAACGTGACAAACGCACGTTCACAATTTAGCTTTCTGTTGAACAGATTTCATTAACAGCAACCAGAATGGCGAAGCAGATGACACAAGATCAAGGTTACCCCAGATAAGGTGTGATGGCTTCAGCCGTGTTGTAATATTGTCTGCCACGCTGTTCCCACCACCAGATTTATAGTGTGAATAGAAATGCAGCATGTCCCCGGGGCCATCGCTCTCACCGTTTGTATTATTTTTTTTTTATAGATTGTCATTCCATTGTAAGTCTCGATGAATTAATGCGTCTTCCACGGACAAATCAGACCAATATGAAAAATGTCCACTTATTATGGAGAAATAGAAGAGGATGCCTTTGGCAGATGGAATCTCATTGAACGGATGTCGGGGGTGTTTAAGTCTCCGGATGAAGCTGTCATCCATCATCCGCAGACGGAGAGAGTTGCGTGTGGTGGTAAAGGACTCTAGTAATAATTCTAGTTAATCACTGTCAGTGAATGGCAGAAATATTAACTATTCATTACCCCTCTGCACACCTCAGAAATGAAGTATCGATGTATCTTAAAACAAAAACACAGCTTCAGGACGTGATCGTGATGGTGGCAGAGCGGTGAAGCTCTAGTGAACTATTCTAGATGCACATCTTTGGACCCCGTCACGGCATGCATCGTGCTCAGAAATACAGCGGCTGATGAAAATTCATCGGATGTATTATTTATGCAACTTCTCACAGTAGCACAAGAGCCGTCGAGATTGAAAATGCATGTTGTCAGCTGCTGGCTTCCCTAGGTTGAAATCAATAGAGAGAAGCACTAACCTGCCACCAGCCCTGATGACTGATTGAATTCAGAGAGGCTGTGAGGCTTAACGCACTTCAGAAAGGAAACTGCAGTCTATTGGAGGCATGCAGCGGAATAATATTCCAATCCTGCCGTGGATGGTTTTCCTTCCCAGAGTGCACTGCTCTTACCCTTCACTGCTCAGGGACCGCTATCGATGAATAGTCATCGGGATTCTGAAGCGGGCCCACTTCAGTGCAGACACCCATCGCAATCTCCGTCCCGTCCCTGGAGCGCTTCACTTGTTCATTCTGTTTGCGAGGCTAATTAAATTACCTCAAACTGCTTTGTCCGTACCTCTATGAAGTCCATCTTATTAATAATGTATTTGTGAAGGCATGTATACGCAAACATGGAACTATCAAGGGTGTTTTCTTCACAACGACATTGCCTCTGGTCTGCCCTTTGCAGATTGATCTTTAATGCACTGCATATGATAATTCAATCAATTAATCAAGTCGCCCGAGCAGCGGTGGCTCGTAGCGCTGGTTTTCCCATTTCCCGTTTTCACAAGAAATGGAGCCATCAATCTGCTGAACCCATGTTCGGCATGGGCGACCAGGTGGTCTTCTCCGACCGCTATAGGAGCACGTCTTTTAGTACGGCGGGCAACAGCGCAGGCTAGGGCGCCATGGGCAGGAGTATGACTTCCCATGCCCGAAAAGGTGATTATGTCAGTGATTGTTGGCAGGCCGGTTCGCAAGGACACAGCCACATTTGTTATAAGGTTCAACCACACTGCAAAAACTAATTAGTTCAGTTTACTTAATTCAATTGTGCAAACTCGTTGCCTTAATTAAATTAAGTAAGCATTAAAGTTGTTCTTACTTAAACCGTTTAAGTTTTGTCAACTTAATTGCTTCGTTTTACTATTTTTGGCTTTATTTTACTATTTGTCTTTTGTCAGTATAACCCCAATAAGGACAGCAAGTAAATGTCAAATAAATAAATAAAACTAATCCTTGTTACCATTGCTGTGTTTTGCATGCTTTTAGTCTGTGAGTGACACACTCAAGCATGGTCAAATGATATTGTGACAAATATAGAGGGATTATATCAACTCAATTTAAAGGTTATGCCATAAATATTAGCAAAAATAATGTTAAAAGATCATTATTTGACATGAAATATAGTTATGTTATATATCATTAATGGACAAATATTAAATATATATATATATATATATATATAACTTCCCTTCTTTTGAAATCATACAACTATGATTTCTTGTTGCATTGCTGCATTAATAGGAAGTGAATTACTATAATATGAATGAAGTTCCAAGTGTCCAACCAAAGGGAACACTAATCACAATTATGGTGAGAGAAGTGGAGGAGATGAGTGATAAGTCTATAAAAAATTGCCCCACCTCAAAAACACTTTGCCCGTCCGCCTGCTTATTTTTTTGCTTTGGCAAAACGGTACACAAAGTACACAAAGGTACACAAAGTTTTCTAACGAAGGCATAGCATGCAAATTGTCAGATTACTTAATTGTTTTAAGTAAGTTCAACAAACTATTGGACATTAAGTAATGTTTACTAAAAAAGTCTTAGTAAGAACAACTGTTGGATTTTACGGTGCAGCGAATATACAGGATTTGATGCTGGCAACGCATGTGCAGTGTCTGTGATCGTTTGGCGTGTTGTGATTGAAAAGTCGTGGAACCGTACAGGAGGCAAAAAAGCAGCGTCAAGTGGTTCCACGCAACTATATCGAGTAATTTTTACAAATAACATTTTAGTTATATGAACAAAAAAGTCAAGCTTACAAAATTTCTTTAAGTAAATACAAACCATTTGAATTTGTCACTGTTACATAATATTTATATGTGCAGTTTACTTAATAATGTTACGTTAAATATATAAAAGTTTATGTTAGTTGAACACATTAATCGATTTAATTTACCGTATTAATTTAACTACGTGCTCTACAAGTGTAAGTGGAAAACTATTAAATAACAACAAGCATATTATTAGAAACAAAATGCAAAAATAACTTAATTGAGGGCAGGAAGTCCATCCGATAAATGTGTGTATGAGTGCCCACCGCCTAAACACAGGCAGAAACGCCTCTAAATGTCCAACATAACTGAACATTAAACACTAACATTAACTAACAACATCTGAAAAACATAAAAACACTTTAATCCCTAAATTTACTCTCCTAATGTATGTAGTCTCTTGCAAAGCATGCTGGGAACTACAGATCCACTGCCCAGTTTGTTCGTTTCACTCAGCAATGTTAAAGGATTAGTTCACTTTTAGATAAACTTTTGCTGATAATTTACTCATTTACTCCGAGCATGACGTCTCAATCACACCCAGTTTGCACCGACAAGATAATTACTTATATTCACAAAATGAGCCTTTACTATAACAAATGTATTATTAGTTAATAAATTGAATAATGTTAACTAATAGGACCATGTAAAGTATAACCAGAAATTCTCCTTAACGTCAAAGCAACCTGATATGAAGATCGTTAGAAACAATTTAATTTTAAATGCGTTTCAAAAGACTTGAACACGATATCTGAATCAAATGTTAGAGCCAAGAACAGGTTTGGAAATAAAAAAGGCAGTGTCCTTTTTATGAAAGATGGGTGCTTTTTACACATTAACAATATTGGCGATATTGTTAGCACAAGAAATAATATTTTGTTTATACTAAGTGCACACAAAATGTGAATAGAATATGCTACTAAAGGTAAACTTTTTGTACTAAGTTAGTGAAAACTACCATTGCCAATTAAGGTTGGACTTCATGTTTGCACTTCATGTAGCCTATATCTTGTAAAAAGGCTTAAAACATTATTATTAAAACGATCTGATGCTATGACTTTCAGAACAAAGTCACCCTTGGTGATTTAGTCACCTGGTCAGACTCACAAACTACAGCAGTTTTCCTCCGGGAATAATTATGCATGCAAAACCATACCGTCCAGAGCTTAGTCCCTAATCAAATATCAAGTGGATGTCCATGATAAGCTTGTGTTATCTGGAAACACTTTCATATATGGCTGAATTTTCTGCATGAGCGTTTGATCGCTTTGTCATGTGCTGCATTATAATAAATGTATGTTGATGTGATGAGTGTGATTGACAGTGCCTGGTTCGTAAAGAGCTAATAAATGTCTAGAGTGACTGCAGATGTGTTTGATATATCAGTTATGGTGACATGAAGGCAGTGTGGGTCATGGATTCATTTATATAAGAGCCACATGTTTTGAAAATGTCACATGTAGAGAATATTAACTTAGCGGTGGTATTGATTAATTGTGCTCAGGTGCTATTCAAACGGAGTACTTGTACTTTTATTCAAAATGAAAAGATACTTCGATTTAAAATACTTTGACCTTCAAAGCTCAGAGTACACATTTCACTGGTTATGATAAATCTTACTGCGTTAACCAGTCAAATCACATTATGTTTATTCTGATGATCTTATTCATTGTGTGTGTGTGAGATGTGTTTTTCTTGAACAGCACTTTGGTATGCTTTTATAGTATTCTTTTTAAAGTGCTTTATAAAGAAATTAGTCATCCCGTCTTGTTCTCTTGAACCCAATATAGCACATCTCGTGAGAGTGAATCGTCTCACCCCTAGTATTATGGGATTGAATATTGAGCCTGTTACTGCATATTGTATTAACACACTCACATGTGTGTGATATGATAAAACAGCGCTGTGTTACACACACACACACACACGAGCGGAAGAAGCGGAAGAGTCTCGTTCCGCTCCCGCGGCTTTCAGCCCCACCCTCTTTCATACTACAGTAACGGTAATACATCTTTAACTCACCGGCTGTAGAGATGAAGACGAAATCAAGACATCATGAAGCTACGCCTTTGTTTTGAATAAAGACCTCTAGCCGCAAAAACGACATATTGTGCCTTTAATCAAATAATCCTGAAAAATCATGGTTTCACATTAAGCAATATGTTAACCTATTAAACTCCAAGGACCCTGTACAGATTATCAAGTATACACTTTAAATGTTAAATGTCTGTGGAGGAGCTCGGACCTCATATGTGGTTATTTGAAAGCTTAGAGTCTCTACTTTCTGGAGATATGCATCACTTTGGCATTTATTTTACACAAAGTAACTTAAATTACCGCCTGGATTTGACCTACCCAAATTGAAAAGCTTCCCATAACCACATTTTATTTTACAGGAAACCCGTTGAAGTTAGATAAAACTGCTAAAGTGATAAACATTTAAGTATATGTTGTCTGAGCTGTAATAATTTTAATTTATGGGTGAACTATCCCTTTACTTAGCCTGGTCTTACCAGACTCCTGTACATTTCATTTGTACAGTGAGTCTGGCCACTCTCCATTGACAAGCGTTAACTTCCTTGAAGGCGGGAATTCCAGACGCAGTGCTTTAAAGGGATAGTTCTCCCAAAAACAAAATGTTTACGTTTATCTGCTTACCCCCAGGGCATCAGAGATGTAGGTGTGTTTGTTTCTTCAGTAGAACACAAATGAAGATTTTTAACAGTGTGATGGTCGTATAATGATGTCAATGGGGATATTTTAGAGAATGAGAGCAATGGACATACGAATCCTTATTAAACCCTGCGGCTCGTGGCGACACATTGATGTCTTAAGACACGAAACCATCGGTTTCGGTGAGAAACCCAACAGTATTTGTGTTATTTTATTACCTCTTATCAGACGAATGTCATCTAGTATTCCCAGCGCCATAACTTCCGGAGAATAAGGTCAAAATACTGGCGTGATCAAAGATATATAAACGTAGATGCCTCATCCGACCGATCCGCAGGCACTAATGAGGAATCTATGTACTGTATATGTTTCTAATGTTGCGCCGGTAATTTGACCTTATTCTCCAGAAGTGATGGCGCGGGGACGGCTGATGCAGAGCCATAGAAAAAAAATGAAATACATTTTTAAATATGGATATTTTTCTCACACAAACGCATCGATTCACTTCAGAAGGCCTTCATTAACACCCCGGAGCCACGTGGAGCAGTTATTTGACGGACAGATGCATTTTTTATGGACTTCAAAAACAGAGCAACTACCATTATAATGCTTGGATTAGCCAGAACATTTTTAATATAACTCAGATTTTACTCGTCTGAAAGAAGCATATCATATACACCTCGGATGAGGGAGAGTAAATCATGGGCGAATTTTCATTTTTGGGTGAACTATCTAATTCTCAAAATGGTCACAAGATGGCGCCATTTATCGGTGAAACCGAAATTACAAAACCAATACCAGATTATGGGAAAATGCTTAAATATCGGGAAAACGATATATCGGTCGATCAAACCTTATTGCTTCCCCTAAACCTAACCCTACCCATAACTTATCCCTAAAATCAGAGGGAAATGATAGGTGAATAACACTGATGTAGAAGCACCGGTTGCAAGCCTAAACTGTAAACTTGTCTCTCAAATCTGATTGGTTGATCTCGGAACATGGCCCTGTCCCAAATGGCCCCCCTAAACCCCCACGGTCTTCCTACGAGTCCGCACTTTCATGA
This sequence comes from Romanogobio albipinnatus, assembly GCA_023566225.1. Classification (NCBI taxonomy): domain Eukaryota; kingdom Metazoa; phylum Chordata; class Actinopteri; order Cypriniformes; family Gobionidae; genus Romanogobio; species Romanogobio albipinnatus. The sequence continues at coordinate 2,901,797 of CM042244.1, forward strand.
TGTAACGCTGCTTTGACTGCTGGGAAGAAGTCCGCTGTGTAACCCGCACCAGTTCGGGCTCGACCTCAAAGGAGGCGTTCGAGAGCACCCTTCTGAGACCTAAAATGACAAATGGGACACATTACGGTCTCATAGACTTAACGGACACGCGCACACAGCAGCCATTGTAAGTCCACAAGACCGAAAGTGCACATGAAGTGTGCCATTTGTGACAGGGCCCATGTTGTACTTGGTGAAATCAGGTCCACCTGCTGGGTCTGGATGGTGAAAGCACCACAGTATTTGCATAGTTTGGGGTAAAGCAAGCTATAGGACAGGAGAGGAGAAAGCATTTTAATATCACAAAAAATGATACACTTCGGCTTTAAGGACAACATCAAAACTTGAGCTTGAAAAGAACAACACAAACATCTATAGTCACAGCTCCATCTCATTACAAAGTTTGACTTTGCTTTAAGATGAATGCCTTCGGATGCTGGCTTGCTCTTTCTAAAATGTACCGTAGCATGACGAGACCACCAGCTGTGAATGAGCTTGTGATGGTGGGTGGAGACATTACAATCCCTGAAGCTTTTAACAAATACCTCAAATGTCTTTTGTCACCAGGTCTTGAACTGAAATGAATGACACACCGGAGGACTATTAAATGTTCTGCACTCTCATCTGTTCAGGTTTGTTATATGGCTTTTAATCAGTTTGATATTTTACTCGTTTTCTGACAACTTGGAACCTTTCTATCCCAGTAATATTCAGCCCATAATAGCAGACATATTAAATTCCAAAAACCTTTACTTATGAAATGACATACCCCACAGTTACCCCTGTTGTTATATACTCCCTGTCTGTGTGTGGACTTTTATGTTATTTCCTGTGTGTTTTTCTTTGTAGTTCTTCATGCTGATTTAGTTCTCCAGGTGTTCCCATTTTATCACGCCCCTTGTTCTCTTGTTTAGCTTGTCTGTCTGTGTATATAGTGCTTGTGTTTCACTCATGGTTTCTCTGTTGTTGTATGAGTTTTCCTAGGTCCCCTGTGGTGTAATTAAACCTCCTAGTAGTGATGCAAAGTCCGATCCCTTTCTGCAAACTGGTTCTTTTCAGACAGTTCGGCTCAATGAACCAGTTCAAAAAGCCGACTCCTAGGTCCGTCATCATGCAATGATGTTATGCATTTCTCAGTGTCGTGTTATATCAAGGAAATATTCAAATAAAGTAATATATGTCACTGTATATTTAAACAATCAAAGTTATTTGCATGAGAGTGCATTTTGCTGATTATTGCCTTTCATTCACTGAAGTTAATGGTGGTTGTGGTTACAGTTTCATTCGCGGATCCTTTATGTCGGATCCAATAGTGAGTAGTCTAGACATGCTAGGTTAGCCTGGTCCTACCAGATTCTCGTACGTTTCATTTGTTCAGAGAGTCTGGCCACTCTCCATTGATAAGCGTTCACTTCCTTGAAGGCGGGAACTCTGTTGAAGTTTAAAACTATTGGATCTGCCATAACCAATCGCCAACGTTTGGTCGTGACGTATGTCATGCGCCGTTCGCCTTTATTTCTCACATGGAAGTCCGTAAAAATAAATGTGCAGATTGTGCACTCCATCTCAGTGATAAAACCTTGTGCATTCGGATTGTGATTTATTCACGGAGGAGAATTTTGTGATCGGGAATGCGCTGCTCATGTGGTCCGTGACATGATTGCTGTAAATAAAAGGTCATATGCTTGGTTGGTATGATAAGAATAAATGCTGCCGTAAATAACGGCCCAATTCAAACGTTAACATGCTTTTCTTCTTTTTATTTTTTGAGCGATGATGAAATATATTGCTCTTGTAAACACTTGACAGCATTTAAAGAAATACAAGTCTAGAAATGCATCCAAATGACAGCGAAGTGTAGCCGTACGGTGCTCTGCAGGGGTCAAAAAGGATATAAACAGTGAATATTGAAGTGATATATTCTTGAAAACTCAGAGATGAGGATTCGGACAGCAATTAAATGACCACACGACCTTGTGTTTGTCTAAGGCAGTCGGTCATTCGGCCGGGGATTTTTACGCGAGTGGTGGGAGACAAACGGCAATAAAATCACAGACTAGCCCCTGTAAATGATGACCATACCTCCCGACTGCACAAGAAACAATTACCGGGGCTTCAGCAACTCCTTCCCCACTAACAGAGCGAGCTGGAAAATTTCCCGGGATACAACATCATGGCCACCAACAAAACTCAGCAAAGATTGTTCTTGCTCCTGGATTTAACTTCAGTCTGTCGTGGCACCGCTGGCCAATATCCAGAACGGCTTCGCTCGCATCTTTCTCCGCCGCCATTACTGAACTACAACTCAAACTAGCGCACGACATCAACGCCATCGCTCTCAGCCACTCCCTCTGTTCACTGATTGGACCGGTAAAAATTTGTTCGGAGAAAACCTAAGACTATACCGCAGTCCCAGACGGAGAACTGAAGGAAAATGAAAATTGAGCGGAAGTACGTAGGAGGGCGGAGCCAGGCTAGTCTACAGTAGCCTATATAGAAAGAATAAACCAGTCTGATAAACTTATAAATTAACAACTTAAAATATAATCTGCATGCACAATAAACTACAATGTATTTGTAAAATGTATTTACATCTCTCGACAGAAAGGATTTTGCAGGTTTTAATACGTTATTTAATAACAGGAGTCATAATAAGCATATTTCCAGGACGTGCCTCAGACTTGCGTCGCCAACTCAATCATCAGAATCCTCTGTAATCCTCGGAAAACTTCAACAGATGTTTGAAACGGCTCATTCGGTTCTTTTTGGCTGCGTCCAAAACCTGCAAAATGCCGCCTTCGGAGGACACATTTCAAGGCAGGAAGGCACCAAGGCACGTCCGAATCTAATGTTAGCTTCACTTCCTGTCTCCTGAGACACCTTCATCTGATCGATTTTCGAAGGCAGCATTTATGTATCCTTCGCTGCCTTTGATATCCCACAATCCTGTGCGTTCCATTCTGTGACGGCTGAGCTGGGGGAAAAAGATGGCATCCGAAAGTTGCGTTTGCTGGTCAGTTTGTGTGTAACTGTACGTTTTTTACCGACATTTTCCACTGATGTCATTTCTAGCGAGAAATTACTAATGTAGTAATTAAATATTTGTTTAGTTCTCACCAAAGCTCTCTCTGTTTTGCTGTAGATCATTAAACGGTTACACAGCGTTTTAGTCGGACGTGCTACTTCGGCTTTTGCGTCTTGCGTCATCAACCTGGAGCTAAAGTTCGATTCAGTTTGATTAATGAACCGGTTACTTGCTGAGAACCTGCTCGAAATTTACATTACATTAGCATTTACATCCTCTCTTGACTGATCATTCACACCCTTCATGACACCTGTAATCACCTATTTATTCATTTACAGTTTTCCTCAATCGAAAAATCACATTTCTTAACCCTCTCGAGTCGACGGTCGCGCCGGCGCGATCTGCTCGCTTTTTTTCTTATCAGTGGCAAAGAGACTCAAGTCGTTTTTTATCATTCAGGCAAGTGTTATACATCATTATAATCTGTTAAGTTTCTATTTTTTTGTGTACAGTCACAATAAAAACAAAATGTTTTGCTTTTTGCACATGATGCGCAATCTGCAGCCTCTCTGTCAAAGACGTTCATTCATAGTCTTCAGAAAATGACCTCTAGCTTAGTGAATACTTGTCTCAAAAACATGAGACATATGTCTAAAGAAACGCTGAAATGTCAGGTTTAAAACAATGTAATCCAAATCAAAAACAAATATTCTGTGTTTATGTAATCTGTTTGAAAGCAGAGAGATGTCAATCATTCCTGAGCCTCATTATACACTAATGCGACCACGCCCACGGAGCGCGTGTTCTAAATTTTATTTTATTTTTTTCAAAAAACGTGCATAAACATTTTTCTCTCAAAAATACAAGCATGTATATACATGTTGCTCACATATTATGTAGCCCAGTTTGTGCTGAATACCATTTGCCATTAATGTGTTTATAAGCAACTGAAGAAAAAAAACACAAATGTCAGAGCATGTCAAAACTTCTAAAGGACCCCAAAAGAGCTCAGACTCCTAGGGGTTAACATTCTCTAAACTGGAAGTTCAATTGTCAGGACTGTTTGCTGGAACATCAGAACTATTGCATGTCTGCGAAATGTAGAACACCTGACAGATCTGAAAATATTGACCTTTTTTTGCCATGATTTAATTTCATAATGTTCATGAAACATGATGGTTGCTCTGACCATCAAATATCAGATGAAGTGAGTCGTACTGTTTCTATCCACTTTTAACTTTAATATTTGGTATGTCCAGCTTTTGCAGCGATTCCAGCAGCACATCTCTCTGTGTCAATTAATTTCCTCTGAGAACTTCAACACTAATGTTATCCCTTGACTTCTGCAACTGAAGCCAAAGGTTTTCCTTTGAATGTACAATAGATCTGTCCAGTTTATTTTACAACTCGCCCCAAATGTGCTCGATGGGGTTGAGGTCCGGACTTTGAGGGGCCAGTCCATCATTTTCAATGTTCCAGCAGATTCCTTCTGTCCCAGGCAGTTCCGGCAATAGTTAGAAGAATGTTTCGGGACATTGTCCTCTTGGAAAATAAATCCAGGGCCAATAAGACGACTCCCAGATGTATGTAATACAGATTCAGACAGCAGGTAAAAATTGACTGTAAAAAGTCAATGTAATACAAAAAAAGAAAATTAACACATGTATTTCTTTTAAAGGTGTAGTTCACCCAAAAACGAAAATGTGATCCAAGCATCCAAGATACAGGTGTCTTTGTTTCTTCAGTCGAAAAAAAATAAAATAAATAAAATCGCTTCCTGCGAATAAGGTCAAAATACCGGCGCGGTCATAGAAATATACATAGATGCATACGCGGATTGGTTGAATGAGGAATCGACGTATATATTTCTATGATAGTGCCAGTATTTTGACCTTATTCACCGGAAGTTATGGCGGTCTGGAGAGCTGATGACATTCGTCTGATATGAGGTAAAATAATAACATAAATACTGCTCAGCTTCTCGCAGAAACCGATCGTTTCGCGTCTTAAGACATCAATGTGTCGTCACAAGCCGCAAGATTTAATTTGAAGTTGTCTGTGCATGTCTTATTTTACTCTAATAGAATTGGACCCCATTCACATGCATTACACGATTGACAGACGGCAATGGTTGGAGTTAAACATCTTCATTTGTGTTCGACTGAAGAAACAAAGTCACCTGTATCTTGGATGTCCTGGGGGTAAGCAGATAAACATCACACTTTCATTTTTGGGTGAACTATCCCTTTAAGAAACGTGTTTAAATGCACAGTTGTTTGCAATAAGCTTAAAATGTACAGTTGTTTGTTCATTTGTACACACTATGTATTTCTCTAACATATCTTCCTATTGCATGACAAGAATTTTCAGTTTACATGTCACATTTCTACAAACATAAATGTATGAATACAATCGAGTAAGTACAAATGAGTACTGATGTAGCTGCTGCGGTTCAGGGTGGTGATGAATTACTTCTAAATGTTTCATTTTTACTTTATTATTTGTTAAACGACCGCAAATGTTGGCAATATGTATTAAAACTATATAAAATATGCTATACTAAAATATTCTCATCTATGGGGTACCTCAGGGGTCCCTTTTGGGGCATATTTTATTCTGTTTGTATATGCTCCCCTAGGGTTCGATCATGAGAAAATATAATATTGCATACCATTGTTAGGCTGATGATACTCAGATCTATATTCCTCTTAGCTCTGATCACTTTTTAAGTGCTTTGAAGATATTAAATGCTGGACTTTCTCCAACTAAATGAGCGCAAAACTCTCTGTGCCATCAAACATTCATCCTTTTGCTAAAAACGTAGGTGTGATTTTTGACACAGATTTTACCTTTGACAGATAAGTGCTGTGGTGAAGAGCAGATTTGTTCATCTAAGGCAACTAGCCAAACTAAAAGCTCTCTTTTAAGGATTTGGAGATAGTTACTTCATCCCTTCATCACTTCCAGCCTTGTTTGATACTTCTGACAAACTTTTCCTGCATATACCTCGCTCTCGCTTAAAATTTAAGGGGGATTGGGCTTTTTCTGTAAGCTGGTCCTAGATTAAGGAATAGCATACCTCAGGATATTAGATCTGCGCCTTCCTTTCCTGTTTTTAAATCCCGCCAGAAGACTTATCTGTATTCCTTGGCTTTTGAGTGAAATGTATTTTATTGTGTTTGAATGGTTTCTCTGTGTAGATGTACAGCACTTTGGCATACACTAGGTGTTTTTAAATGTGCTATATATATATATATATATAAATTGACATTGACTGTAAAATATGATTAAAAAATAAAGGAATTATCATGCAAGCCAGTGAAGTAAGTTAACCCGTAGACATTAATTCATGTATGACGTAAAAAAAGAAGCTAGTATTATAGTAAAAATGAAACCACTATGCTGGGTTAAATAAACAACTAGAGCGTCTCATAGTGTTTAATGCTGGAGTCTACAAGCCTCAGGAGGACTGGACTAGGAAAGACAACCTCACTAGGATGCAGCCGTCCTTTGAACCGCTCCCAATATCAATATTTGTCTTTCGACACCCAAAGCACCAGCTCTGAACCTGGAGAAGTGGTTCTTAAGCAGCACCAAAACACTGCTGGTGTAGAAGTAAGAAACGCTTGCGTCAGGGGCTGGGGTTACCGTGACCAACACAAACTTGTGACAGCCATTTTTGAAATAGCAGCTAATCGAGCTAATACAAATCACGGCGAGCTGCACGAATGCATTGGATTCGCTGTGTTTTGATGCCGATGTAGGATCGTAAAGACATCAATAGTAACGCAACGTTCGCCATTGTTGATGGAAGGCGTGTTTGAGATACAGCGCCGCTGTGCAGACCGATCGCCGTATGACAACGAGTCCGGCGAGAACACACGACTCCTTATGCTTTTGATTCACTCTTGCTGTGTTTTGATATCATACGCTGATCGGCCGATGCATCTCGAACACGCCTGGTGTGTGTGTGTTTCCCGCAGCCTCGCTAACGTTGCTGAGAAAGATGAGACGCATACAGTGACGCAAGACCCGGCTCTGTGGCGGCTCTCAGCATGTGGAAAGACAAACCGGTTCTTAGAAGGCTCGTCAGTCGAACCAACTCCGAACCGGCACTAGCACTGACTCTGAACTAGCACCTGGTTAATTAAGTTTTGTTTTGTAGAAAGCCTTTCTTTAAAGTTAATTTTGTTTTGTATGAATTGTGTCTTAATTGTAATCAATGTTTCATCAGCCAATTGCCTGGATTTAATAAATAAGAAGCAAATCTCATAAATAAACCCAAACTCAGCCTCACAGACATGAGAAATATGTGTATAGAAAGCTTGAAATGTCCACTTTTAAACTAAACAATTCGAAGCGAAAAGAAATAGTTAAGCAAAGCGCAGTATTCACACGAGCGGCTCATGACTGGCGTCTCAGAGCGGTTCTGTTCAGAATCACTGTGTGAGCTGTGAGTTTAACACGCACCCCTAGACTAATTTGTGCAACTTTGTACACATTTGTTTCTTAGTTGTAGTATTAGTTCTTACTTTGCTAAAAATATATATATTATTTCTGATTATGGCATAGCTTTCTTCCCACACAATTAGGCTAATAAATTAATGATTAAAAAAAAACACAAAAGCTTGCTCTGGCTCGAGCAGAGAATCTAAACTCTACTAGGTTTTCGGACGCAGCCACTGTTATTGTTGTCTTCGTTGATTTTGCAGGTAAGGTGAGTTTTGGGGCATCGCAACTGTTTAATAATGTTTAGATGTGAAGTTGATTTGTTTGTTTGATGCATTTGTGTGGTTAATCGGTAAAAATAACCGCATCAACGAACCCGCGGCTGGCAGATCGCGATTTAAGAATGATTATCAATGTTGTCTTTAAAGATAACTCAGTAACATTTGATCATTAATTTGTTTGTTTCATTACATTCAGTCATTGTGGGTGACTATTATGATGCTGTTGAGAGAGTTTGTAGACATTCAGGGTTATATGGCCTAATGTTATTTAGCAAAAAGCACAACAATTTGTTTTTATTGTGACTGAACACAAAAAATAGAAACTTAACAGATTATAATGATGTATAACACTTGCCTTAATGATAAAAAAAACGACGAGTCTCTTTGGCACTGATAAGAAAAAAAGTGAGCCGATCGCGCCGACTCGTGAGGGTTAAAGAACAGAGCTTACAATCACATACAGTTAAATATAGGTGCTTTAAGTGCTTGTATACAGTTTGAGTGTATCTGGTATCTGATTACTGAAAGGTTAATATCCATTAGTGAAGTACAGATGCTCTTATTTCCTGACATACTGTATATCTGAGTAATGTGTGTATATGTGAGTTTATTGAAAAGAGTTTCACTTTTGATAAAGACTGCCAGCCATACCAACATACTGTTAATTGTAATTGTCTTTGTTGATTTTGCAGATACAGTGTGACAGAAATAAAACTCTATATGTGCCACCTGAAAACACTGCCTCTTCTGTGTGTGCAACACGGACACAGAAAAAGAAAAAACAAATCTGTGTTGGATCTGGGTAAAAGTAACCCAACATGTGTTCATGTGTTCAGTCCTATATTTACCCAGCCCTTGGGTTGTTTTTAACCCAGTGTTTTTCAGGGGTGTAAAAGTGCGAGTCTCAGAGCACTAGACATCTGGGACCAAGACTGAGAAAAACGGCTGTGGGTGTTATCAGTTTAAATTTACGAGCAAAATTTCACATATAGCAGGCGGGAATCAATTCAACATGCACTTGAAATGGATGTCGCCCATGAGGTTAGGTTTCCAGAGCTCTCTCTCATTTTTATTTTATTTTTTGTGTTGTACAATACAAATGGAAAGTGTCTGGTTCCCGGTCTGGCTCGAGAACAAGCACTCTCCAGCTAGAGTAGATACTTGTTTACAAGCATTCAAGGTCGTGTGACCTTCACAACGCACATCAATCACACGAAAATCATCAAGAAATGGAAGAAAAACCTCCATCCGTCTCATTCTGAGATATTCAAACTGTACTAACGGCGCAGCTTCTGTAAGCAAACATTGCTTGCTTTATTGATCCTCTTTCTATTTTAGCAACACCACTCCCATTGATCAACAGTCGTGCTTCCTTACCAAACCAGTCAGCATGCCTCCAAATTAGACATTTTGGATGTGTTTATCTTTGTGCTCAGAATAATTCAGCAGGCATGTACTGAGCAGCAACTCCCATTGCGTACACAACACACAAGCTGCTTCAATATTGACCAAAAAATGACACCAGGAGGCCTGACAGACAATCTATTATTCAAGTCACAATGCAATTTGATGGATTTAAGGACAGAGGACAAATACTCAATCTCTTCTGCTAGAAAGACACGCGCTGACATCACTGACATGTCAACAGCGGGGCCGTGACACTTGTTACAGCGTCAAGTATCACTTGGGAAACACAATTATATGACTACGGACATCCATGCATGTATTCCTAGGGGTAGATCTCATTATTTTCATCTTAATCAACCAATTGTACGGTTCACCTTCTAAGAACTACCTCAAAATACCAGCGGACTAAAGCCAATTTGGTTGTGTGAGACTGTACAAGGCTACAATTAGCTTTCTGAGACATCATTAAAGCAATCTTCCTCAACCCTTAAGGAATTGACCAGCAAGCCTCTCTTAATGAATGCTATGGATGGCTCGACACTGCGCTGTACCTTTAAATAATTCTCTCCATTTGCCTTTTTGAACCTTCCGGATTCTGTTCTGTCCCGAAGGATATGAATGATACAAGGTCTTTTATAACACGGTAGCTTCATGAGGCATAATTCATCGCTAAATCTTGAATATCCCCTGTATGTATAATGTAGCATAGCACCGCTTTTTATGCTTATATAGATTAAGGGCTAGATTTACTAACAGTTTGAGCCAGTACAAACCCTAATTTTGGCGTTAGGATTACATTTTTTACTGTCATGGTTTACTAAAGACACACAGTGATAAATTAGCGCTGTAAAGGCGTGGACTGAGTTATTTATAAGGGGCCTTCATCAATAGTAAAGAGTCTCTACAACCAACTCCATAGTGCTACCCCAAGTTCAGAAATTCAACTTTGAAACTGTTATAACCTTTGAACCATTTGATGTAGAAAAATGAAACAGAGTACACCTGATTCCTCTCATCATGCTGCTCACATTCATCATCTTACATCAAAACTCTGCCCATTACAGTGGCAGCCATTTTGAAAAGTACAGTATTCAGTTTTTTTCGCTACTCCTCCTTCAAAATTTGTCCAATTTTGTTCAAATTTGGCTCATATGATCTTTGGACTGAGCCGTACATACAGGACTAAACAAATTAGATCCAGCTGTGTCTGTGTTCATTCATTTGCGTGTAGTCAGTAGATCATGCGCAGAACTGTCCACTCCCATCTGCGCTTTTATGGGATTGTGCTATAGCGTTCATTTGCCCTAGAAAAATCAGGCCCTAAATTTTGTGATTTTCACGCCAACTACTGGCCTGGCATAGCCTAGAAATCTAGACGCACCCTAGCGGCAGCTAATATAATTTGCAGGGTTGTCTAGCAACTCTCCGTTGGCTTGCGAGCTGGAAAAACCAAACTCTGGTCAGGCCAATCACATCGTGTATAGAGTCGGTGGGCGGGCTTAACCCTCTCGAGTCGGCTCTCTTTTTTTCTTATCAGTGCCAAAGAGACTCAAATAACTCTGTCGTTTTTTTTATCATTCAGGCAAGTGTTATACATCATTATATTCTGCATTATATTCATAATGACGGCGGAGTACTCGTAAACAAAGAAGCTGGCGAATGGCGGCCTTTCCAATCGGCTTTGAAATTACCAAAAAGAACACATAACTGGTACTTTTAACTGAGATAGCTGGGAAGGATTTGCATGCAGGTTCATTCTATTCATCAGGAGCAGTTTCCATGTATCGGGTCATAACACACACAGTTTCTGCCAGTCTGGTGTTAATCTTGAGTATCTATAGAGTAGTGTTGATCCTTCATATCTCCCAAGAGTCTTTAGTTTATCAGATTTATAAAAGACAGATACACTGCACCGATTCTTTCTGAACACAGCCAGTGGGCGGAGCCACACACACACACGTTGGTGTTGTTCACATTATATGCTCTTACACGCTGATTGCCAACAAAACACACATTTGATCAGTTTCACTCACCGCCTGCGGTTTCCACTCATGACCGGGAACAAACACACACACACACTTGCAGAACTCCGGAAACACAAACTGCATCCACTGTTCCCTTAACGCTGGGTTATTTGTGAAGCTGAACAAGGTGATCTTTCTCACACACACACACACACATACACACCTTTAGTGACATTGTTGATCTCGTGTCTAAAAACACAACGCCAGCGCCACAGACGGCTCCCGTAACCCGAACGAAGCTGTTGATGGACACGCTCTTGCTCTTGCGCCGGAATGTGTGTGTGTGTGTGTGTGCTCATCCGGGAGAAGTGCCCATACAAAGAACTCCACCCTTTATGATGTCATACAGGGCCATGCTCGGAAAACAACTTTACGAAACTTGTTTGAATCCTGAAGGAGTGTATTTGGCACAGAAATACTCCGTCATACATCCATTTATTTATTTTTTTGTCCATGGTTATCATGAGAATCAACTCTTTAACAGTGTAAATAAGTCAGAATGCATGAAATAGCATTAGATACTTACCAAAATAACTGTTTCCATAACCCCAAAATGCAACTTTTCACCTTGTATATTCTGAAATGACTCTGATGGCTCAACTTTATTATATTAGCAAAAACAAGTTTGACACTGCTATAGCCTAACCTTATAGGCCTACTGTTTTATTTATCATATTCATACACTTTATGTGTATGTTAAGTAAAGTGGGACAGTACTTGTATGTGTCAGCCATTTTTGTGAAATACATTTGCTTGGTTTTTAAAAGCAAATGTATTATACTTCTTATCGGCATATTGTGTCTTACACACTGTAAATTGCCTCTGGACATGGAGCTTTTCAGACGGCTGCTGGGGCTTTTAATGCATGTTTCATAAATCTCTGCAAACATATTATGGTATTTTTGTGCTTTAGTACAGTAAAAGAAAATGAAGATAGCAAACCAATTCAATCAGACTTTATTGGTACCGTGATCTTCAACTCATCAACTTTCTCTATCAACTCAATTCTCTCTTCTGTCGAAGAGTAAGAGATTGAGGAGTAGGAATAACTGCATTTACAGAGCAAGTAGAAAATATCTTGCTATATCAGTGCATGTGAAAGATGTGAAGTTATTTATAGTTGAATAAAATATATAGGACTCTGACATGTTAGCTCACATATTGTCATTTTTAAAGCTTTATGCCGATTCCAAATCTTATGACATATTATCTGTATATTCATTTAAACTTAATAATAATTGTTGAAAGAAAATTGCTCATGTAATGGATTAGGGGCATTTTTAAAAATATTTTACTATTTAGTGAACTTTAATTTGAAGAAGAGAAACTGAGTGGCTTTATTGTATCAGACATATCACTTTCCTCACAGTTGATTTGATTGGTCCGATTTTGGTTTGAGATCTCTTATCCAGAACATAACCTACCCAGCAACAGGTTAGCCGTGGCGCTAGTATGGCGATGAACACTGCTAAAAGCTACTTTCATGGTGCCTAAAAACCCAAACTAAACCGAAACATACCTGGCTAGCCAACTAAACCGGCTTCATGGTATAGGCCAGGGGTTTTCAAACTGTCATCTGCTCAGTTACTGGGATTTTCACACGCAACCATTTCTAGGGTTTACAAAGAATGGTGTGAAAAGGGAAACACATCCAGTATGGGGCAGTCCTGTGGGCCAAAATGCCTTGTTGATGCTAGAGGTCAGAGGAGAATGGGCCGACTGATTCAAGCTGATAGAAGAGCAACTTTGACTGAAATAACCACTCGTTACAACCGAGGTATGCAGCAAAGCATTTGTGAAGCCACAACACGCACAACCTTGAGGCGGATGGGCTACAACAGCAGAAGACCCCACCGGGTACCACTCATCTCCACTACAAATAGGAAAAAGAGGCTACAATTTGCACGAGCTCACCAAAATTGGACAGTTGAAGACTGGAAAAATGTTGCCTGGTCTGATGAGTCTGGATTTCTGTTGAGACATTCAGATGGTAGAGTCAGAATTTGGCGTAAACAGAATGAGAACATGGATCCATCATGCCTTGTTACCACTGTGCAGGCTGGTGGTGGTGGTGTAATGGTGTGGGGGATGTTTTCTTGGCATACTTTAGGCCCCTTAGTGCCAATTGGGCATCGTTTAAATCCCACGGCCTACCTGAGCATTGTTTCTGACCATGTCCATCCCTTTATGACCAGCATGTGCCCATCCTCTGATGGCTACTTCCAGCAGGATAATGCCCCATGTCACAAAGCTCCAATCATTTCAAATGGGTTTCTTGAACATGACAATGAGTTCACTGGACTAAAATGGCCCCCACAGTCACCAGATCTCAACCCAATAGAGCATCTTTGGGATGTGGTGGAACGGGAGCTTCGTGCCCTGGATGTGCATCCCACAAATCTCCATCAACTGCAAGATGCTATCCTATCGATATGGGCCAACATTTCTAAAGAATGCTTTCAGCTCCTTGTTGAATCAATGCCACGTAGAATTAAGGCAGTTCTGAAGGTGAAAGGGGGTCAAACACAGTATTAGTATGGTGTTCCTAATAATCCTTTAGGTGAGTGTATGTAAATAAGCACTACTTTAACGACAAGGCGATATAGCTTTTGTGGAAAAAAAACTACAGCCTACCACAGCAGCAATCATTCTCCCCTCTGCCCGAATCGGGAATGTAAGGTTGAAAATATCCAAAGATATTTGAAATAAAACAAAGACATCTGCTTTACTGTTGGCAACCTCCGTCTTACCCAAGATATTTGAAATTGAAGGGCCATTTGGAATTTCTAAGGACAAAGGAAGGCTTGCAGGACAAATGTTTGTCACACCTTTAGTACAGTGGGAGAAGTTTCGTCTGATTGGTTACTTTCAAACGTCTCATGGTTTGGTCTGATTGGTCATACTTGAGTTTGGTGATATCAGGGAAAAGGATAAAAGTAGATCGCAATGATAGCTCTGGCTCTTTTGATTCTCTGCTTTCTCTATAGAGAGCTGCTCTTTGGCTCTGTTCTCTCTCTCTCTCACACACACAGGTAACATTATATGCATAGGCCTACTGAGTACAATTAAGGGTTTAAGTTTACATCCAGTTGAAACTATTTTAAGTGTAACCATAACTAAAATTTGTGTTTCCATTTAAAAGAGATTTCTGTCTATTATGTAATTGACATTTACCTGATTGTTAATAAATTGTTACATTTTGATCCTTTCTGAATTACTATTAACCATCTCCAGTACGGAACGATATAATTGCAACAAAGGGTTCAAACGAAATGGTTAAATGTATGATTAACTATCAAATATAAATGACCAAACAACCAATTGGCATTCTATCCTAAATTCGACAACTATGATAAATGGAGTCAGATAAAGAATATCATGATTAAATCCATTTTTCCCAGCGGAAACACGAACGCACAACGGCCTTCAGTCGCAGCTCGTTATCTTCCTTGGAATGGGATTTCAGCGGCCTTACAGGGACATGCTGTCGGAAATAACGTACATTTTTCCTAGTTAAAAAAATTAGACATCCAGTTTAAAATTTGAATGCGATGAGATCATAATCACGACTTCACAAGTGGGAACTAGAACATTTCCGATAGCACGTGAAGGCAGCGTTATCCCCGAGCTTCCCAGTAGGGATTGGCGATACTGCTTATTTTGTTTTCGATACGATACTTTCAAGGCCAGTATCACCGATATCGATACTGAACTTTTTAATTACTACATTTATTAAATTATTAAAATTAGTAAAATGGGTAAAGATACCCACTTAACATCATATTTGAAAGGTATTTTAACATTCAATATACGTTAATTGCAACTTATTAGATCATATTTTTGTTTACACATGGTTAAAATACGTTTACTTGTAGTGGTAACCATGGGAATTTACATATACTAGTTGAACTACGGTCACTCCTAAAAAAAAATTATTTTTCACTTTCATAAGGGACTGCCACATTCTAAATAATGCTGGGTTGTTTTTTAACCCAAAATGCTGGGTTGAGACTGTTGGGTAATTTTTGTTGGTCTATTTGATCACATTTTAAACACCATTGGGTAGTTTCAAATTGCCAGTTGTTGGGTTAAACCTGCTGGGTCGCAACGCTTGGTTGATTCTACCCAGCGTTTGGTTGTTTCACGAGCTTCGCGCCTTTATGTTTAAATTCGCTCCCAAACTGTCATTTTGAAAGGACAAAGCCACTGGTTGCAGATGTTTTAAGGTAAGTTCATATAATGTTTTCACTAAACATTATTTTTTCGCGGCAACAATTCTTAAGCTTACATGATATACGTTAACTTAGACGACAAAAGTGTTACCTCAGAATCCGATGCCATGTATTGACTCACATTGACTGTTAGTTTAGGTATGCGAGACGATAATACAGTTTGTGATGGAGTTGGTGGTCCAGTGGGTTAAACCATAGAACTGATACGCAGAAGGTTGCTGGTTCGATCCCAGCGGTCACCACCAGTGTGTCCTTGAGCAAGGCACTTTACTCCATGTTGCTCCAGGGGGATTGTCCCTGTAATAAGGGCACTGTAAGTCGCTTTGGATAAAAGCGTCTGCCAAATGCATAAATGTAAATGTAAATGTCTCTGGTCCTGAAATGCATAAATGTAAATGATTATTTGTTACACGGAACCATGATCCCCTTACGAAAATGAACCATGGTTTTATGTAGGGATGTCACAAGTACCGGTACTTCGGTACCAAGTCGGTACTGAAATTAAAACAAATGTGACGATAGCCTACCAGCATTTCTGTAGTAGCCTACAGACTCCTGAGTATATTCGGTCCCCGCAGCTGCTTCAGTGTTTATCTGAGCGCAGGGCTCCAGACTGTAGCCCAATATATACGAGTGTCTGTGAATATTAAACCGCAAAATACTATTTAAATATTACTCCTGCATGCAAATATTACTCCTATGACAGACGCGCGTGACACTCGCTCGCTGTCTTTGTAGTCTTTGCCTTGTCACGGTATATGAGGACACGAACACATAAACCGTCACTTCATGAGAATTTACTGTTTCATTTGAGAAAACTGTCATATCATGAACACACACACTCAAAGATCTTCAACCCGTCAAAGTTCGATTTAACGTGAAGAAATTGACGGAATATATTAGGCTACTGTTGTAGTTGTCATTGTTTCCAATTTTAACACACTGACCAGTTGACAAGCATTACAAATGATGATTTTAACAGTCTAAACATGTATTCTTCATTATTTGTTCTTTCATGATTGTCTAGTTTTACAGTATAGGCTAATGCACAGGAGAAATTATAAGAATAACCCAGAATAGCAAATCCATTAATGGTAAAACCCAAGATGTAGTACATTTTTTTCTCAACAGCCCAGCCTGCTGGGTTAAAATGCCACTGGGTTAACCCATTTAATCCCAATTTTTTCCCAGACACAAAAATATCCAAATCATGTGTCATTAGTATCCCTTTGAAACAATCAATCATCATTTTTTTTAAATTTTCATGGAAAAGTGTGTGAAAAAGTGTGTTTTATGATCGGTCACAATTGTGACCGGTGGGATACTGTGTTGTATCAACCATTGTATTGATTTAATATAGGTCTATTTGACCTGTGCAGTATGTGTGTGTGTATGTGTATGTTTTTTGTTTGTTTTTGTGTGTCTGTGTGTGTGTGGGTGGGTGTGTGTGTGGAGATCAGACATCAGAGGAGACGTGACCATGTGTGAGTGTGTGTGTGTGTATGTGTGTTTGTGTGTGTTTCTGTGTGTGTGTCGAGATCAGACATCAGAGAAGACGTGTGTGTGTTTGTGTGTGTGTGGAGATCAGACATCAGAGGAGACGTGACCATGTGTGAGTGTGCGTGTGTGTTTGTGAATGTGTGTTTGTGTGTGTGTGGAGATCAGACATCAAAGGAGACGTGACCATGTGTGTGTGTGTGTGTGTGTTTGTGAATGTGTTTGTGTGTGTTTCTGTGTGTGTGTCGAGATCAGACATCAGAGAAGACGTGACCGTGTGTGTGTGTGTGTGTTTGTGTATGTGTGTTTGTGTGTGTTTCTGTGTGTATGTCGAGATCAGACATCAGAGGAGACGTGACCATGTGTGAGTGTGTGTGTGTGTTTGTGAATGTGTGTTTGTGTGTGTGTGGAGATCAGACATCAGAGGAGACGTGACCATGTGTGAGTGTGTGTGTGTGTTTGTGAATGTGTGTTTGTGTGTGTTTCTGTGTGTGTGTCGAGATCAGACATCAGAGAAGACGTGACCGTGTGTGTGTGTGTGTTTGTGTGTTTCTGTGTGTGTGTCGAGATCAGACATCAGAGGAGACGTGACCGTGTGTGTGTGTGTGTTTCTGTGTGTGTGTGGAGATCAGACATCAGAGAAGACGTGACCGTGTGTGTGTGTGTGTGTGTGTTTGTGTGTGTTTCTGTGTGTGTGTTTCTGTGTGTGTGTCGAGATCAGACATCAGAGGAGACGTGACCGTGTGTGTGTGTGTGTTTGTTTGTGTATGTGTGTTTGTGTGTGTTTCTGTGTGTGTGTGGAGATCAGACATCAGAGAAGACGTGACCGTGACCGTGTGTGTGTGTGTGTGTGGAGATCAGACATCAGAGGAGACGTGACCGTGTGTGTGTTTGTGTAGGTGTGTTTGTGTGTGTTTTTGTGTGTGTGTGGAGATCAGACATCAGAGGAGACTTGACCGTGTGTGTGTGTGTGTGTTTGTTTGTGTATGTGTGTTTGTGTGTGTTTCTGTGTGTGTGTGGAGATCAGACATCAGAGAAGACGTGACCGTGACCGTGTGTGTGTGTGTGTGTGTGTGTGTGTGTGTGTGTGTGGAGATCAGACATCAGAGGAGACGTGACCGTGTGTGTGTGTGTGTTTGTGTATGTGTGTTTGTGTGTGTTTCTGTGTGTGTGTGGAGATCAGACATCAGAGGAGACTTGACCGTGTGTGTGTGTGTGTGTGTGTTTGTTTGTGTATGTGTGTTTGTGTGTGTTTCTGTGTGTGTGTGGAGATCAGACATCAGAGAAGACGTGACCGTGACCGTGTGTGTGTGTGTGTGTGTGGAGATCAGACATCAGAGGAGACTTGACCGTGTGTGTGTGTGTGTGTGTGTGTGTGTGTGTGTGTGTGTGTGTGTGTTTGTGTATGTGTGTTTGTGTGTGTTTCTGTGTGTGTGTCAAGATCAGACATCAGAAAAGACGTGACCGTGACCGTGTGTGTGTGTGTGTGTGTGTGTGTGTGTGTGTGTGTGTGTGTGTGTGTGTGTGTGTGTGTCTGTGTGTGTGTGTGTGTGTGTGTGTGTGTCTGTGTGTGTGTGTGTAAAATTAGGTAGAAAGTAAGGTAGAACAGTTAGCCTGTGTGTATTAGTATGTAGATACAATGGGTTATCCCACCGGTCACTATTGTTGCCGATGACATGTTTGTGCGTTCTATGACCACATTAAACAAAGTTGAGTAATTGCAAATGCATATATCAACACTAGACACCTTAAACATGATGTGTACCAGAACTCTATGTCCTATCTTTATGTTAACTTTACCACCCTTTTCTTTGGGAGCTTTCCTGCTGCCATCCTCTTCTCTTGGCGCAAACAGGAAGTAAACAGCTCTGGTCATGTGACAATTTACAGTAAACATGCGACACTGCACATATTTCATTGAGACCCTTTATTATTTCAATATCTGCTGGAAATGCATTGATAGATCATTCAGTAACATTTTTATAGCCTTAGAAATTAAAATTTTTTTTACTGTCACTATTGTGACCGGTGGGATTAAATGGGTTAATTTAACCCAGCATGTGTTCTGTCCAATATTTACCCAGCGCTGGGTTGCCAATTGGGTTGTTTTTAACCCAGCCATTTTTAGAGTGCAGTGATAGGACGTTGCACCCATAAAATGCAAACTTTTTATTCTGACATGATTTATATTAACATTAGTTACAGAATAGATCATGATCAATATCAACTTTTAACATTACATTTAAAGAGTAGGCTTTAATTTCTATTTGTTTATTGTGAAATAACTCAAACATGTGTCTTCTGATGAGTATTGTTCTGGGCTGCGTTTCCAAAAGCATCAATGGTTTCTTATGATTGTTTTGGGAAACGCAGCTCTGTTTGAATACAGTCATCAGTGTGTGAAGGCTCTCTCTGTGATTGACTGGTTCGGTCTTGCAGCATTTGAGTGCGTTCAGATCATGGAGCAGGAAAATAGTCCTATACTACACAACTGTTCAGTAACAGGTTATTCGTATTGGATGCGTAATATAATCTCTTTAAATAAACAAAATTACTGAGAAAAATTCGATGCTCACATCAGTATCGATATCCCCACTTCCCAGTGGTAAGTATGACTTGAGAGGGCGTTCATGTCCAACCGTTCACTAGGAAAATCATATTTACGATAATAATGATAGCACGTGTTGTGAATGCACAAAGACAGCCCTCAAAATGGCTTACTCTCAGTCTGAGTCTAGTCAGTTCACCGACTACCAATCAGGGGAGCTGATTCAAAACAGCACAATACACAAATCGCTCCACTGTAAAATGGACGCCACACAATCAAACACATCCAATCAGAACAGTTTCCTCTGATTGCATATCTCTCGCAACACACGCAGGGAAAAGGTAAAAAACTGCACACATACCTTGCCTTTTTATGACCTCCATGATGCCTTTCCAGATGGCATTCCTTTTTTTGGGGGGGTTGGGGTTTTCAAACTATTCCTGGAGAATAGTCCACATTTTGGATGTTTACATTTATGCATTTGGCAGACACTTTTATCCAAAGCGACTTACAGTGTCCTCATAGGGACAATCCCCCTGGAGCAACATGGAGTAAAGTGCCTTGCTCAAGGACACCTTCTGAATATCAGTTTCATGGTTTAACCCACTGGACCACCATCTCACCATCCAATTAGGGATGTCTCCCTAATTGGACACACCCAGCTCAGGTCATGGAGAACTAAACTAATCAGCTGAGTTAATACAGCTGTGTTAAATAAGACACTCATCCAACATATGCATACTAAATGCCTAACCCTTTAAGAATCTGAAATCGGATTGGAAAAGTAGAGATGCATTTCTTAGGGGGTGTTTGTATAGTACAAGGCACCATAGATATACGTAATAAAGGCTAGATGTCTTACGGCGGAGTCTCTAACGTCATCAGCGGCGGCCATCTTGTCACAGGCAAGCTTTCTGGCGGGCTCCTGATGTAAGGCGAGTGATCTGAACACAAATACTCTTTCTCGCTGAAATCTTGACGGATTTACAAATGGTTTGGTTTCTTACAAACATTATTAACGTGGCTATAATTCTGGATGCATGAACAAATTATGAATAATTATTCATAAGTATGCAGTACATCTCCCATGTTTATAACAAACCAAACAATCGGTAGAAAATTGAGCAACACTCTAAAAAATGCTGGGTTAAAAACAACCCAAGTTGGGTTGAAAATGGACTAACCCAGCAATTGGGTTGTTTTAATCCAGTGAATGGGTTGTTTTAACCCAGCAATTGGGTTAAATGTTTGCTTAAACAACCCAATGGCTGGGTTAGTCCATTTTCAACCCACCTTGGGTTGTTTTTAACCCAGCATTTTTTAGAGTGAAGTTATGGTTATTTAAAAAGTACATGCACCATTAAAAAAAATTACACAATGGTGGTAATGTCTTGGTTTTTTATCCATAACCTTGATGGCTTGTTTGTATAATATTTCAAGTGGCCTGATTATGCTATGATTTGCCTGTGACCAACTCGTTTGGCAGTAAGATGACTAAAAATCATTGCCGCCTCGATAGACATTTCACTTCTAATTGATCTAAAAGTTGCAAGATTTAGCTTAATTTTTTTACTTACTTTCTCAACATGGGCTTTAAATGAGAGATTAGAGTCAATCAATAATCCAAGATATTTGTACTGTGAAACCAGCTGCAATTTTTCACCTGTAACATATATTTCAGGGTCATGAGAGACTAATTTTACTAAAAAACATCC
Organism: Romanogobio albipinnatus; assembly: GCA_023566225.1. Taxonomy (NCBI): domain Eukaryota; kingdom Metazoa; phylum Chordata; class Actinopteri; order Cypriniformes; family Gobionidae; genus Romanogobio; species Romanogobio albipinnatus. Next base: position 2,923,014 of record CM042244.1, read on the forward strand.
CGACAGTTTCAGAGACATTTAGCCTCAGGCAGCATTCCTGCAGCCATGCTGTGACACAGCTCATACATTTTGTAAGTTTAGCAGCAACAATGTATTTTGATCTGCCGTGAACAAAAAAAAAACGTGTCATTTGCATACATTATACACTCAACTTCAGGACAAACCAAGGGCAAGTCATTAATGTAGAGGCTAAATAATAAAGGACCCAGAATCGATCCTTGAGGAACCCCTGTAGTTAGCTTAAGAGGCTCCGAGGTCATGAGGCGGAATCTCGTCCATCGCGCCGCAGGACCTCCAGACGCGCGTCAACGCACCTTTCCATTGACTAAACATGGAAATCACTCGCGCCAGACGCTCTATTCGCGTTCGGTGTGAACGCAGCATAAGAACCGGTTTGTCTTTTCACAGGCTAGAGAGCCGCCACAAAGCCGGGTCTTGCGTCTCACTGTATGCGTCTCATCTTTCTCAGCAACGCTAGCGAGGCAGCGGGAAACACACACACACACACACCAGGCGTGTTCGAGATGCATTGGCCGATCAGTGTATGATATCAAAACACCACAAGAGCGATTCAAAAGCATAAGGAGTCGTGTGCTCTCGCTGGACTCGTTGTCATACGGCGATCGGTCTGCACAGCGGCGCTGGATCTCGAACACGCCTTCCATCAACAATGGCGAACGTTGCGTTACTATTAATGTCTTTACGATCCCACATCGGCATCAAAACACAGCGAATCCAATGCATTCGTGCAGCTCGCCGTGATTTGCATGTGAGATGGTGGTCCGGTGGGTTAAACCATGGAACTGATACGCAGAAGGTTGTTGGTTCGATCCCAGCGGTCACCACCAGTGTGTCCTTGAGCAAGGCACTTTACTCCATGTTGCTCCAGGGGGATTGTCCCTGTAATAGGGGCACTATAAGTCACTTTGGATAAAAGTGTCTGCTAAATGCATAAATGTAAATGTAAATGCATAGACGGAGATTACAAACGAGCAGCTGTTTACGATTAGCTGCTATTTCAAAAATGGCGGTCTCAAGTGTGTGTTGGTCTTGTTGGTCACGGTAACCCCAGCCCCTGACGCAAGCGGTTCTTACTTCTACACCAGCAGTGTTTTGGTGCTACTTAAGAACCACTTCTCCTGGTTCAGAGCTGGTGCTTTGGGTGTTGAAAGACAAAGAACCGATTTGAAACTAGGCTCTGGCTCCAAACCAGCACCAGCACTCAAACTGCCTTGGTAGAAAAGGGGTATAAGAGAGATGTGCAGTGCTGGAGAGTCTCCAGGAATAGTTTGAAATCGCCTCCGTTTAAACCGTGAGGGGAATTATGATACGCTTCCACACATCGGTTATTGGTCTTTACTTCAATGGCTCTGCTTCGGACCAATCAGATTCCGATGTGGGCGGAGCTACCTAGCACAACCCAACACGCCATGCAAAATACGAGACCACAGGTTGGTAACACTATAGATATCTATGGGTGAAACGGTAACACATCTACTCTCACATGCATGAGCCAATTACAGACTAGTTTCATAACCCGGTTTCACAGAGGCTTACGGCTGATTTATACTTCTACGCCGTATCCTCGACGCCGCAAGTTTCGCGTTGGTTTTCATTTATACTTCTGCGTTGTTGTCCACGTCAATGTGTAAATACACATGCAGACCGCTAGGAGGCAGTGCCCATGCTAGGAGGCAGTGCCCATGCTAGGAAGCAGTGCCCATGCTAGGAGGCAGTGCCCACGGGGATGTTGATGGTAACCCACAGTATCAAGGCAAAAGCCGAAGAAGAAGCGGCTTGTTTACATTGTCATTGCATGCGTCTCAATCAGCTCCTGGTTCAGTAGTAAGGGCACTGATCAGGACATAAGTCAATGGGCTGATCCCTGATCAGTGCCTGACTACTGAACTAGAGCTGATTGAGACGCACCCGAAGTATCAGCAGCAGTGATGGCGGCAGATAGCGGCTTTTCTTGCGGCTTGAGTTGTTGTATCTAATACAAATTAAGCATCTCTAGTTGATTAGTAGAGTTACATAAGAACATTGTGGTGCTGTTTTCAGTATCGGTGGCTCATGCACAGATGAGCGCTTCAACCAATTGCTGTTGCCAACCTAGTCTCACAAAATTTCGTGAAATGAACACGGGCCCTTTACCTCAAAATCTGTGGCAGTTTCACGGAATCGCCGAAAATTCGGTGATGGGTCCACGGAAGTGATGCCTATGTAAGTCAATGACAGTAGACAGACGCGTTGGGCATGTGTCACATGCCTGTCCTGTCTTGTGTAGCACATGTGGTGGTTTGTTATTTTCCGTCCTTGTCTAGTTCCCACCCTCCTTGTTATCTTCTTATTGGTTTAATTTGCCCCACCTGTGTTCCCTCGTTACCTGCTTTATTTGTCCCGTTTATAAGTTCCTTTGTGTTTGCAGTCCTTGTCGGTTCATTGTGATGTCTAACGTCTCCTGTTCCCGGTTTGAGTATGTTAGTTGATTTTGTTATTTCTTAGTTGTATGTTTTCCCCCTCTTGGGTCTTTGTTTGTATTTATGTTTACTTTTATAATAAATTCATCCGTTTTCCTGCAATTGAGTCCTCACCTCAGTTTCCTCAGTCATCCCGTGACAGCATGGTTATCATCATGAAACTATGATTTTGCCATTATGACATGGAGTGTGATTCTCGATTTAATCAGCCAGCATAATTTTATTTGCAATTATTTTTTTATTTAGGGTATTCAGACACGTTTTGAACACGTAACCCAATCCCTTCCCTAAACCTTCCCATTTGTGTATTATAGGGGTGTAACGGTATGCACTGCAGACCAATTTGCTCATTGTTTGTTGATTAAAAAGAAGAAAAAAACCCAATGAAATCTGCAAGTCACACATTTGCAGAAATAAATGATGTGAATCTCACTGGCAAGGCAACCTATATTCCTTTATTGATGAACCGCAACAAGAACAAGCCAATTATTTCCTTAGTCTGAGTGCTTTTAAAAAAAGTCATTTGAAACCAGGTATAAAGCCAGTGAGCTCATTATCCCCCACCATGTCAGCGAGTTACCTAAAGGGTCATTCCGTCAAATCGCTTGGTTTATTCTCCACAGAGCGCGATCCCTTGAGATTACGAAACAGGAAGAATTACAAAGAAACAAATTAGGGAGGCCTAAAAGTGTCTCATGGCGGAATACATTATAATTACCTTTCAGTCATTGAAAGTCATGCACTGCAAAACAACATCGTTTATCCAGAGGACATTTTCACTGTCCTTTATTTGACTTTTATGTTTGCTGTGCATATCATCCACAAGCCAAGGTACGTTTTTGGTTATGTAGGCCAATTAGATACAAGGATGGGAATGGAGTTGACCGGAGACAGCCTGTCAATTGTGTTGATTGAGATCAGGCATGTTTCGTAGACATTGGTCAGACCGGCCTCCAGAACAGTAGGGCAGTGGTAACCATAGATATGCATAATAAAGGCTAATAAAGAGTCTGTAACGTCATCACCGGCGGCCATCTTGTCACAGGCAAGCTTTCTGGCGGGCTCCTGATGTAAAGTGAGTGATCTGAACACAAATACTCTTGACGGATTTACAAATGGTTTGGTTTCTTACAAACGTTATTAACGTGGCTATAATTCTGGATGCTTGAACAAATTATGAATAATTATTCATAAGTATGCAGTGTCATAACTACATCTCTGACGTTTATAACAAACCAAACAGTTTGAAAATCGGTAAAAAATTGAGCAAGTTATGGTTATTTAAAAAGTACACACACCATTAAAACACAATGTTAGGAGTGAGCGAGCTGACTGTGACAAGATGGCCGCCAGATGCGGACGTCGACCTCCATTGGCCAGCAGCGCGGACGAGACATCTAGCCTTTATTATGGATATCTATGGGGGTAACGGTTGGCTGGTAGGATGCTGATGGCAATGTTGGACAACAGCACTATCTTCCTAGACCAGGAATATTAAACTCAAAATACCTAGTGGCCACTAACCGGGTGTTCTCCATTGGTGGATAGATGGGGATTCACAACAAACAGTGGCCTGGTTTCACAGACAGGGCTTAGACTAAGCCAGGATTAGGCTTTGGATCAATTAGGACATTTAAAGGGGCAATGGTTGATTCTCTACAGAGACATTTTTTGTTATGCTGGTTGAAAGTCTCCTCATATCCTGATCCCGTTGTGGCTGAGTTGCTGTTGTTCACCACTAACAGTTGAGCATGGAATATTTAGTAGTGAGGAAATTTCCTGACATATTGATAGAAATCACCGTTAGGCCGTTTAAATGTATTTCTGTCAGGACCACTATCGTCAAAGATGATTATTTGACCATTGGCATACAGTTTGGATTGGCGGTATGGTTCTGTTCTGGGCAAGAACCCAGCTTTGAACTGCGATTTGCAGGGAGGGTGGGATTGTATGCTTTCAATGCTAGCAGGCTAAAGTTATCACCTATTGCACCTTTAAGTAGCCTTTATAAACATGCCTTATAAAAACACTTTACTGGTGTGCATCTTGTCATTGTCCCTGTAATTTTAAGATACACTATATTGCCAAATGTTTTGGGATGCCTGCGTTTACATGCACATGAGCTTCCCATTCTCAATCCGTAGGGTTTAATATGGAGTCGGCCCACCCTTTGCAGCTCTAACAGCTTCAGCTCTTCTGGGAAGGCTTTCCTCAAGGTTTAGGAGTGTGTTTATGGGAAATCTTCTAGAAGCGCATTTGTGATGTTGGACAAGAAGGCCTGGCTCTCAGTCTCCGCTCTAATTCATCCCAAAGGTGTTCTATCGGGTTGAGGTCAGGACTCAAGTTCCTCCACACCAAACTCGCTCATCCATGCCTTTATGGAGCGACGCTTTGTGCACTGGAGCTCAGTCATGCTGGGACAAGAAGGGGCCGTCCCCAAACTGTTCCCACAAAGTTGGGAGCATGAAATTGTCCGAAATGTTTTGGTGAAGCATTAAGAGTTCCTTTCACTGGAACTAAGGGGCCAACCCCTGAAAAACAACCCCATAATCCCCCCTCCACCAAACTTTACACTTGGCACAATGCAGTCAGGCAAGTCCCGTTCTCCTGGCAACCACCAAACCCAGACTCGTCCATGGGATTGGCAGACAGAGAAGCGTGATTCGTCACTCTGATCACTCTAGAGTCCAGTGGCGGTGCACTTTACCCCACTGCATCCCACGCTTGGTGCTGTAAGGCTTGGATGAGCTGCTCGGCCATGAAAACCCATTCCCTGAAGCTCTACACACTGTTCTTGAGCTCATCTGAAGGCCACAGAAGTTTGGAGGTCTGGAGCTCTTGACTCTGCAGAAAGTTGGCGACTTCTGTGACCCTCAGCATGCGCTGACCCCGCTCTTTGTGGCTGAGTTGCTGTTGTTCCCAATTGCTTCCACTTTGTTATAACACCACTAACAGTTGAGCGTGGAATATTTAGTAGTGAGGAAATGTCCCGAATGGTCTTATTGCACAGGTGTCCAGCGATCACGGCCCCACGCTTGAGTTCTCTGAGCTCCTGAGAGCGGCCCATTCTCTCACTGATGTGTGTAGAAGCGTCTGCAGGCCTAGTGCTTGATTTACACACCTGTGGCCATGAAGGGATTAAACACCTGATTTGGAGGGGCGTCCCAATACTTTTGGCAATATAGTGTATGGCAGTGCAAGTTGCTTTCAGCTAAAACATGCATTTTAGTCAGACTAGCTTAAGCCTTGTCAGTGAAACCAGGCAATAGGGTTTTACAACTATGGATTTTACCTATATATATAGTTAATGATGCATTGTTAGACCTTTTCAGAGTTGAGCAGCTGATCTCAGACTCATATCTAACATACTTCACTGCATGCTGAGCGGAGTAATGATGCCTGAGAACGCTTTCTTTGACAACTGGCAGGTAGCAGCTCCATTAAGAGATCAGAAACATCACGCTTTGATTGAAGTTATTGAAACATAAAGATCGAAATATACAGTCAATTCACAATCTGTAAATACAAATACAATGGCTCGAGTAGCTGCAGTGCGTCTAAAAATAGAAACAGGCCATCAGTCGACTGGAGTGTAGACAGGCTTGTTGATTATAATGTAAGCGCTGCCAAACTTAGGATAACCAAAGAAGACTACAGCGGCATATTAACATACTTGTTAAGGCCTAATCCTGACTTAATCTAAGCCCTGTCTGTGAAACCAGGCCCAAATGTTTTAGTTAGTCATTGATTCAGTGATTCAATCAGGAGAACTGAACTCAGTGTGCTTTTCAAGGTGGCATGTTCTCATATAATAAATTAAACCAGTCGTAGAAAAATTATTCGGCAACTACATTTCAGCTTTTTGTAGGGCTGTGTATTGTACAGGGGTTACGATACGATATATTGAGTATATATTATATACTGTTTTATATTTAATACTGTAAAGCTGTTTGCTTTAAAGCAGTCTATTGTATAAAGGGCTATTTAAAGCAGAGCTGGTGCATCGCTATGATCAGATGCTTTCGTTCTGCGCTGTCCATTTTGTTGTGTGTTTTTGTTACTGAGAGGAAAACGTGCTGAACATATTCCACCGAAGCGGCGTCGGGATGTTAAGCGAGCTCTCTGATTCAATGCGTTTCCAGAGTATTGGATTTTAACTTGGCCTATTTTGCAAACAAAATTACTCTTGTCGATTTCCTTAGTGGCTTCTTTATAGCTGAAGCCAAAATGAGTCCACACTTCATCTCTGTATATATTATATCGTTATATCTGAATAATTATCTCGTCTTGTGAGCTGGGTTTGCTAATACAAGCTCTAGCAAAAGCCAGCACCCGGAAAGCCATTTCTAACCAAGGCATCACCTGCTGTTAGCATCCCATCGACTCCCATTCATTTTGGCCTCACTTTGACATTGAATAACTTTACATCTGAGGCGTTTAAAGACTCCATTTGTCCATTGTTTATTTCTAAAGATACACGACAATGTATAAAATTCTCCGGCTGCGCGTCAGTTACGTTCTGAGGAAACACTGCCACCTAGCGGTTGGGTTTTATACTGTCTGTGGTTTAAACCCAAGCCACGAATCTTGGATGTAAATAAATAAATAGATATCGATACAGTATCGCCTGTATTGAGTGGGATGTTATTTGGTCCACTAGGTGGCAGTAATGGAGAGTATAAAAATACAATCATTGAACATGAAAAAAACTATATGAGGGCGGATTAGAGCCTGTAACCTTCAACACGGTTTACAAATATTCTACCACCAGACCACTAGAGAATTCAAATGTTAACATTAACACGTTATATATACATATATAAAAATTGAAAAAATTGGTCCCCCCCAATGTTCAAGACTTGCAAAATGGTAAAGTGCAGCACATGCAATGACTGTGGTAACTTTAACCATTGAAATATATGACTCATGAATATGAGAATATATTTCTGTATCATACACTTGGATATTTATATATGAGCAATATCACGCTCATAATCATGAGAAATGGATCTATATCTATATCAGATGGGCTGCAGTATTAATTTTACGTGAAAAGATTGTTTTATCAATAAAACACTAATTTCACATAAATTGTCTTTCAATAATTTAAGCACTTTCAAGTATATTTTCATAAATATGGCTGTTGTACACTCGTTATTGCGGTGCATTGTGGTGCACTCATGAGTGCACTCAATAACGTCCACTATGGTTTCGGACACCACTACAAGCGGCTGTCCTCTCATATAATGCCCTATTTAAGGGTATAGGGGGCGATTCCGGATTCAGCCCCATGCTTTACTCAAGAAACACTTTGCCCATAAAGACTAAAGTGTTTTATATTTGAAGAGTGGAGAATAGTCTTAGGCTCAATCTGAAATCGCCCCCTAAACCCTCATTCACTATTCCCTACTTTAGTCCTCCAATAGTTCACTTGAGGGAGTGAATGAAAGCGAGTGTGTGAAGTCGGACAGCCGTTGTGTGTACATCAGCTGTACACTCGTTATTGCGATGCATTGTGGGATTGATTGAGTGCACTCAATAACGTCCACTATGGTTTCGGACACCACTACAAATGGCTGTACCCTCATATAATGCCCTATTTAAGGGTATAGGGGTGATTTCGGACAGCCAAAGTCACAACGTGTCATTGGAGAAACGCTGATTTCAGCCCTCAAAATCTTTTCCAGCTTAAAATTAATAATTTTTTTGGGGTGGTTGCTGATATTGAGATGCATCACTGTCTTTTTTTTCCAGGGAACACTAAATATTATCAAACGAAAAACAAATTTATTGAACAAAAACCAAATGATAGGCATTTTAATTCGTGTGTGATCGATTCCTTTTTAAGACTACATGATAAAAGGGCAAACCTGAATCTTAAAATTTAGTTGAGGCTCGCAATTATAAACTATTAAACGCTAGTCTAGTACTAATTCAAATCCCGGTCCGTATCAAAAACAGCCGAGCTTCGGTCCTGAAACCGGCTCTAACGGAAACGTACCGAACGTGGGCAAATAAACACAGTCATGTAAATACAGGTGATCAGTGGGTACTTAAGGAAAAGTCATTGGAAGAGCAGCAAAAACAGCATGTCATACACACAGAAGTGTGTTCAGCTTGGCGGCCAGCGCACAGGTCTGCTTTAAAACAACACTGGCTGTAATGAGAAGCTGTACCTGGGCATGAAAAATGAGCATCTGCTTTTGCAGATAAGGCATCGCTGAGAAAAACTGAAATGTAGCTTTATTTGGTATGTCTGGTGGAAAAAATGTAGGATATGATGCACGCTGACTTCACCACAGGGCATGTGGAGGGGGACGGGGGGGCAATGGAAAAGGATGGGATGGAACAACGCTGCCCCCTACTGAAATATTCAGCCGGGCTCTCTCTGGATTTCACAGGTGAAACGAATGTAATTAAACATGTACAGAGCATGAAAGCACATAACTGATCTGTTCAAGCAGTTCGTCCCTCTGAAGACGGGCTCAATGCTCTCCTGCTGCGTCCATCACCCCTTTAGTGCTTACACTGAGCCGTCCTGTTGACCCTCTGTATCTGCGCTAGGCCACACCACAGAAATATGGTATGGCTTCAGATCTTCTTCAGAGACGGAGTCCGGAGCGTGACTCATGAGGTCGTGACCCCTGAAGGATTTCGGAAAAGCTATGACGTCTCGGATAGTGGGAGCTCCTACAATGATGGACACCAGGCGATCCAGCCCTGTTCAGAACACAAACAATTATTAGGAATGTGCAACATTATTGATTATGCATTATTATTTTTAAGGCCATGGTTCCTCGGGTAAAATAGTTTTCTCACGATTTACAAAATAGTTGGAAACATTTGGGATATTGTAAGTACTCAACTGAACAAAATATATACCAGTGGCCTAGTGGTGTTTGGATATTCTACTGAAAAAATGTAGCTTTAATATAATTAACATACACTACGGTTAAAAGTTTGAGTCTGTGAGAATTTTAAATATTTACAAAAGTCTCTTCTGCTCACCAATGCCGCATTTATTAGATCAAAAATAATGTAAAACAGTAATATTATCTGAATCTTCATCATCATTCCTCCAGTCTTTAGGGTCACATGATCCTTCAGAAATCATCATAATATTCTAATTTCTTATTATCAATGTTGAAAACAGTTGTGCTATTTAAGGGTAATTCCACGCAAAAATGTCACATCCATAACGCCAACTAAATACCATGGCATTGTGTTGGTGTTATGGATGTGACAGTTTTCCGCGGAATTGCCCTTAATATATTCTTATGGAAACCACGATACACATTTTTTACATGATACTTTGGTGAATAGAAAGTTCATAAGATCAGCATGTATTTTTGTAACATAAATATCTTTACTGTCACTATTTATTTAAAATAAAAAATAAAAATATGAATTTCTCATATATTATGAATCACAAAAAACTTTGAACGATAGTGAATGTATTTATATTAAATATTATATTTAATTATATATATATATATATATATTCAATAAGTGTATGCTCATCTCCCCTATTTTCACATTTAAATGACCCTTGCTGTCAACAAATGCTCACTTTAACTTAATCTTTAAAAATACTTGTAATGTAATAACACTGTAATCTTTAGCAAATCTCAAACTGAATATCCATTTTTCATACTGTACATTATAATGTTGTGAAGCCAAAATGCACTTGTATCATCTAAAACAGGGCTTTTCAAACTTTTAGACGCCACAACCCCCAAATATTAACATCATGTAAGGGACTGAAAAACATCTGTCTTTTATAAACACCCAATTAATACACACACACAAAAAAATATTATATATATATATATATATATATATAAAACACTACTTTCTATTAAGTTACTTTATTATATATCATTTCTACTCACTATATGAAATTTATTTGTATGTTTTTATATTTTATTATATGTCAATTTAACATTTCATTATTTATTTATTTGTTTTAATCTTATTTATTTAATATACAATATATATTTTTTTGCCTCTAAACTTTTGCAGGTTCATTTAAGCTCATTTATTTTAAAATTTTATTGTATGTTAATTTAACATTTCATTATTTATTTATTTGTTTTAATCTTATTTATTTAATATACAATATATATTTTTTTGCCTCTAAACTTTTGCAGGTTCATTTAAGCTCATTTATTTTAAAATTTTATTGTATGTTAATTTAACATTTCATTATTTATTAATTTATTTTAATCTTATTTATTTATTTGTATACACTTTTGCAGGTTTATTTAAGCTAATTATATTTATTTATTTAGTTATTATTATTATATTCACAATTTTCCTCTAGTCTAGGCTTTTCCACGTATATTTATTTTAATCTCATTTATTAATTTATTTACATTTTATCATATGTTAATTTACCTTTCAATCATTTATTTATTTATTTTAATCTAATTAATTTATTTACTTAATGCTATACTTTTAAGAAAATTTATAAGTAAGAAATTAATTAAATGTATAAATAAGAAATTAAGCATATTTATTTATTTACTTATTTCATTATTTATTCTTGTCTATTTTTTATATGTTAAATTAACATTGAATCACTTATTTATTTATCTTAATCTTATTTTTTTTTATGTTTATCTTTTCCACGGACCCCCTGTCATAAAACCACTGATTTTAGTTTTTGATTTTTAATTTTTTTAGACAAAATACTATATAATTTTACTACCAGCTTCAGCTATTGATCCATTATTGGCTATCACATTTTAAAATCAGTCTCCCTAATAAATATGCACATTTCTCTCAGACCTTAAGACATATTTTACACTCTTTAATCTTTATAATGTAAAAAAGTGCATCACAGGTTATGCAAGCTGTGGTTCATCCGTACACAGAAATAAACCCAAACAGAAGTTCTCAAATGATCAAGGGCACTTCATGCTTCAGTTTTCAGTCTCAAACTGAAACAAAGCTGCCAACATTTCTTGGCTAGCCAGGCAATTTCAGTCTTCGAGCATGACCGTTCCACTTTAACCAACGGGAGAATGTAATCAACAAGGCCTTTCGTTACAGTGGTACCCGACAACCTTGCGAAAGTCCAAGGTAGCATGTGTTGAATGCTCACACACCTAATGCGATTCCACCGTGAGGAGGGGCCCCGGAGTCCAGAGCCTCCAACAGATGCGAAAGAAGGGATGGGTCTTCCTATAACACACACAGCAGTGAACACACACACACAGTAGACCTTGTAATTCACAGCTTGAAAGAGAATTGTTCAGTCTCAGCATGTATAAATCCATACAACTACTGTAGTGTCAAGAGAGTAAATAGACCTTCAAAAGGAGAGATAGCACATTCGATTTGGGTAAAAACACCCTAATGTGACGCTTCTTCTCCCTGGCTCTGAAGATCCAGCATTTGTGTCCGTTAAATATAGCTTAATGGGTTGCCACAGCGACCGAACGGGAAGTCGGCAGTGCGGGGGTGTTCAGTAAGAGTCACAAATAAGAAAATGGTGTAGTGGGTAGGGGTGGCACTGATTAACACATTTCACCATGAAGTGTCCCGTGTGTTTCACAATCGCCATATGACATCCAGTCAAAATGGCCGATATGGTAAAATTGGATATCAGACGACTCGGCATGCCGTCCTGAATCTAACTTTTATGATTTTTGGACAAACGGTTCAAAAGTTATAAGCAAAAAAAGCCATTTTTCATATCTCCGGACCAGTAGGTGGCGCTGCGCCGAAACGCTGCATGTTGCCTCAGGTCATTCTTGTGATGACTTGTACCAAGTTTGATTTGAATACAATAAAGTGTTGCGGAGATACAGCCTTAAGTGTGTTTTTGCAAACGTTACGTAAAATTTGCTTGAGTGTTTATTGAAAACGATTTGACGAATCAACTTCCAAGTTTTTTTGTCAGCATGGTCTGAAGATGATCTGGTTCAATTTTCATGCAAATCGGATGAACCGTCTAGGATGAGTTCGCAAAAGTAGGTTTTTCGTCAGAGGAAATCAGAGGAAAAAAATATTTAGTTTCTAGCCCTTATGGTTCAAAAGTTATTAGCATAAACATGAGTGCAACTTTGGACAGGTGGTGGCGCTAGAGGGATTGAGTTAGAGACTCCAGATTTGCTATGTTGACACTTCATACTGTCCTCTATGAGTGTGCCAAATTTCATAACTTTCCCTCAAATGGTTCTATGGGCTGCCATAGACTCAAGAGCGGAAGAAGAAGAAGAATAGGAACACTAACGGTTTCAATAGGTGCCTTCGCACCTTCTGTGCTTGGCCCCTAAGAATACATTTTATTTAAAGGCGCCTTTCTCGGGACTCAAGGACAACATGCAAAGATACAATAATACATTTTAAAAAAACAGTAAAAAATATAAATAAGTAAATAAGAGAAGAACGACTGAAACCCCCCCCCAAAAAACCGCATGTGACATTAAATAGAATAGGCAATTTTACACAGATATGTTTTGAGTTGCGATTTGAAGTGAGAGAATGAATCGATGTTTCTGAGTTGCGGTGGTAGTGAAGTCGGGGAGCAGAGCGGCTAAAAGCTCTGCTCCCCATCGTAGTGAGACGGACAGGGGGAACAAACGGGTGTAAGGAGGAAGAGGATCTTATGTGGCGTTCACACCGGATGCGATTCGCGCGAAGGTGGACGCTTGAACATTTTGAGTTTACTCGCTTCATTCGCGCGTGAAATTCGCGTGTGACAACTACACAACAGACGAGAATTCGCGTCATGGGAGGGGCTTCTATATGAGCCTATATGAGCCAGCTCGTCTCGGTCACTTGACGTCTTTTTTGTAAAAAATACTACTATTAATGTGTGACAAAACGTAGTTGAAAGACTTTTTCAGGCGATAATATAGTTGTTTAAAGCTCAAATCTGTGGTTAATTTATAAAAAGAGCCTATTTGAGCATTTTATCTGGCGTTTTCGGAGTTGTGAGATCCAGGCGATCAGTGACATTCCGCGCTCGTTTACCCGGCGAGACCCGCCTTTCCTCGGCTAGTCCTTCTCACATTTGCCGCTGGCTCTGGCTCTTTTTTTCTGCTCCAGTCTCGTTGTGAAATGGCTGACGTAGATTTTGTTGAGAGGGTAACTCACTTTCTTCCAAGCAAGATCCTTTTAATTCCTGTTCCTGTAGTGATAGGATGATGTATCATACAGCTCCGGGTCTCCACATACGGCCACGATTATCTTGTCCTCCATTGTTGTTGGGATTTCTGCCTCCGCTTGTAAATGCGT
>CM042244.1:2941740-2966740 GCA_023566225.1 Romanogobio albipinnatus
TATGAGCAATTTTAAGAGAACAGCAAAACTATAAAAACGTACACTTCCTTTCAAAAGGAAATCATACTTTTATTCAGCAAGGGCGCATTCAATTGATTAAAGTGACAGTGAATGCATTTATAATGTTAGAAAAGAAAGAAAACATCCTGGGGCTCTTATTTCACGTTTGTATTTGGACTTTTACAGAGAAATTGTACACAGCACTAGAATACAGTTGTCAGTCTCATATATATATATATATATATATATATATATCACCCATATCATATCATCTATCACCCAGCTATTTTGCAAGTTCTCCCACTTGGAAATCATGGAGGGGTCTGAAATTGTCATTGTAGGTGCATGTCCACTGTGAGAGACATAATCTAAAAAAAAAAATCCAGAAATCATAATATATGATTTTTTAACTATTTATTTGTATGATACAGCTGCAAATAAGTATTTGAACACCTGTCTATCTGCTAGAATTCTGACCCTCAAAGACCTGTTAGTCTGCCTTTAAAATGTCCACCTCCACTGCATTTATTATCCTAAATTAGATGCACCTGTTTGAGGTCGTTAGCTGCATAAAGACACCTGTCCACCCCATACAATCAGTAAGAATCCAACTACTAACATGGCCAAGACCAAAGAGCTGTCCAAAGACACTAGAGACAAAATTGTACACCTCCACAAGGCTGGAAAGGGCTACGGGGAAATTGCCAAGCAGCTTGGTGAAAAAAGCTCCACTGTTGGAGCAATCATTAGAAAATGGAAGAAGCTAAACATGACTGTCAATCTCCCTCGGACTGGGGCTCCATGCAAGATCTCACCTCGTGGGGTCTCAATGATCCTAAGAAAGGTGAGAAATCAGCCCAGAACTACACGGGAGGAGCTGGTCAATGACCTGAAAAGAGCTGGGACCACAGTTTCCAAGGTTACTGTTGGGAATACACTAAGACGTCATGGTTTGAAATCATGCATGGCACGGAAGGTTCCCCTGCTTAAACCAGCACATGTCAAGGCCCGTCTTAAGTTTGCCAATGACCATTTGGATGATCCAGAGGAGTCATGGGAGAAAGTCATGTGGTCAGATGAGACCAAAATAGAACTTTTTGGTCATAATTCCACTAAACGTGTTTGGATGAAGAAGAATGATGAGTACCATCCCAAGAACACCATCCCTACTGTGAAGCATGGGGGTGGTAGCATCATGCTTTGGGGGTGTTTTTCTGCACATGGGACAGGGCGACTGCACTGAATTAAGGAGAGGATGACCGGGGCCATGTATTGCGAGATTTTGGGGAACAACCTCCTTCCCTCAGTTAGAGCATTGAAGATGGGTCGAGGCTGGGTCTTCCAACATGACAATGACCCGAAGCACACAGCCAGGATAACCAAGGAGTGGCTCTGTAAGAAGCATATCAAGGTTCTGGCGTGGCCTAGCCAGTCTCCAGACCTAAACCCAATAGAGGATCTTTGGAGGAGCTCAAACTCCGTGTTTCTCAGCGACAGGCCAGAAACCTGACTGATCTAGAGAAGATCTGTGTGGAGGAGTGGGCCAAAATCCCTCCTGCAGTGCAAACCTGCTGAACAACTACAGGAAACCTTTGACCTCTGTAATTGCAAACAAAGGCTACTGTACCAAATATTAACATTGATTTTCTCAGGTGGTCAAATACTTATTTGCAGCTGTATCATACAAATAAATAGTTAAAAAATCATACATTGTGATTTCTGGATTTTTTTTTTTTAGATTATGTCTCTCACAGTGGACATGCTCCTACGATGACAATTTCAGACCCTCCATGATTTCTAAGTGGGAGAACTTGCAACATAGCAGGGTGTTCAAATACTTATTTTCCTCACTGTATATAGGTATAGTTCATACATAGATTCGTTACGGTTATTATTTATTGGTAAATTAACCAAAGGAATAATCAACTATTCAGAAAATAATCAACAGATTAAATGGGAGCGGAGGAAAAAAAGCATGCCCTGTTTCCATTCAAATGCAAAGCTATGATTCTGTAAGGTTAAAAAGGACAATCTGTGATGTGGCGCTACATACCTTGTGCGGTTGTGTGTACAGCAGATGGGTGTCCTCAGGGACTGGAGCCGTGAAGGGATGATGGGCAGACTCAAGCATCTCTGGATTGTCCTCTTTGGGTAAGAAGAGGGGAAAGTCCACCACCCACAAGAAGTGAAAGACAGAGGGGTCACGAACCGGCACGCCGTAGCGCTCGAGCAGCTCAGCGCACTGCAGTCTCAGCTTCCCCAGCAGAGGGCGCTGAAACGGGACAAAATAAGGGTTTGTTCATACCATAGGGCGTCACTCCTGGATAATGGAAAATGGGCAAAGAGGCGGGACGTGGGCGGAGCTGAGGTGACGTATGACTAACAGACAGCAGACAAACGGCAATCCACCTGTCACTCAAAGTGGCCACACCCTGCAGAACTTTAAGGCTTTATGGGAGCGCAGGGCACAACCTAACATGGGTTAGTTGTGACACGCATGTTTTAACACTTTCCACACATGCCAGAATGACGAAACTTAGTGTATTTACTAGTTGCCATATCAACATTATTTAGAGAAAAAATAGCGCCAAAATTAAAACATCTTTGGAAGATATTACTGAACATGTATTTAACCATAGCAAAAGTACATTTCTTACTTAAGTTTAGTTTTCATCTCTGTTTTTTGTGTTTATTTAAAATAAGACAAATCCGATATTATTTTAATATTCTATCTGTTATTTAACAGTTGATGGTTCTTTAACGCTGATCTAACAGCAGAAGACACGAGCCGCGGTTTACATCCCAGTTGCACAGATGGGGTGTGTGTTAACACTGCGTTACAATGAGCCCCTATTAGAAGTATGCCATTATATTCTATACTTTTATGAATTATTTTGAGAAACCATGAGAAAAGGATGAATAATGACTGAGAGTTAATGTACAAAAATTATTCATTATTATTATGTTTTGAACTCTGCTGTTTAGCTGTATATAGCGATGTGTTTGTGTTTGTAGTCAAACTCAAAAATCAGTATATCTTTAATGATTAAAAAATGCCATTATTTTATTTTAAAAAGTTAATAATTGTATTTTATTGACAAAATATTTTAGTTTGTCTTGGATATTTTTTTTTATTATATCAGATGACATTTTAAGCTGTCGTTTGGTCATGTTACATTGTGCCCCCTCACATGTTATAATGTGCCCACCTATGGGGCATGTTGTCACATTTCACTTCCATTCTTTCGGGGTAAATCAAGGAAAAAGTAAACACTGTATTAATGAAACAAAACCACATATTTGTACTAGACATGTGGGGAATTAATGTGAGAAAAAATAAATACTCTGAACCCCAAGTGGATTTACACAAACTGAGAAAGTCAAAAAGCGTTAGGTTGTGCCCCGCTCTATATAATGTAAACGAATGAGTTATAAAAAAAATCACCCCCTCACAGTCGTCATGAAGGGCAAAATGAGCCGTATAGACCACACCTGTCCCTAACCCTACCCTTAAACTTACCCTCACCACCACACCTGTCCCTAACCCTACCCTTAAACTTACCCACACCACCACACCTGTCCCTAACTTTACCCTTAAACTTACCCACACCACCACACCTGTCCCTAACCCTACCCTTAAACTTACCCACACCACCACACCTGTCCCTAACTTTACCCTTAAACTTACCCACACCACCACACCTGTCCCTAACCCTACCCTTAAACTTACCCACACCACCACACCTGTCCCTAACTTTACCCTTAAACTTACCCACACCACCACACCTGTCCCTAACCCTACCCTTAAACTTACCCACACCACCACACCTGTCCCTAACCCTACCCTTAAACTTACCCACACCACCGCACCTGTCCCTAACCCTACCCTTAAACTTACCCACACCACCACACCTGTCCCTAACCCTACCCTTAAACTTACCCACACCACCACACCTGTCCCTAACCCTACCCTTAAACTTACCCACACCACCGCACCTGTCCCTAACCCTACCCTTAAACTTACCCACACCACCACACCTGTCCCTAACCCTACCCTTAAACTTACCCACACCACCACACCTGTCCCTAACTTTACCCTTAAACTTACCCACACCACCACACCTGTCCCTAACTTTACCCTTAAACTTACCCACACCACCACACCTGTCCCTAACTTTACCCTTAAACTTACTCATACCACCACACCTGTCCCTAACTCTACCCTTAAACTTACCCACACCACCACACCTGTCCCTAACCCTACCCTTAAACTTACCCACACCACCACACCTGTCCCTAACTTTACCCTTAAACTTACCCACACCACCACACCTGTCCTTAACCCTACCCTTAAACTTACTCACACCACCACACCTGTCCCTAACTTTACCCTTAAACTTACCCACACCACCACACCTGTCCCTAACTTTACCCTTAAACTTACCCACACCACCACACCTGTCCCTAACCCTACCCTTAAACTTACCCACACCACCACACCTGTCCCTAACTTTACCCTTAAACTTACTCATACCACCACACCTGTCCCTAACTTTACCCTTAAACTTACCCACACCACCACACCTGTCCCTAACCCTACCCTTAAACTTACCCACACCACCACACCTGTCCCTAACCCTACCCTTAAACTTACCCACACCACCACACCTGTCCCTAACCCTACCCTTAAACTTACCCACACCACCACACCTGTCCCTAACCCTACCCTTAAACTTACCCACACCACCACACCTGTCCCTAACTTTACCCTTAAACTTACCCACACCACCACACCTGTCCTTAACCCTACCCTTAAACAGGGGTGGTAAAAGTACTCAAAAGTTATACTCAAGTAAAAGTATATATACCTAAATAAAAAATGACTCCAGTAAAAGTAGAAAGTCCTCCATTCAAAAATCACTTGAGTAAAAGTACAAAAGTATCCGATTTAAAATGTACTCAAGTACCGAAAGTAAAAAGTAAATATTCAAATTGACTGTAAATATCAATAATCAAAGACAGATAATCATTTGTTAATGTATGACTAAATCATTTATTAATGATCACTGCATCAGCAACTAAGGAACATTCTATATGATTAATAGATTAAATAATCATTACATTGTTAATAGTTAAATGTGTCATATTGTATTAATTCTCTAATAACATTCTATTAACTAATAGTGTAAATTCATGTTAATTACCACAATATTAATTTACACTATTAGTTAATATAACATGTTATTAGAGAATTAATACATGACACATTTAATTAATATCAATTCATATATCACTTAATCTATTAATCATATAGAATGTTCATTAGTTGCTGATGCAGTGATCATTAATAAATGATTTAGTCATACATTAACTCATGATCTGAGCATTAGTTAAGCATGAATTAATGCATATTAGTGTGTTACAGACACCGTTAGCTATCAATATGCGTTAGCTAACTTGACTAACGTTAACTAGCTGTTTACAAGCCACGTTTGACATTTCAATATGAAATCACTTGGCTAACAATAGTAACAACATTAACCTCAGCTCACCTCAATATGTTTCTTCAGATTTGAGGGTGAATTCTTGAAAGCTGATATTGCATTCACCCGTGGCAGGCAAAGAAGACATTTCAGCCGATATGAATCTCCCTTGACTTCAATGAATTCAAACATATCCTTGAGATATGGCCATGGATGATCTCTGTCGGGAATCTCTGGATCATTGCTGGCAGCGAGAGCTGCCCCTTCACCTGTGGTTTCTGCGGCCATCTTCGCAATGGTTAACTGACTCGATTGTGAGCGTATGCTGGCAAAGAGCTCGCGGGAGTCGCGGCGCCTCCGCGTTCTTTTTATTCAAACGAAAACCACGTTTTTCATTGGTTTGGGAAGCAAGTGTAATAAATACTTGGAGCGGGCAAAGGGAAATGTATCGGAGTAAAAAGTAAACTTTTTCTTTAATATTGTAGTGGAGTAAAAGTGAAAGTAAATGCAAAAAAAATATACTCAAGTAAAGTACAGATCCCAGAAAAAAATACTTAAGTAAAGTAACGAAGTATTTTTACTTCGTTACTTACCACCTCTGCCCTTAAACTTACCCATACCACCGCACCTGTCCCTAACCCTACCCTTAAACTTACCCACACCACCACACCTGTCCCTAACTTTACCCTTAAACTTACTCACACCACCACACCTGTCCCTAACTTTACCCTTAAACTTACCCACACCACCACACCTGTCCCTAACCCTACCCTTAAACTTACCCACACCACCACACCTGTCCTTAACCCTACCCTTAAACTTACCCACACCACCGCACCTGTCCCTAACCCTACCCTTAAACTTACCCACACCACCACACCTGTCCCTAACCCTACCCTTAAACTTACCCACACCACCACACCTGTCCCTAACCCTACCCTTAAACTTACCCACACCACCACACCTGTCCCTAACCCTACCCTTAAACTTACCCACACCACCACACCTGTCCCTAACCCTACCCTTAAACTTACCCACACCACCAAACCTGTCCCTAACTTTACCCTTAAACTTACTCATACCACCACACCTGTCCCTAACTTTACCCTTAAACTTACCCACACCACCACACCTGTCCCTAACTCTACCCTTAAACTTACTCATACCACCACACCTGTCCCTAACTTTACCCTTAAACTTACCCACACCACCGCACCTGTCCCTAACCCTACCCTTAAACTTACTCATACCACCACACCTGTCCCTAACTTTACCCTTAAACTTACCCACACCACCACACCTGTCCCTAACCCTACCCTTAAACTTACCCACACCACCACACCTGTCCCTAACCCTACCCTTAAACTTACCCACACCACCACACCGGTCCCTAACTTTACCCTTAAACTTACCCACACCACCACACCTGTCCCTAACCCTACCCTTAAACTTACCCACACCACCAAACCTGTCCCTAACTTTACCCTTAAACTTACTCATACCACCACACCTGTCCCTAACTTTACCCTTAAACTTACCCACACCACCACACCTGTCCCTAACTCTACCCTTAAACTTACTCATACCACCACACCTGTCCCTAACTTTACCCTTAAACTTACCCACACCACCGCACCTGTCCCTAACCCTACCCTTAAACTTACTCATACCACCACACCTGTCCCTAACTTTACCCTTAAACTTACCCACACCACCACACCTGTCCCTAACCCTACCCTTAAACTTACCCACACCACCACACCTGTCCCTAACCCTACCCTTAAACTTACCCACACCACCACACCTGTCCCTAACTTTACCCTTAAACTTACCCACACCACCACACCTGTCCCTAACTTTACCCTTAAACTTACCCACACCACCACACCTGTCCCTAACCCTACCCTTAAACTTACCCACACCACCACACCTGTCCCTAACCCTACCCTTAAACTTACCCACACCACCAAACCTGTCCCTAACTTTACCCTTAAACTTACTCATACCACCACACCTGTCCCTAACTTTACCCTTAAACTTACCCACACCACCACACCTGTCCCTAACTCTACCCCTTAAACTTACTCATACCACCACACCTGTCCCTAACTTTACCCTTAAACTTACCCACACCACCACACCTGTCCCTAACCCTACCCTTAAACTTACCCACACCACCACACCTGTCCCTAACCCTACCCTTAAACTTACCCACACCACCACACCTGTCCCTAACCCTACCCTTAAACTTACCCACACCACCACACCTGTCCCTAACCCTACCCTTAAACTTACCCACACCACCACACCTGTCCCTAACTTTACCCTTAAACTTACTCATACCACCACACCTGTCCCTAACTTTACCCTTAAACTTACCCACACCACCACACCTGTCCCTAACTCTACCCTTAAACTTACTCATACCACCACACCTGTCCCTAACTTTACCCTTAAACTTACCCACACCACCACACCTGTCCCTAACTTTACCCTTAAACTTACTCATACCACCACACCTGCCCCTAACCCTACCCTTAAACTTACCCACACCACCACACCTGTCCCTAACTTTACCCTTAAACTTACCCATACCACCACACCTGTCCCTAACTTTACCCTTAAACTTACCCACACCACCGCACCTGTCCCTAACTTTACCCTTAAACTTACCCATACCACCACACCTGTCCCTAACTTTACCCTTAAACTTACCCACACCACCACACCTGTCCCTAACCCTACCCTTAAACTTACCCACACCACCACACCTGTCCCTAACTTTACCCTTAAACTTACTCATACCACCACACCTGTCCCTAACTTTACCCTTAAACTTACCCATACCACCGCACCTGTCCCTAACTTTACCCTTAAACTTACCCACACCACCACACCTGTCCCTAACCCTACCCTTAAACTTACCCACACCACCACACCTGTCCCTAACTTTACCCTTAAACTTACTCATACCACCACACCTGTCCCTAACTTTACCCTTAAACTTACCCACACCACCACACCTGTCCCTAACTCTACCCTTAAACTTACTCATACCACCACACCTGTCCCTAACTTTACCCTTAAACTTACCCACACCACCACACCTGTCCCTAACTTTACCCTTAAACTTACTCATACCACCACACCTGCCCCTAACCCTACCCTTAAACTTACCCACACCACCACACCTGTCCCTAACTTTACCCTTAAACTTACCCATACCACCACACCTGTCCCTAACCCTACCCTTAAACTTACCCACACCACCGCACCTGTCCCTAACTTTACCCTTAAACTTACCCATACCACCACACCTGCCCCTAACCCTACCCTTAAACTTACCCACACCACCGCACCTGTCCCTAACTTTACCCTTAAACTTACCCATACCACCACACCTGCCCCTAACCCTACCCTTAAACTTACCCACACCACCACACCTGTCCCTAACCCTACCCTTAAACTTACCCACACCACCGCACCTGTCCCTAACCCTACCCTTAAACTTACCCACACCACCGCACCTGTCCCTAACCCTACCCTTAAACTTACCCACACCACCGCACCTGTCCCTAACCCTACCCTTAAACTTACCCACACCACCGCACCTGTCCCTAACTTTACCCTTAAACTTACCCATACCACCACACCTGCCCTAACCCTACCCTTAAACTTACCCACACCACCGCACCTGTCCCTAACTTTACCCTTAAACTTACCCACACCACCGCACCTGTCCCTAACTTTACCCTTAAACTTACCCATACCACCACACCTACCCCTAACCCTACCCTTAAACTTACCCACACCACCACACCTGTCCCTAACCCTACCCTTAAACTTACCCACACCACCGCACCTGTCCCTAACCTTACCCTTAAACTTACCCACACCACCGCACCTGTCCCTAACCCTACCCTTAAACTTACCCACACCACCACACCTGTCCCTAACCCTACCCTTAAACTTACCCACACCACCGCACCTGTCCCTAACCCTACCCTTAAACTTACCCACACCACCACACCTGTCCCTAACCCTACCCTTAAACTTACCCACACCACCACACCACCACACCTGTCCCTAACTCTACCCGTATCCCACCTCAATATCAGCAAAAGTGTTTGGCAATACAATTTGAACACAGTAAGTACATTGTACTTATTCTTTGAGTACTTAAGGCCATCTAATATATAGTGGGGCCAAAAAAAGTTCCGGACAATCAAATTATGAATGACAGACTTAGACAAGCACATGAACAGGCTTAATGTCGAGCCCATTAATGATGTCATTATTTTGTCCATATTGCACAGCCCTAATGCTTGCCTCTAAAACGATATTTGAGGAGAATGATCTCCCTCAGCTCTCATTTCTCTTGCTTTCTGCACTAGCATCGCCATTCATCCCACAACCCCAGCACACAGAGCTCGCCAGTTATCCCCAGCCATCTCCCACTCCTCTGCTTTGTGACTAAACAGCCGTCTCACTGTGTGCCAAGCTCACCATCTGCACCAGCCCCGAGCGAGAGCTGAGGCGCGGAAAAGATGAATATTCTTTTAAAAGTGATTAGATCATGTCAGCATTCCTCGGAAGCCATATTTTCCTGAAAACCCTTAGTCATCAATCACGTTAGGGCACAAATACTGATGGGAAGGTACTCGGGGAACCTAAATACAGGACCATTTACTCCAACGCAAAATGGCTTGATGTACTTGAGGTCCATCTGTAGTTTTATTTAAAGATGTGCCGGCTGAGCTCTCACGATGCGTTTATGAAACTGAATCAGCATGCTTGTATGAATCTGTGAAGACGGAGGCATATACGCACCACGTTCTCCCGAGGTCCGGCCGTGATGAAGATCAGGTCTCCGGCATTGGCCTGGGCCATCTGGAGCAGCTGCTGTTTGGCCGTGTCCGAGAGCAGTCGGCTGAGAGGAGATTTCAGTGAACCATCTGCCCTTACTGGAGCCACGCTCACCTCCTGCACGACACACAAGCACAGCAATGATCATCCATTCTCTCCACCGGCCCATATTCAATTTCCATTGACAGCATAGGGCACAAACTCCTGAGCAATCATCAGTCTCGAGGACACTGCGGGCTGGTTTCCCAGACACGAACGAAGCCAAGACCTGGACTAAAACGGATAGCAATGGACAATCACCTTTGACGGTGCCATTTAGTTCAAGCCAAGAACACTTGCTCAAAGTTCACTTTCCATTTATACACAGACAAAAGAGTATATAGAGCAGGGGTCTTCAACTAACATTGCTTGAGGTCCAGTAAATGAACCCTCCTCACCGGCCGAGGTCCGGACAATTATATACCTAAAAACAATCATTTGTTTATTGCCAGACTAAAGATATTAGTGTAGATAGCATTTGTTCTTAATTGAACAAAATATAATATGTTCTCATGTGGACAAAACATGTCTGTTCATATTGTTTTAAGCTTGGGAGCGTTATGAATTAGCGTTATGAATTAGCGTAATCGAATCAGCGGTTCGGAGCTCCAAAGTCACGTGATTTCAGCAGTTTGACACGCGATCCGACTCGCTGATTCGATAATGCTAATTCATAACGCTCCCAAGCTTAAAACAATATGAACAGACATGTTTTGTCCACATGAGAACATATTATATTTTGTTCAATTAAGTGTAAGCTTCATGAAGCAGTGTTTTGAAATAGGCCATCACTATATAAGTCATTATTTCGTTTTTTTTGGCGCACCAAAAATATTGTTGTTGCTTTATAATATTAATATTATACCACCGTATTCACAAGAACTGATTTAAATATGTTTTAGTACATTAGTGGATCTTGAGACAGGAAATGTCATTGCTGGCTATGTCTCACTGAGCCATCGGAGTTCAACACAAATATCTTCATTTGTGTCCGAGGTCTAACGGGTGTGGAACGGCATGAGGGTGAGGAATAAATGACATTATTTTCATTTTTGGGTGAACTAACCTACTATTACTATACACTTCACAGTTGGGGTTAGGTTATGTTAACTAATACTAAACAGATATGCTAACATATACATTTTTGATGATACTGGCAAAACTACACTGATTCAAGTCTCACAAGGCTTAAATGATTAGTTCACCCCAAAATTAAAATTTCCTGATAACTTACCCACCCCAATGCCATCCAAGATGTTCATGTCTTTCTTTCTTCAGTCGAAAAGAAATTAAG
The DNA here is from genome assembly GCA_023566225.1 of Romanogobio albipinnatus. Classification (NCBI taxonomy): domain Eukaryota; kingdom Metazoa; phylum Chordata; class Actinopteri; order Cypriniformes; family Gobionidae; genus Romanogobio; species Romanogobio albipinnatus. The sequence continues at coordinate 2,953,423 of CM042244.1, forward strand.
TACTTTGAATAAAACGTTCCAGGATTGTTCATCATATAATGCTTTTCAATTGCAACCAAAATGTTGAAGGTCCAAATCAATGCAGTTTCAAAGCGCTTCGATGGGCTCCAGAGGCTCTGCATGGTCCCAGATGATCATTTAAAAAAAAAATAATAATAATAATTAATATACTTTTTAACCTAAATTGTTCATCTTGTGCAGCTTTGCGAGGTGCTAAGATGACGTAATCACGTCGGAACGGTCACGCTAGACGTAGGCAGAAGACTAATACAAACGCCCTTTAGCAAAAAAAAAGGTAAAACAACGATATATCCCTAATTTTGAAGTTGAAAATGTAGTGTTTTTGCTAAAGGGCATTTGTATTAGTCTTCACAAGATCGCTTTGTAAACACGAGGGCAGGATTACGTCATTTTAGCACCTCGCAGAGCTGCACAAGATGAACAATTTAGGTTAAAAAGTATATTCATTTTAATGTGTTTTTGAAAATGACTGATGGTTTCGCTAGATAAGACCCTATTCCTCATCTGGGAACACGCATTGATTTGGACCTTCAACATTTTGGTTGCAATTGAAAAGCTTAATATGATGAACTATCCGGGAACGTTTTCTTGAAAATACTTCATTTCTTTTCGACTGAAGAAAGAAAGACATGAACATCTTAGATGGCATTGGAGTGGGTAAATTATCAGGAAATGTTCATTTTGGGGTGAACTAATCCTTTAAGTACAAAATAACACAGCTTGTAAGTTGTTTGATTTACTAAAAGCACCAGCTCATAAGAGTCATTCATCCAGGAATCAGTCATCTACACTGGTTGCTCTATATGGTTTTGATGCACTATAAAGATCCGACTCAGGAGAGAGTTTGGGAGTCAGACAACACAGGTTGTGAAATACATTTTTATTCACTACAAAAAAAATGGCTCATGAGAGTCATTCGTCTGGGATGCATTTGAACTACACTGATCCCGCTTTATGGTTTTTGTGATTCACCAAAAAGAAACAAACCATAATAGTCAGTCATTTGGGAATTGGTTAGACAACACTGGTTGTGTGATGTGTTTTTATCCACTTGAAATGGCTCATAAGAGCCATTTGCTTTGGGAATTCATTGTTTTATGTTTTAGTAGAGTGCACCATCAATGTAAGAAAGCATGTGCACCGAACGTCATTTGGTTTCGTTTTTTTATGAACTGCTTCTCAGTCCAGACAGGTGTCATCTACGATCACAGCACAAACGTGCAGAATGACTAATGCGACAAAGTTTAATACTTGTGTGATTAGTTGAAATTCCTAATCTTCAAGGTAGTGTATGTTGTTTTGAACTCCCTTGACTTTCATTATATGGATAGAAATTATGATAGAAAATCATAATAATTATCATTAAGAGCAATAGTAACAGATTCTTGCCTTAGCATCATCACTAACAATAGCAGAGCAATAGTCATTTTTAGCATTTAACATGAATTAACATAAAAAATTGATCAAACTGATTTATATTAGATAAATCACTATAGCTATAAATTATGAATGCACTACATATGGGGTGGAGGAAAAAAGATACATACATTTAACATTCCCTTTATAAGACTCCATGGACGGCCTACAACATGCGTGCTTCCCTCTAGCGAGGCCGATCCTTGCCTCGGGGTAAGTATGCTGTGTGTTGCATTTGACTGTTTTACCACCAAATCATCCTGACTTATTGATTACTTTCAGATAAATATTTCAGGAGACTTCCTAAGATGTGCACACACTGAATGCTGGCGGCGTTCCATCAGCAAACACACAAAACTCACCCGACCATACTGTGTCTTGGCTGCTTGCTTCAGGAACTCGAGGTCTTTGCCCTTCAGGTGTTTCTGTGGAAGAAACGCCACACACGGTTAGCTTCATCTGCTCCGGAGATGTGAAAGAGACGGACCACTCATAGAGACATGAGTGTACAAAATGTATATAATGAGCGAGAACATCATGAATCCATTTTCCAAACCGTGTTTTGGTCTTATCCTGAATTACTATGGTGTGCCTGTAATAAGTGTTTATATTTTAGCCCTGGCGGGACGTATCCCAGCATCTGCGTGACTCGTCATAAACAGTGCTTAACAAATGTATTAGACCATCACCCAATGCAAGGTTTGTGCCACAGCTGCCCTAACACAAATTGTGTCTGACTTCAGTATCGTGATTTGTATCGTATCGTGACTTTAGTATCGTGATGCGTATTGTATCGTGACTTCAGTATCGTATCGTGACTTCAGTATCGTGATGCGTATCGTATCGTGACTTCAGTATCGTGATGTGTATCGTATCGTGACTTCAGTATCGTGATGCGTATCGTATCGTGACTTCAGTATCGTGATGCGTATCGTATCGTGACTTTAGTATCGTGATGCGTATCGTATCGTGACTTCAGTATCGTGATGCGTATTGTATCGTGACTTTAGTATCATGATGTGTATCGTATCGTGACTTCAGTATCGTGATGCGTATTGTATCGTGACTTTAGTATCGTGATGTGTATCGTGACTTCAGTATCGTGATGCGTATTGTATCGTGACTTTAGTATCGTGATGTGTATCGTATCGTGACTTCAGTATCGTGATGCGTATTGTATCGTGACTTTAGTATCGTGATGTGTATCGTGACTTCAGTATCGTGATGCGTATTGTATCGTGACTTTAGTATCGTGATGTGTATCGTATCGTGACTTCAGTATCGTGATGCGTATTGTATCGTGACTTTAGTATCGTGATGTGTATCGTGACTTCAGTATCGTGATGCGTATTGTATCGTGACTTTAGTATCGTGATGTGTATCGTATCGTGACTTCAGTATCGTGATGCGTATTGTATCGTGACTTTAGTATCGTGATGTGTATCGTGACTTCAGTATCGTGATGCGTATTGTATCGTGACTTTAGTATCGTGATGTGTATCGTATCGTGACTTCAGTATCGTGATGCGTATTGTATCGTGACTTTAGTATCGTGATGTGTATCGTATCGTGACTTCAGTATCGTGATGCGTATTGTATCGTGACTTTAGTATCGTGATGTGTATCGTGACTTCAGTATCGTGATGCGTATTGTATCGTGTCTTTAGTATCGTGATGTGTATCGTATCGTGACTTCAGTATCGTGATGCGTATTGTATCGTGACTTTAGTATCGTGATGTGTATCGTATCGTGACTTCAGTATCGTGATGCGTATTGTATCGTGACTTTAGTATCGTGATGTGTATCGTGACTTCAGTATCGTGATGCGTATTGTATCGTGACTTTAGTATCGTGATGTGTATCGTATCGTGACTTTAGTATCATGATGCGTATCGTATCGTGACTTCAGTATCGTGATTTTAGTATCGTGACTTCAGTATCGTGATGCGTATCGTATCGTGACTTCAGTATCGTGAAACGTATCGTATCGTGACTTTAGTATCGTGATGCGTATCGTATCGTGACTTCAGTATCGTGATGTGTATCATATCGTGACTTCAGTATCGGGATGCGTATCGTATCGTGACTTTAGTATCGTGAAGTGTATCGTATCGTGACTTTAGTATCGTGATGCGTATCTTATCGTGACTTCAGTACCGTGATGCGTATCGTATCGTGATTTTAGTATCGTGATGTGTATCGTATCGTGACTTTAGTATCGTGATGCGTATCGTATCGTGACTTCAGTATCGTGATGCGTATCGTATCGTGACTTCAGTATCGTGATGCGTATCGTATCGTGACTTTAGTATCGTGAAGTGTATCGTATCGTGACTTTAGTATCGTGATGCGTATCTTATCGTGACTTCAGTATCGTGATGCGTATCGTATCGTGATTTTAGTATCGTGATGTGTATCGTATCGTGACTTCAGTATCGTGATGCATATCGTATCGTGACTTTAGTATCGTGATATGTCTTGTATCGTGACTTTAGTATCGTGATGCGTATCGTATCGTGACTTCAGTATCGTGATATGTCTTGTATCGTGACTTTAGTATCGTGATGTGTATCGTATCGTGACTTCAGTATCGTGATGCGTATCGTATCGTGACTTCAGTATCGTGAAACGTATCGTATCGTGACTTTAGTATCGTGATGCGTATCGTATCGTGACTTCAGTATCGTGATGCGTATCGTATCGTGACTTCGTATCGTGTGTGTGTGACAGCAGGAGTGAGGACGTGTGTGTGACAGCAGGAGTGAGGACGTGTGTGTGTGTGACAGCAGGAGTGAGGGCGTGTGTGTGTGTGACAGCAGGAGTGAGGACGTGTGTGTGAGCTCTGCTTCCACCGTTCACTAAACAATGAAGCAGAACAGTCGAATACCAGTCCCTCCAGAAAAACGTGATTATGCGATCGCATGATTTAATGCATAATCAGACAAAGTCCTCATATTTATGCGGGGGCCACATTTTTTCAAATACGCCGCACTTTCGCCGCATAAATTGCCTCTTTCCGCGTGCAAAATATGCGGGGCTAGCATGATTTCATAATCCCCGCATTTTCGTTGCAAAAAAGTCATACATATATATTAGCAGAAAGTTGAAAAGTATTCGTTTACTTCACACAAGAGCCGCCATTTCCCCCTGTTGCCATGGGAACGTTTTGAAGTGACGTAATTACCCAACGCGAACGTCATCGAAAAGCTGCAAACCCCGTGGAGAAACCATAGATATCAGCAGATTCAGCGGTTTGAAGCGTTATGAATCAGTGAGTCGATTCAGCGGTTTGGATCGTTATGAATCAGTGAGTCGATTCAGTGGTTTGGATCGTTATGAATCAGTGAGTCGATTCAGCGGTTTGGAGCGTTATGAATCAGTGAGTCGATTCAGCGGTTTGAAGCGTTATGAATCAGTGAGTCGATTCAGCGGTTTGGATCGTTATGAATCAGTGAGTCGATTCAGCGGTTTGAAGCGTTATGAATCAGTGAGTCGATTCAGCGGTTTGGAGCGTTATGAATCAGTGAGTCGATTCAGCGGTTTGGAGCGTTATGAATCAGTGAGTCGATTCAGCGGTTTGGATCGTTATGAATCAGTGAGTCGATTCAGCGGTTTGAAGCGTTATGAATCAGTGAGTCGATTCAGCGGTTTGGAGCGTTATGAATCAGTGAGTCGATTCAGTGGTTTGGATTGTTATGAATCAGTGAGTCGATTCAGTGGTTTGGATTGTTATGAATCAGTGAGTCGATTCAGCGGTTTGGATTGTTATGAATCAGTGAGTCGATTCAGCGGTTTGGATCGCCAAAGTCACGTATTTCAGCAGTTTGACACGCGATCCGAATCATGAATCGACTCACTGATTCATAACGCTTCGAAGCTTCATGATGGCGGCGTGTTTTGAAATCGGTCATCACTATATAAGTCGTTATTTAGGTTTTAGCACAAAAACTATTCTCGTCGCTTCATAAAGTTATTGTAGAGCCGCTGTAGTGAGATGGACTTTGTATCGACGTCTTTAGTGCCTTTTATGGGTCTTGAGAGTGTAAAGTGCATTGAGCCAATGGAGGCCTTTCTGAGCCATCGGGTTTCAACTAAAATATCTTCATTTGTGTCTGAAGATGAACGGAGGTCTGACGGGTGTCCAACGACATGAGGGGACGTCATTAATGACATAATTTACATTTCTGTTGCGTTGCGTTCATCTCATTAACAATCGCTCCAGCGGTTCCTCAGCTCCTCAACACTCGCTCCTGCTCTGCTTCAGACTACAGTAACGCTAATAATCTCATCCATCAACATGATTTCTGCCCGAGTCCTATCCCCATTCTTTCCCACCGGCTGTGAGCTGAAGACCACATGACCCAAGATTCTTCTTGTCATCAAACTACGCCTTTATTTTAAACAGGCGACCTCTAGAGGACGGAAAAGTTACATAGTGCAGCTTTAATCCACAAGTATGTGTAAGCTTTTTAGTCACAGTTGGCCAAGTCAAAGTCCAGACTTTGAATCCTATTGAACAAATTTAGGATTTAGTGGATTTAAAGATAGAAAGTTTAATCAAAAGCAAGACTTTGGGAACAACTAGAAAATATTTGGAAGTAAAAAAACAACAGAGACTGTGGAAAAGTACATTAAAACAATGCCAGAAAGAACGCAAGCTGTTATCAAAGCCAAAGGACGTTTTTTGGTTATTATGTGTGAATAAAGACTGTTTAGTTGTTTCAGTTTGTTATTTGCCTAATAAATGAACACTCTTGAATTCTCTTTATTATGACAGGTGGTCTAATAAATGTGTTAAGCGCTGTACATAAACAGAGAGAAGTAGCTCCGGCTACGATGACACATACAGTTTTGTTTAATAACTACTAGAGTGCCAAAAAGTTACATATACTTTTAACAATTATTTGAGCTTTTTTGAGGTATAAATAAAATGCATTTCATATTGTATTTAATAATATAGTTACATTTCATTGATTCCTTAAAGGTGCACTATGTAACTTTTCAATGGTGACAATCTCCAGATACTTACCATTCCTTCTGGGACACAGATAGCCTGAATGCAGCCACCAGGATCAAGAAGAGCATCTTTGATGAACTCGATTTGTGTTCCCTGGAATACCGTGGTGACATCCACAAGCTGAATAAGAGACAACACATCAGAATTAACTTGAGTTTTGCCACTCAGGCCACAACTATTTCATCAGATTTAGGAAGGCAATACACAAAAAGAATGTAAACTTAAAGGGATAAAAAAAAAAAAGCTTTATAATGGCAGTGAATGGCTGTTTCTGTTTTTAAGTCCATAAAAGAGCATCTATCCATCATAAAAGTGCCTCTATACATCATAAAAGTGCATCTGTCCATCAGAAAAGTGCCTCTATACATCATAAAAGTGCATCCATCCATCATAAAAGTGCCTCTATACATCATAAAAGTGCATCTGTCCATCAGAAAAGTGCATCTATACATCATAAAAGTGCATCCATCCATCATAAAAGTGCCTCTATACATCATAAAAGTGCATCTGTCCATCAGAAAAGTGCATCTATACATCATAAAAGTGCATCCATCCATCATAAAAGTGCATCCATCCATCATAAAAGTGTATCCATCCATCATAAAAGTGCATCCATCCATTATAAAAGTGCCTCTATACATCATAAAAGTGCATCTGTCCATCATAAAAGTGCATCTATACATCATAAAAGTGCATCTATCCATCATAAAAGTGCATCTGTCCATCATAAAAGTGCATCCATCATCATAAAAGTGCATCCATCATCATAAAAGTGCATCTATCCATCAATCCATCACAAAAGTGCATCCATCCATCATAAACATGCATCCATCCATCATAAAAGTGCATCTGTCCATCATAAAAGTGCATCCATCCATCATAAAAGTGCCTCTATACATCATAAAAGTGCATCTATACATCATAAAAGTGCATCTATCCATCATAAAAGTGCCTCTATACATCATAAAAGTGCATCTATCCATCATAAAAGTGCCTCTATACATCATAAAAGTGCATCTATCCATCATAAAAGTGCCTCTATACATCATAAAAGTGCCTCTATACATCATAAAAGTGCCTCTATACATCATAAAAGTGCATCCATCCATCATAAAAGTGCATCTATCCATCATAAAAGTGCATCCATCCATCATAAAAGTGCATCTATCCATCATTAAAGTGTATTTAATAAGCTCATTTGATGATCAAAAAGATTTCTTTCAATTATCAATATTGAAAACTGTTTAAAATCTATGTGAAACCCGTAATACTTTTGATCTCAGAATGCTTTGATGAATAGAAAGTTCAAAAGAACTGCATTGATTTTTTTTCTTTTCAAAATAAAAAAATGAACATTACAAATGCTTTCACGCTCAATTTAAATCAATTTAATGCATCCGTGCTGAATAAAAAAAACCTTACTGACCCCAAACTTTTAAATAGTAGTGCATTTAATATTCATCTCTTACCAAAACATCCCAGATTCAGCAAAGGGCTTGAAATCTATGGGCAGGAATGAGTGCGTTCAGGACGGGAACGCATCACGAGAGAGATTCATTTTTAATTGTTGAGCACCGCGTGAAAACCTGTGATGTGTGTGGAAACAGGATGCCAGCACAGTGTGACGCCAAGGGCGGCCAGCATGCAAACAACCTCACTGATGTCTTACGTCCAATCTAGGATGATGTGTACAAAGAAAGAACGTGTGGTCACCTTCATCCCAAATCGAGTGTCTGGTTTGTCAACTCCGTAGTCTCTCATGGCTTCCTCATAAGTCATAGAGGGAAAGGGAACTTTTATCTGTCCTTTGTCGTCCGGCCAGGAGTACTGGACCAAGCCTTCAATCAAACGCATGACTCCAGCCTGGTCTACAAAGGACATCTCAATATCCACCTAGAAGAGAGAAATGAGCCATTGTTCATTTGGTTGTTCAGATCTGATCCTTTTGCTCAGTGTATAAAGCCTGATTTGACTTCTGAATGGATATAGGTGTGTGTTTTTTGCAATTCAGATCATAAACAACTAATCGGATTCGACTCGAATGCACCAAAAACAAAATCGGATTTTTGCTGCGTCTGAACAAAACCAAAAAAAAGTATTTTGGGTTCATAATTTTTAGTCTGAGTGAGAATCCTGCAAAAGCCTATCAGCAGCTTTCACCCTCGGGAATGTGAGTGAGATCAGGGGTTTGCAAACTGGGGACCGGGGATTAAAATAAATAAATAAATAAATAAGCGATTAAATGTTAAATTAACATATAAATCATGCACAAAAATAAATAAGTAAATCAATCAATTTGCTTAACTTATTATTATTTAATTATTATTATTATTATTAATTAATTGGATTAAAGTATATAGATAAATAAATGATTGAAAGGTAAATTAACATATGATAAAAATGTAAAAAGTAAATTATATAATTAATAAATTAAATTCAAATAAATATACGTGGAAAAGCCTAGAATAAAAATGTGAATATAATAATAATAATAATAATACCAAAATAAATAAATAAATTAGCTTAATAAACCTGCAAAAGTTTAGAGAAAAAACATATACTGTATATTAAATAAATAAGATTAAAATAAATAAATAAATAATTAAATGTTACATTAACATAATAAAATGTACAAATAAATAAATTAATTTGATTAAAATAAAATAAAAAATTAATCTATTAAATTAACTTAATTCATTAAATATATAAAAATGGGATTTAAATATACAAATAAATGATGCAATTAATAGTACAGTTCTTATAGTGAGTAGAAATGATATATAATAAAGCAGGGGTCTCTAAACTCGCCTCCTGCAGAGGCCCTGCCCCAAATGGCACACTTCATGTGCACTTTCGGTCTTGTGGACTTACAAAGGCCGCTGCGTGCGCGTGTCTGTTAAAGGGGTAGTTCACCCAAAAATGAAAATTAGCCCATAATTTACTCACCCTCAACTCATCCGAGGTGTGTATGACATTCTTCTTTCAGACGAATACAATCTGAGTTATATTACACAAGTCCAGGCTAATCCAAGCATTAGAATTGAATTCATAGTTGCTCTGTTTTTGAAGTCCATAAAAAGTGCATCTGTCGTCATATAACTGCTCCACGCGGCTCCGGGTGTTAATAAAGGCCTTCTGAAGCGAATCGATGCGTTTGTGTAAGAAAAATATTCATATTTAAAACTTTATCAAGTGAACTTTCGGCTGACCGCATTCCATGGAAAAGTGTTGAATGTTGAAAGTGAAACTCGAGATGCGTTCGTGACGTCATGACGAGCGGACCTGGACGCGTTAGTCTTTCGATCCGCAGGGGAACTTTCAACTATTTTTCCTTAAATTGAACAGGGAAGGCGGTCGGTCGAAAGTTCACTTGATAAAGTTTTAAATATGGATATTTTTCTTACTCAAACGCATCGATTCGCTTCAGAGGGCCTTTATTAACACCCGGAGCCGCGTGGAGCAGTTATATGACGGACAGATGCACTTTTTATGGACTTCAAAAACAGAGCAACTATGAATCCAATTCTAATGCTTGGATTAGCCTGGACTTGTGTAATATAACTCCGATTTTACTCGTCTGAAAGAAGAATGTCATACACACCTCGGATGACTTGAGGGTGAGTAAATTATGGGCTAATGTTCATTTTTGGGTGAACTATCCCTGTAAGTCCACGAGACCGTAGGGTGTCCCATTTGTCAATTTAGGTCTCGGCCATCTTGTCACAGGCCAGCTTTCTGGCGGGCTCCTGATGTAAGGCGAGTGATCTGAACACAAATACTCTTTCTCGCTGAAATCATGACGGATTTACAAATGGTTCTTACAAACGTTATTAACGTGGCTATAATTCTGGATGCTTGAACAAATTATGAATAATTATTCATAAGTATGCAGTGTCATAACTACATCTCTGATGTTTATAACAAAGGGCCCGTATTCATAAAGAATCTTAATGCAAAGAGAAGCTCCTAGTGACAAAATTCTTAGAAATGTGGGCGTTTACTCTTAAAATTAACTAAAAAATCCTAGTAAAGAAAAAAGTAATTCAGAAAGCATCTTAACCCTTAAAAGAGGTCTTAAGATCAAATTTGTTAGGAGCACGGACGAGGACTTTTAAGAGGCTTAAGAGTTTCTTTAGCAGCGGAGAAAATGGCAGAAAGACGAAGAGGGAGAAGAAATGTGTTGCAATGGATGACAGTGACTTAATAAGACGCTATAGATGAGATCGTGCAGGGATCATGTTTGTTGCATTAAATCCAACTTTCAAACCACCAATTAGATCGACATGCCAGCAATCAGTGTAACTGGAAAGAGTGGAACAATGTTTATAGTTCTAAGCCAATCAAATACCTTATAGGAAATTAACAGCATGGGAAATAATAAAAGGATTCATATACTGTGTGTGTGTGTGTGTGTGTGTGTGTGTGTGTGTGTGTGTGTGTGTGTGTGTGTGTGTGTGTGTGTGTGTGTGTGTGTGTGTGTGTGTGTGTGTGTGTGTGTGTGTGTGTGTGTGTGTGTGTGTGTGTGTGTGTGTGTGTGTGTGAGAGAGAGAACGGTAAAATAGGACAATTTGTGCTTGTAATTTCAAAGTGAAGGCTTAGAATAGACCCTAAACTTAAAAGCGCTCCTTTTTTCCCTTTTTTGGACAACCAACCAATCACAGTCTTCAAAAGACTGTGTCATACCTAGCAACGGGGTCAGCCCCGCCTCTTCACTAAGATAAAAGTGTTTGTATTTTCCTTGCTCAGAGTTGCTCTTAGATCGGTCCCGAATAGCTCTTAAGCTAAGACTCATACGTAAAAGTGTTTAAGCTAAACTAGGAGTTTTCTGAGAGGACTCTTCGAATCTTTATGAATACGGGCCCGGATGTTTTTCAGGATGGGGGGTCCTGGCATCAAAAAGTTTGAAAAGCCCTGAGTTAGAGCAAGCCACATCATTAAAACACTCAATATTCATGTGCATCAGAAGCGAGCCCGTTTCACAGGTCCCGCCAGACGTGTCTCCTCCCAACCGTTCGCACATCATTACCTGTGTGAATTCAGGCTGTCTGTCAGGCTTGGAGCCCTCGTCTCTGTAGCAGCGAGCGAGCTGGAAGTACCTGAGATTGCAAGAGATAACCAGCACTGACATTTTTAAATCATGCATAGCATATCATTTTCCTTTGACTTTTCATAGAACTAGCCTGCAGTCCTGGGCTTAGCGCAACTAATAATTCAAAGATACGTGCTGCCACAATTGAAATGAAAACTATTGTGATCATTATCATTTTTCAAAATCTAAGACATTTTCTGACTTGACAATGACAGGTGCTTGCCTGTTAGAAATGTCAACACAATGCTAGTGCGTTCAGGGTGGTTGCCACCCTCTCTTACACTTTTAATTTCACTTTTTAAGTATTTAAAGGTGCACTCAGAAAAATAATATAATATTTATAATAAATACATAAAGGTATTGGGCTCCAACATCTTATTTAGAGTTTCACTGGCTGGACTGCGAAGCAAAGTCATCATCGTTTGAGTTTAAAGGCACAATATGTAAGATTTTTGGATTAAAATGTCTATAAAAACAATGTTATATATTTTGTTGACATTATCCCAAATGTTTCCAAGAACATTACTCTTATTGTTTGAAGCTTGTTGTCATGATTTACCATGCCTAATATCGATCTACACCATATTGCCAAATGTTTTGGGACGCCTGCCTTTACATGCACATGAGCTCCCCATTCTCAATCCGTAGGGTTTAATATGGAGTCGGCCCACCCTTTGCAGCTCTAACAGCTTCAGCTCTTCTGGGAAGGCTTTCCTCAAGGTTTAGGAGTGTGTTTATGGGGATTCTTCTAGAAGCGCATTTGTGATGTTGGACGAGAAGGCCTGGCTCTCAGGCTCCGCTCTAATTCATCCCAAAGGTGTTCTATCGGGTTGAGGTCAGGACTCAAGTTCCTCCACACCAAACTAGCTCATCCATGTCTTTATGGAGCGAAGCTTTGTGCACTGGAGCGCAGTCATGCTGGGACAGGAAGGGGCCGTCCCCAAACTGTTCCCACAAAGTTGGGAGCATGAAATTGTCCAAAATGTCTTGGTGAAGCATTAAGAGTTCCTTTCACTGGAACTAAGGGGCCAACCCCTGAAAAACAACCCCACCCCATAATCTCTCCTCCACCAAACTTTACACTTGGCACAATGCATTCAGGCAAGTCGCGTTCTCCAGGGCTGTACAGACATATATGTCGCACGTGCTACAAAAAAATTGGTCTGTGCGATGAATACATTTACCCCAGTAGCACGCATGCGATACAGTTTAGCATGTGAGACAGAGCTCGTTTGAGTGAAGGGAGAATTTGTTTTGTGCTCGTGTGAGGTTAATCTAGGGCTGAAATTAAACCAAAATCGAGATTTGTCTTTGTGAAATTATGAAAATCGCTTCAATTTTTAAATAAATATATGTGCAGATGAAGCGCAGCACTGTTCAGGGCAATCGGTTCGCAATAAATGCTGCTCTATCTCTGCATGCACATTGGCATTTTAGTTCGAAAAGGGGCACGGTTTGCATGAAACATTGCTAATGTAAAAGCTGTCAATCGCGGGCTCGGTGCACACCGGAGTAACCGAGACTATCTGAAGGAGGATCGAGCTGTCCCGTGTTTCACGTGAATGTGAAAGCAACACGGACTCGGGTGCGCACTTGTTCAGGAAGAAACGTAACCTGCATATGTGTTTTAGCATATTAGTTTAGCATATTGAATATTTAGTTCAATAAAACACATGTAAGGGATGATGGTGTTGATGATTTACCTTGGATACGAGTGTATTCGCGCTTTGCGTGTAATCAGGGCAACAAATGAACTTCATGCGACGCACATACA
>CM042244.1:2971740-3056740 GCA_023566225.1 Romanogobio albipinnatus
GCACCGAAATGAAAGTGACAACAATATAGAAAAAACACTGTCATGTTTTCATATCAGTATGTTTATATATATCATATCTCAATGTTGGAAAATTCATTCAATCTTTTTTTAAGTGTCGATCATGTTACACATTATGCGTAAATGTAAAAAAAAAAAAAAAAGAAATGCCATTTTTATAAATTCCCTATTCTCCCTCAGCCGTGATTCATAGTTTCAGTAACAGCGGGGTTACCAAGATTACATGGGAAGTATTCAGACGATCATCCATACGTGTCAAAGATTTAAAACTTACACAACTCTGAAACAGATGTAAAAGTTCCTAGCACAACAAAGCCAGAGGGAGGAAGCCTGAGTGATGTGATTGCTCACAAAGTTTCGGGTAATGATCTGGCAATATTCAGCAGCACCAGCTGTAGTGTGATGTTCGGGCAAGCCTTACAGGGGTGTCTTGCAGGAAACAGAAACATGAGTCATTGTAAAATAAGTTCTCATTTCTGCAAGTACTAAATATTTTTATGTTTTATACTCTCTCTTTCATTTTTTGGGATTAAGCTCGGTACGTTTTATATTTTTTGTATGTGTGTTGTTTGATTATGATTGCAATTTACAAGGTTGGAAGTTAAAAAAGTGCTCATGGCCACGTGTTTTAATTCCTGGAATTGCAAGCACAGCTGTTGTAACTTGTAAGTATATTTTTCTGAACATTTCCATAACGAAACGTGGCAGAGCATAAACTCCTGAAACACAAAATACTGTGTATCTGATTAGCAACTGGTCTTATGTTTTGGCAAAGTCCCTTTCAAGGAAAGTCTGTTCACTTGGCAGCCATATCTGCAATGCCTCTGGGCAGCCATTTTGGGCAGCCAAGAACAAGTCTTGAATGGGGGAATCCTGAAATCTCAAAAACTGAACATTAAAATAACATTTCGGGCCCTATCATTTCGGGACACCAGGCGCGACTCAAATGTGTTCTGCTAGTTTCAGTCCAGAGCAGTTCTCATGTTCACGTCCAGCTGCACGTTGTTGCTCTGTTCACCCATGGGCGTCTGGTCTGAACACCAGTGGCCTCATTTATAAAACTTTGCGCAGGATTTGCGTCAGAAGTGGTGTACGGATGAAACATAGGACGTGCGTACGTACAGAAATATTCGGATTTATAAAACCGTGCGCACGCACATCCTACGCAGTTTTCCCTTAATAAATCACAATCCTGGAGATATTAACATCGATATTTTCGCTACCTTTTTGTTTGTTTGTTTTTTTCATCATTATATAACTGTTTGTCTATAGTGTTTTGTTGTTTTATTGTCCATATATGTATTGTGCACAATTACTGTATGTATTTTCATGAATTAAAGGTCCCGTTCTTCGTGTTTTTTTGAAGCTTTGATTGTGTTTACAGTGTGCAATATAACGTGTTCATGTTTCGCGTGTAAAAAAACACAGTATTTTTAACACAATTTACTCATCTGTACACCGCTGTTTTCACTGTCCTAAAAACGGCTGATGAGTTCCTTGTTCTATGAAGTCCCTCCTTCAGAAATACGTAACGAGTTCTGATTGTGCCAGCGGTTCCTGTGTTGTGATTTGACCGCAGCTTAGCGCACGTGGCACGGTTCCTGTGTTGTGATTCGACCGCAGCTTAGCGCACGTGGAAAGGTCACGCCTCTTAACGGGAGATGTATGCGCTCAATGATCTCTACAGCGTCCCTGGGAAAGCCAAACAAAGGTGATTTGACTCCGGGATGAAAATAACAGCGTCTCGACGACATGGCGACAAACACACTCAAACGCAACACTTCCTTTTCTCCACGCGACACTTCCTCTTCTCCACGTGGGACAGCAACAAGACCACGCCCCCTTTTTTCGCGTATTCTTGTGGGCGGAGGTTAGTCTGTTCTACTGTTCTACTGACGTCATTAATGAAGGAAGTACCAGGATGTAGTCCAAGCCGGCCTTTCGCTGTAGGCTTTGAAAGGGAACTTCTGTTAAATAAAATATCTCGCTTGGCATTGAACTTTGAGCTTTATAATTTTACAGGTATTATTTATGCTCTAACAGCAACATTACACACTAACTAAAGTTTGAACAATGGGATCACGAAGAACGGGACCTTTAATAAAAATAAAACATAAATAAAAAGGAAGCCCTCAGTCATTCCGCTCGCATGTAAATAGCGAATCCACCATGCAAGCTCAACTGGCTTTTAAAGGGAAAGGGAGATGAGACTCTGATTGGTTTATTGCACGTTACACCCAAAACACACCCATGACTCACCCAAACACACCCAGACAAGGGACAAACCTTTTTAGATCATACGCCGACTGTTTATCCTGTCATTAAACTAGCAAAAGTGGATTCGGACATGCCCTAAGAGCACCTGCGCCGTGAGCTTCAGACCATGTGCTCAGAACGTTAAAATAGGGCCCTTCAAATCAGAAACAAATTTAACATTTGAGCACATAAATGTTGCTCAAATAGCAGTAAAGGTCCCATGGCATGAAATATTCCTTTAATGAGGTTTTTCAACATTAATATGAGTTCTCCTAGCCTGAATATTGTCCCCAAGTGGCTAGAAATTTTGATCGGTGTAAACCGAGTTCTGGCTGTCTTTCTCTGCCTTTGAGAAAATGAAGCATGGCGAGCTGATCTTGAATTTTCCTGTTATGACATCATAACAGGAACGGTTACCTCCCTTTCCTCCGCCCAGAGAATTTGGCACGCCCATGCAAGCGCCATATTTGTCCTCGAGAGATCATGGCTTGTGAATGAGTGAATGCTGGCAGTTTCTCAGTGTTTGGATGTACAAATGAAAACAGTCTTTTTTCAGTTCCTTCTGATCTGTGATCAGCGATTTCTGATGTGTAGCTAATTATTGAAGTTCACACAGAACTTTATTATTCGTGCTGCGGCTTCTCTCTCTCCCGACAGAACGGTGTTTTCTATCTCGTGAGTCAGTGTTTTTGTACGTCCTCGTCGCGTCTATCGGTTCTAAAATGTGCATACAGTCGTGAGTTTCTTCTCAACATCGGCAGAATCTCATCTTTAGAGATAAACCTCACGCACGCCGAGGCTCGGGCTGCACTGACCGGTCGGCCTTCATCATCCCCGACCCCCAGTACTGCATCTGGCCCACAGCGGATGCACCAAACGCGGGGCGAGATTAAGCAGACGGGGGGTAAGCGTGAGGGTCTCCGGCTAGCCAGCCAGCTAGCCCCACAATAAACTGGATTACATTCGATTACTGCGCCGTTGTCTTTGTTTGCACTGTGTACTCAATGCGCATCACTGACGCTTTTCATATGATAGGAAAATATCTAATAATGCTATAATCAACACTTACTCGTAACTCGTTCATCTCCTGTAATGGTATATTATATGTCTTACAAAGTTGGTAGAATAATGATGAAGACGGGCTTGGCGTGACTGAGAATCGTGTTTATTCAGAACTCCGGTCGAACCAGTTCACCAAATCGGACTGAATCATTCTAAACGGTTCGTGTCTCAAGTCAGCGCTGATCCATCATTTACTAAAGTTACTAACTTTCTGACATGAGTGACAGCCCCTCCGACTAGAAATAAACTAATAACCTGAAGTATATGCTAGTAACTACAACAGTTCACTGAACTGAGACGTGCTGAGAGACCTGATGAGAAGTGAACTCAGGTCCATCCGTCTCTCTGGCAGGCTCGTGCCTCGTAGACCTCGTTAAACCACGCCCCCTCCGCTGATACTCATTTCAAATGCAAAGATGTCAGCCAATCACAACAGTGGGCGTTTTTACTGAAGTCTCACAGCAGACACGCCCCTTGAAACGGGGCATTCAGCCAGAGGGCAAACATCAGTATAGAAAAAATGCCTTTTATTTCTAAATTATGACATTTTATGATGTACAAATCATACTAACAATGTAAGTACACCTCAGAATACATTATAAAATAAAATAAAAAATCCATGCCATGGGACATTTAAAATGGCGTATTTTTCCTCCTAGGCCAGCCAATGTTCATGTGCAGTGCTTAGCACATGTGTGCAGTGACTCAATGACTTTCCCTACTGCTGATTGGCTCTTTTATTTAGAAGGCGGGACTTATTCTGCCATATTGCACGTTCCCCCATTCATAAGTGATATAAATGCACCGTCTTTGTAGATCTTTGGTTTTGGTTAAACGAACAATACTGATTCATACAGTACCTACCCCAGGTGTTCTCTTAAACAGCGTTGGTGTTTCCACATCCACAAAACCTTGGGGAAAGACAGGTAATGCTCAGTTAGTACTGGGGTACATGTATGCACATGTTTAAATATTCCACTGTTAATCCTCACCATGCAAATTGCAAAGGTACTCCCTCATCTTCATCACCATCTGTGATCTCAGTCTTAAATTGTACTGCATCCTGGGTGACCGAAGATCAAGATAACGATACTGCATCCGGAGGGCTTCGGATTTCTTCAAGGCAAACAAAAAAGAGAATTAAGATGAAACGTATCAAGGGATTTTTTATCCTACTTGGACAACAATTTTTGGGATCAAATCTATCAGGAATGACATTCATTGGCTATTCCACAGCAAATGACAGAGAGTGAATATCAAACACTCCAGGGCCATATTTAATTACATTTTCTGTCCTCATAGACAATTTTTCATGATAAATTACAAAATATACATAATATAGGTGTCAGAACCCCAGAATCAATAGAAATAAGATTTGAAAGCATATTTTTAGGCATATTTTTATATTTTTATTTTTTTATTCATTATATTTACTTGTCTTGCCTTTAATTATGTTAATAATAATAGTGGTAAAAATAAAAACACTGTCTCCAGACAAGACACAATTACTGCATTACAATACAATTACAATTGTGTCTAATGGTCATAAAAAAATTACAGTTTTTTCTGTATTTTTAATCAAATAAATGCAGCTTTGGTGAGCATAAGAAAACGTTAAAATAACAGTAATGCACATACAGTATTTGTTTTCCTTCTGTCCTTTGTGAGATTCACCGTAAAACTACTGCAGACAAAACTAGAAGTACTTCAAAAGTAATGCATAAAAATAAAAAAAATCATATTTACTTACTTTTACAAATTCTTTAATCTCAAACGGCAGCTTTCGGCAAGCATTCAACACCGTCACGCTCTCAGCACAGACCTCGATTTCTCCTGTGGACATTTTCTATTGTTGAATAAAAATGACACGTTTACATACACTTCACAGTGAACAGACTTGTCTCTTTATGTGCAATTGAACAGGCATCATAACCTTATTCTCCTGTCCCTCTGGTCTACGCCTGACCCGTCCTTTGACCATGATGACCGACTCCACGCTGAGCCCAAGAAAAGCCTTCTTCAGCTCAGACTTGGACTGAAGGATTCAATTGAAAACACCAATACATAAACCAACACATGGGCAGCAACAGAATGCATTTGATCAGATGTGAATAAGTCAAGCACAAAATAAGAAACAGAACTGTTTTGCTACCTCATCCTGTGGGATGAGAATTTGCACCAATCCACTGAAGTCTCTCAAGATCACAAACAGATCTTGCCTAAAGAGTCAAGAACAGAAGATGTGTTATAGAGATCATGTGGATCAGTGATATTCAGAAAGAATAAAGCATTGTGTCTCAAACCTATAGACGCTCGTTTCCACCACAG
The DNA here is from genome assembly GCA_023566225.1 of Romanogobio albipinnatus. Classification (NCBI taxonomy): domain Eukaryota; kingdom Metazoa; phylum Chordata; class Actinopteri; order Cypriniformes; family Gobionidae; genus Romanogobio; species Romanogobio albipinnatus. The sequence goes on from CM042244.1 coordinate 2,977,405, forward strand.
GATTCGGACTTTTCTCACATTTGCAAGCTTATATCTCACAATTGTGAGTTATAAACATAACTTGCTTAATTGTTTATATTAAAAAAAGTATTTTTCACACAATTCTGGGACCCAAACAGAATTTATGAACTGAAATATTCATTTGTTTTGACGATTTGTGCATTGATTAAACAATCTGAGGTGGGCCCCGAGTTGAAAGTTTTGATGAAGGGCTGTAGAATGCCCCAAACAATCACAAAAATAACACTTTTTCCCCTTTATTAACTGAAAATAACGGCGCGGCACGTTGTAGGCCATCACATGCTTCAGTCTGTAGCACAGGCTGCAGTCACACGAACGAAAACAGGAAGAAATATTTGTGTGCTATTAAGGTAATTACGAGTTGTATTCATGAATATGTATCTTGTAAATATTAATATGCAGCTCTGATTTTTCCATTATTCATGGCAAGTTGAAATTAGCTTCAAAAAACTAAAACGTGCATTTATTGCATGGACAGAGCTAGATCATAATGAGTGTTTAAAATGCAAATGCATAGTTGAGTTGAAACCTTGCCCTCTTTGGCTTGCTGTTGATGCTGTAAACTGAATGTACGAGGCAAACTGACTGCTTTAATAACAGCGCTGAAATAAAAATGTGCTGTTTATCTTTTAATCAGTTTAGGGCCATTCATACAGGGCGCGTTTTTTAACCCTTAAAAGGTGCCCTAGAATGATTTGAAACAACCTTTTAAATTGTTCTCTGGTATCTACATAGAGGGTATATGGCTTATTTAAGGTCAATAATTGTCCAGATACGGTTTTACAGGTCCATTTACAGCTCTAGAAATTGTCCCTAGAATGAAATGGTCTGTTTTTGCCTTATTTGGAAGGGTCATGAATATTAATGCAGAGTTCTGCTCTGATTGGCTGTTTCACTGCGGCTCAATGATAGCTGACCGTCATGACGATGGAGAGATTAGGCATTCAACCTTATATGTTTGAGCCTGTTTCTGACGAAGATGCAGATTTTGAGGAACAACAACATGTTTTGAGATTGGAAATGAACGCTTCTGAATGGTAAATTAAGTCTTTATTTGAACCTGCAAAATCATTACGTCCCTACCAGAACTTCAGCCTAAACGATAACTAGCATATATCATTAAATATACACATCAGCAGTCACAACTTTTTTAGCATTGTAAAAACATTTTAATTATTGTAATGTGTCCCTGTATGATTTTACAACGATAGCTTCTTCACTTTGAATCACAAACTGAACTGGGTGGCGCTTAAATGTGTTGTTTGTACAGTAACGTTTGAGTTTGACAGTAGAGTACTGATTTAAAAGTCCATTTATTTAGCCATTTAGTTACGTAAACTAACATCTTGTGTTGGATCTAGGCAACAACAGGAATATTATCGTTAATGTTGTCTCTCTAAGAAGCTTTCAATTTAATCAGAAATTGTTTAGACAGTCAAGAAGTGGATAAAATCACTGGTTGCAGGAATATGGTTGGAATTGCCCCTTTCTTCAGAGTCAGACGCTGAGCAAAGTCTGCTTGATATTGTCCCAGGTTTGAAAAACTGTCCGTGGTGAAATGGGCCGAGCAAACTAACAACTTTGAATTAAATTGTTGTGGTATCCGATTATAAATAAACATCAACCATGTCTGTTGACATGTTTTATCTGTGGGAAGAGTATGAAACGTCTTCACATCCCCTGCACAGCCTGGAACATAACAGTTGTTTCCATGATCTGCCATGTTCGCTGTCCTCGCGTGATGCTTGTTTACCTGCAGAGATGATTCGGCTGTGCAGTTTCGCCTGACAGTGAACATGTGCTTGCATATGCAAATGTTGAAGAATCCAACTACTAACATGGCCAAGACCAAAGAGCTGTCCAAAGACACTAGAGACAAAATTGTACACCTCCACAAGGCTGGAAAGGGCTACGGGGAAATTGCCAAGCAGCTTGGTGAAAAAAGCTCCACTGTTGGAGCAATCATTAGAAAATGGAAGAAGCTAAACATGACTGTCAATGTCCCTCGGACTGGGGCTCCATGCAAGATCTCACCTCGTGGGGTCTCAATGATCCTAAGAAAGGTGAGAAATCAGCCCAGAACTACACGGGAGGAGCTGGGCAATGACCTGAAAAGAGCTGGGACCACCGTTTCCAAGGTTACTGTTGGTAATACACTAAGACGTCATGGTTTGAAATCATGCATGGCACGGAAGGTTCCCCTGCTTAAACCAGCACATGTCAAGGCCCGTCTTAAGTTTGCCAATGACCATTTGGATGATCCAGAGGAGTCATGGGAGAAAGTCATGTGGTCAGATGAGACCAAAATAGAACTTTTTGGTCATAATTCCACTAAACGTGTTTGGAGGAAGAAGAATGATGAGTACCATCCCAAGAACACCATCCCTACTGTGAAGCATGGGGGTGGTAGCATCATGCTTTGGGGGTGTTTTTCTGCACATGGGACAGGGCGACTGCACTGTATTAAGGAGAGGATGACCGGGGCCATGTACTGCGAGATTTTGGGGAACAACCTCCTTCCCTCAGTTAGAGCATTGAAGATGGGTCGAGGCTGGGTCTTCCAACATGACAATGACCCGAAGCACACAGCCAGGATAACCAAGGAGTGGCTCTGTAAGAAGCATATCAAGGTTCTGGCGTGGCCTAGCCAGTCTCCAGACCTAAACCCAATAGAGAATCTTTGGAGGGAGCTCAAACTCCGTGTTTCTCAGCGACAGGCCAGAAACCTGACTGATCTAGAGAAGATCTGTGTGGAGGAGTGGGCCAAAATCCCTCCTGCAGTGCAAACCTGCTGAAAAACTACAGGAAACCTTTGACCTCTGTAATTGCAAACAAAGGCTACTGTACCAAATATTAACATTGATTTTCTCAGGTGTTCAAATACTTATTTGCGGCTGTATCATACAAATAAATAGTTTAAAAATCATACATTGTGATTTCTGGATTTTTTTTTTTAGATTATGTCTCTCACAGTGGACATGCACCTACGATGACAAATTGATTTCCAAGTGGGAGAACTTGCAAAATAGCAGGGTGTTCAAATACTTATTTTCCTCACTGTATATATATATATATATATAATTTATTATTAAAGGTCCCGTTTTTTGTGTTTTTTTGAAGCTTTGATTGTGTTTACAGTGTGCAATATAACATGTGTTCATGTTTCGCGTGTAAAAAAACACAGTATTTTTCACACAATTTACTCATCTGTACACCGCTGTTTTCACTGTCCTAAAAACGGCTGATGAGTTCCTTGATCTATGAAGTCCCTCCTTCAGAAATACGTAACAAGTTCTGATTGTGCCAGCGGTTCCTGTGTTGTGATTGGACAGCAGCTTAGCGCACGTGGAAAGGTCACGCCTCTTAACGGGAGATGTATGCGCTCAATGATCTCTACAGCGTCCCTGGGAAAGCCAAACAAAGGTGATTTGACTCCGGGATGAAAATAACAGCGTCTTGACGACATGGCGACAAACACACTCAAACTTCCTTTTCTCCACGCAACACTTCCTCTTCTCCACGTGGGACAGCAACAAGACCACGCCCCCTTTTTTCGCATATTCTTGTGGGCGGAGGTTAGTCTGTTCTACTGTTCTACTGACGTCATTAATGAAGGAAGTACCAGGATGTAGTCCAAGCCGGCCGTTCGCTGTAGGCTTTGAAAGGGAACTTCTGTTAAATAAAATATCTCGCTTGGCATTGAACTTTGAGCTTTATAATTGTACAGGTATTATTTATGCTCTAACAGCAACATTACACACTAACTAAAGTTTGAACCGCAGCTCGTGTGTTGCAAATACAGACGAATATTGTCCATTCTGTCACATTTTCCGGTCTTCTCCTCTGACCCCTGTCTGTCTGGGCAGCATATATCTGCTGCAAATGCGATCTGTTCCCCTCTGTCTCATACACACATGCATATGCTGTATATCAGTAGTTCACATGATAAATGTAACATTTAAAAGTTAAGATGCTTCTAGTTCTAATAATTTAAACATGCCTTTGAAGTTTGGGCAAAAACTTCTGGCAGTGTTGTGTTTTCGTGTATTTTATGTTATTTTTTCACAGCGCTGGATGTCATATGGTGATTGTGAAACACACGGGACACTTCATGGTGAAATGTGTTAATCAGGTCAGATGAATTAAAGCCACAGTGCATTGTTCTGATCAAAATTGATCGGATTAACATGAAAAATGTTACGCCAATGTGTCGGACTCGGTAGACAGCCAGTTAGGAAACAACTTGATATAACAATTTTTAATACTGTATCCTAAATTGTGGATGATTAAAGGGTTAGTTCACCCAAAATTGAAAATAAAGTCAGTAATTACTCACCCTCATGTTGTTCCAACCATGTAAGACCTTCGTTCATCTTCGGAACATAATTTGGTATATTTTTGATGAAATCTGAGAGCTGTCTCACTCCTCCATAGGCTTTCAGAGGGACTGAAACTTGATGGCCCAGAATAGTAAGTAAAAACGACACGACGCATGCGCGAAAACGGCGTTCTTCTTCTACTACTACTAATCTCAGTTTTCGCGCATGCGTCGTGGCGTCAGAGGCTCAAATTGAACAACAATAATAGTGGGATAAAGTCGTTATTTTTGTTGTTTTTCCGCTCAAAAAGTATTTTCGTCGCATGATAGACTTAATACAGAGCCGCTGTAGTCATTTGGACTCCTTAAATGACGTTTTTACTTACTATTCTGGGCCATCAAGTTTCAGTCCCTCTGAAAGCCTATGGAGGAGTGAGACAGCTCTCAGATTTCATCAAAAATATACTAAATTATGTTCCGAAGATGAACGAAGGTCTTACATGGTTGGAACAACATGAGGGTGAGTAATTACTGTCAGAATTTTCAATTTTGGGTGAACTAACCCTTTAAGCCATATATATCATATGCTGAAGTAAATTTCTGGAGTGTTAACGATTAAAAAAAACAACAACAAAAACCGTACAGAACCGAAAACAGTGATCCGAAACCCGTGATACGAACCGAACCGTGGGTTTTGTGAACCGTGCCACCCCTAATAAATATTTATAAATAGAGAGATGGTTATTACTATAAATACCGTATGTGTGTCGCTGGAAGGCGGCTTTGCTGCTTGCAAACAGACTCTTTTGAGGAGACGTGAATTGCCATTAATTTGCTGCCCTGATTGCTCTCTATGCGTGAATACACTGCAGGCTTGCTCTCGCGATCATATCTCAGGTAAATCATCAATACTATCATCACTTACATGTGTGTTATTGAACTAATGACATTGTAATCGGCTAAAACGCATGCGCTCCAGAACAAGTGTGCACCCGAGTGTTGTTCGCACATTCACGTGAATCGCGGCACAGCTCCGAGAGCAACCGAACTCCGGTTGTGTGTTCTCGGGTTCGGTACCTCAGTGCACACCAAGCTCTGTATGAAAGCTTTCACATTAGCAATTTTTCATGCGAACCGTGCTCCATTTCGAACTAAACTGCCAGAGTAAAAACACCCTGAGACAACAGAAGAAGAACACATCGCCTCACGCGCTCACTGTAGACTTGTGGCATTTAACGGTTGTGGTAACTTGGGGCGATGTCAAATAACAGTCATATGTTTCAGCGTTACAATAATTATATGGCTTGAGTTGATATAATCTATTCCCTAATGAATTAAACAGTTTGTTATCATACAGATTGAGAGCGTGATTGGTCTCTCTCTCTCTTTACATGCGTCCATGCGGGGGAGGAGTTGCGATTTTCGAATAAAAATCGAATAATTCCCAGCGATCTTCGAATATTATTTTTGCTTGAAATGCCCATCCCTACTATAAATCGTTATTTCAGGTTTTTCATGGCTTTATAATATTAATATTGAACCACTGTACTCACATGGACTGATTTAAATATGTTTTTAGTGCATTAATGGGTCTTGAGAGAGGAAATGTCATTGCTGGGCAATTCAGATTTCAACACAAATATCTTCATTTGTGTCTGAAGATGAACGGAGGTCTTACGGGTGTGGAACGGCATGAGGGTGAGGAATAAATGACATTATTTTCATTTTTGGGTGAACTTACCCTTTAATTACAGATCGAATATTCGTGCACACCCCTAGTTTTTGCTCACACCCAAATAGGAGGAAATTAGCCAAGCTATAATAAATGATCTGTGGGGTATTTTGAGCTGAAATTTCACAGATACATTCTGGGGACAACAAAGATTTATATTACATCTCGTGATAAGGGACACAGCCTTTAACCCAGATGCTGAAATGACTGCTTTTGCTTGCTGGGGTGAGAGAAAAAAGTCTGAATCAAGCTATAAACTCGCAATTGTGAGGGAAAAAAGAGATAAAACGTTGCAGTTACCTTTTCTTTTTTTATTCAGTGGTGGAAACAAGCGTCCATACAAACCTCAAGTACTGAATCCAGCCACATAGAGTAACTTCTCCATCGATATGACTGGAGCGCAGCTCTCCACATGTGTGGCTCCTCTGGGAAAAACTGCTTTCACCTACAAGAAGAAGAAGAAAAACAGATTTAAAAACAGACAATAACAAAGTGCGTCTATACATCATAAAAGTGCATCCATCCATCATAAAAGAGCATCTATCCATCATAAAAGTGCATCTATCCATCATAAAAGTGCATCTATCCATCATAAAAGTGCATCCATCCATCATCCATCAGATCTCTGGAGTTGTGCGAGGTTCCCTCCTGCTTCAAACGCTCCACCATCATCCCGGTTCCAAAGAACTCCAAGACAACAGGACTTAATGACTACAGACCTGTGGCGCTAACGTCTGTCGTCATGAAGTCATTCGAAAAACTGGTTCTGGCTTATCTGAAGGACATCACCGGACCCTTACTGGACCCCCTGCAGTTTGCTTACAGAGCAAACAGGTCTGTGGATGATGCAGTAAACATGGGTCTGCACTTCATCCTGCAACATCTGGATAAACCAGGGACTTATGTAAGGATCCTGTTTGTGGACTTCAGCTCGGCTTTCAACACTATCATCCCAAACCTCCTCCTGCCCAAACTAACTCAGCTCTCCGTGCCCACCTCTGTCTGTCAGTGGATCACCAGCTTCCTGACAGACAGGCAGCAGCTTGTGAGGCTGGGTAAATTCTCATCCAGCACCCGCACCATCAGCACTGGAGCTCCTCAAGGCTGTGTTCTCTCCCCACTGCTCTTCTCCTACTACACCAACGACTGCACCTCTAAAGACCCCTCTGTCAAGCTCCTGAAGTTTGCGGATGACACCACAGTCATCGGCCTCATCCGGGACGGTGACGAGTCTGCTTACAGACAGGAGGCTAAAGAGCTGGCTGTCTGGTGTAGTCAGAACAACTTGGAGCTTAACACGCTCAAAACAATGGAGATGATCGTGGACTTCAGGAGAAACCCCCCTGCTCTCCCCCCACTCACCATCATGGACAGTACTGTGAAAACAGTGGAGTCATTCAGGTTCCTGGGCACCACCATCTCTCAGGACCTGAAGTGGGACATTCACATTGCCTCCATTGGGAAAAAGGCCCAACAGAGGTTGTACTTCCTCCGCCAACTGAGGAAGTTCAATCTGCCACAGGAACTGCTGAAACGGTTTTATTCTGCCATCATTGAATCCATCCTATGCACTTCAATTACCGTCTGGTACAGCTCAGCTACCAGATCTGACCTCAGGAGACTACAGAGGGTAGTGCGGTCTGCTGAGCGAATCACTGGTACAACCCTCCCTACTCTCCAAGATCTGTACTTATCCAGAGTACGTAAAAGGGCTGCAAAAATCACTCTGGACCGTTCTCATCCAGCACACTCCCTCTTCCAACTGTTGCCATCCGGTCGACGCTACAGAGCACTGAGCACCAGAACGACCAGGCACAGGAACAGTTTCTACCCTCAGGCAATCCATCTCATGAACACTTCACAATAAACGAGAAACTCACACACGTATACACACACACACACACACACACACACACACACACACACACACACACACACACACACACACACACACACACACACACACACAATTTGTACATTCCTTTTATTCACTTATTTTTAACACACTTATTTACATTTCTAATTTAAACCTAAAATACGTGTACATAGTATGTTGCTTATTTAATTTCTTTTTAATTTTTATATTGGGTCTATGCTATTTTGTACATTGTCTGTATATTTGTATATTGTAATTTTTATTTTTTATTTTTATTATCTGTGTCTTGTCACTGTCATTCTGTGCACTGTGGAGCTTCTGTCACTACAACAAATTCCTAGTTTGTGTAAACATACCTGGCAATAAAGCTCATTCTGATTCTGATTCTGATTCTGATAAAAGTGCATCTATCCATCATAAAAGTGCATCTGTCCATCATAAAAATGCATCTATCCATCATAAAAGTGCATCTATCCATCATAAAAGTGCATCTGTCCATCATAAAAGTGCATCTATCCATCATAAAAGTGCATCTATCCGTCATAAAAGTGTATCTATCCATCATAAAAGTGCATCTATCCATCATAAAAGTGCATCTATCCGTCATAAAAGACCATCTATCATCATAAAAGAGCATCTATCCATCATAAAAGTGCATCTATCCGTCATAAAAGTGCATCTATCCATCATAAAAGTGCATCTATCCATCATAAAAGTGCATCTATCCGTCATAAAAGTGCATCTATCCATCATAAAAGAGCATCTATCCGTCATAAAAGAGCATCTATCCATCATAAAAGTGCATCTATCCATCATAAAAGAGCATCTATCCATCATAAAAGTGCATCTATCCGTCATAAAAGTGCATCTATCCATCATAAAAGTGCATCTATCCATCATAAAAGTGCATCTATCCATCATAAAAGAGCATCTATCCATCATAAAAGTGCATCTATCCATCATAAAAGTGCATCTATCCATCATAAAAGTGCATCTATCCGTCATAAAAGTGTATCTATCCGTCATAAAAGTGCATCTATCCATCATAAAAGTGCATCTATCCATCATAAAAGAGCATCTATCCATCATAAAAGTGCATCTATCCGTCATAAAAGTGCATCTATCCATCATAAAAGTGCATCTATCCATCATAAAAGTGCATCTATCCATCATAAAAGTGCATCTATCCATCATAAAAGTGCATCTATCCATCATAAAAGTGCATCTATCCATCATAAAAGTGCATCTATCCGTCATAAAAGTGTATCTATCCATCATAAAAGTGCATCTATCCATCATAAAAGTGCATCTATCCGTCATAAAAGACCATCTATCATCATAAAAGTGCATCTATCCATCATAAAAGTGCATCTATCCATCATAAAAGTGCATCTATCCGTCATAAAAGTGCATCTATCCATCATAAAAGTGCATCTATCCATCATAAAAGTGCATCTATCCGTCATAAAAGTGCATCTATCCATCATAAAAGTGCATCTATCCATCATAAAAGTGCATCTATCCATCATAAAAGTGCATCTATCCGTCATAAAAGTGTATCTATCCATCATAAAAGTGCATCTATCCATCATAAAAGTGCATCTATCCGTCATAAAAGACCATCTATCATCATAAAAGTGCATCTATCCATCATAAAAGTGCATCTATCCGTCATAAAAGTGTATCTGTCCATCATAAAAGTGCTGCATCTATCCATCATAAAAGTGCATCCGTCCATCATAAAAAAAAATAATAATAATAATAATTTATCCTGTGGGTTTTGTGTTAGATTAACTGAGACTTGTTACAGCACTTGCATACTGTAGCCTTTGACTGTTCTAGTTGCTTCTATTGCTCTCATTTGTAAGTCGCTTTGGATAAAAGCGTCTGCTAAATGACTAAATGTAAATGTAAATGTAAAATGTAAATAAAAGTGCTGCATCTATCCATCTAAAAGTGTATAAAAGGTCTATATTCCAAAGCATTCTTGAATTACAGCACTTTAAGTTTGGGGTGCATTTTCATGTGTATTCTCAAAAAGGGGGGAGACAGTTAAAGGGTTAAAAACAGACAATAACAAACACAGTCTTGTTCAAGGTCACATTACCTGAAGTGTGAGTAGAGCAGGTTCTGGAGACCCTCTGAGCCCATGCTGATGAGTGGAGGACAGGTGGAGCTGCTGGTCTGGTGGAGCAGATTTGATTGACAGGTGCTGATCTCCATCTGCACACACACCTGAACACCTGATGGGCTGATCTAAGACTAAATAATCGGTATTTGTTTGCCATTTTCCGGTACACGAGATATCTCTGGCTACACTTAATCTTTAATCTCTTTACCATAGGAAAAAAAAAAACTAAACTGTGTACATTTCTTCTTTGTGTACGCGAGTCCGGTCACCTTTCCTTCCGTTAATCGTGTACATACGTCAATCTACAGAATGCTAACACATATTAGTAGAGTTATATTGAGAGTAAATCTCATTCCAGCTGAATTTTCAATGACATTTGACAGAAGTGGATCCGTGAGCGGCGCCATTGAATACATTGGCACGACTAATCAAACTAGAGCTAATCGATGGTAACATGCCGGTTTATATTACATTTATATACCATTCTTTTACATCGCGCATCATCAATTATTGATCTTAGTAAATATGGTCTTGAGTTAACTATACGTAGATATATATATATATATTACACTTTTCCCTTGGTATCAGCAATCGATTAGTGTTCCTGCTTCGCCCCGTTGCATGATGGGAAAGCGGGACGTTCAAAATCATCTTCCTGATATTTTTGGCTCGGTGTGTTTTTGTTCATCATGGAGGCGAGAGGCAGGTACGGCGGATTTAAGTTTTTATCATATCTTAATGAATTATTAATTATTTATTTGAAACACAACACGTATTAACGTTTTGCTTAACTCGGTGAGAGTGTATATCAGTGTAAGCGCTAACACTAGCGGTTTCTGAACTGTTGTCTTTTGTCTTCTGATCAAGCCGAGTTTGATTAAATGCTTTACACCACAAAATTACATTTTTAAGTATATTTTAACTGTGTAGTTACGACATATAACATTACCCGCTAGTTCCTAAAGGGATAGTTCACCCGAAAATGAAAATCATCCCATAATTTGCTCACTCTCAAGTCATCCTAGGTGTGTGTGACATTCTTCTTTCAGACGAACACAATCAGAGTTATATTAAAACATGTCCTGGCTTTATAATGGCTGTTTCTGTTTTGAAGTCCTTAAAAGTGCATCTATCCATCATAAAAGAGCATCTATTCATCATAGAAGTGCATCTATCCATCATAAAAGTGCATCTATCCATCATAAAAGAGCATCTATCCATCATAAAAGAGCATCTATCCATCATAAAAGTGCATCTATCCATCATAAAAGTGCATCTATCCATCATAAAAGAGCATCTATCCATCATAAAAGAGCATCTATTCATCATAGAAGTGCATCTATCCATCATAAAAGAGCATCTATCCATCATAAAAGAGCATCTATCCATCATAAAAGAGCATCTATCCATCATAAAAGTGCATCTATCCATCATAAAAGTGCATCTATCCATCATAAAAGAGCATCTATCCATCATAAAAGTGCATCTATCCATCATAAAAGTGCATCTATCCATCATAAAAGTGCATCTATCCATCATAAAAGTGCATCCATCCATCATAAAAGAGCATCCATCCATCATAAAAGTGCATCTATCCATCATAAAAGTGCATCTATCCATCATAAAAGTGCATCCATCCATCATAAAAGAGCATCTATCCATCATAAAAGTGCATCTATCCATCATAAAAGTGCATCCATCCATCATAAAAGTGCATCTATCCATCATAAAAGAGGATCCGTCCATCATAAAAGTGCATCTATCCATCATAAAAGTGCATCCATCCATCCATCATAAAAGAGCATCTATCCATCATAAAAGAGCATCTATCCATCATAAAAGTGCATCTATCCATCATAAAAGTGCATCTATCCATCATAAAAGTGCATCTATCCATCATAAAAGAGCATCTATCCATCATAAAAGAGCATCTATCCATCATAAAAGAGGATCCGTCCATCATAAAAGTGCATCTATCCATCATAAAAGTGCATCCATCCATCCATCATAAAAGAGCATCTATCCATCATAAAAGAGCATCTATCCATCATAAAAGTGCATCTATCCATCATAAAAGTGCATCTATCCATCATAAAAGTGCATCCATCCATCCATCATAAAAGAGCATCTATCCATCATAAAAGAGCATCTATCCATCATAAAAGTGCATCTATCCATCATAAAAGAGCATCTATCCATCATAAAAGAGCATCTATCCATCATAAAAGTGCATCTATCCATCATAAAAGTGCATCTATCCATCATAAAAGAGCATCTATCCATCATAAAAGTGCATCTATCCATCATAAAAGTGCATCTATCCATCATAAAAGAGCATCTATCCATCATAAAAGAGCATCTATCCATCATAAAAGAGCATCTATACATCATAAAAGAGCATCTATCCATCATAAAAGAGGATCCGTCCATCATAAAAGTGCATCTGTCCATCATAAAAGTGCATCCATCCATCATAAAAGAGCATCTATCCATCATAAAAGAGCATCTATCCATCATAAAAGTGCATCTATCCATCATAAAAGTGCATCCATCCATCATAAAAGTGCATCCATCCATCATAAAAGAGCATCTATCCATCATAAAAGAGCATCTATACATCATAAAAGAGCATCTATCCATCATAAAAGAGGATCCGTCCATCATAAAAGTGCATCTATCCATCATAAAAGTGCATCCATCCATCATAAAAGAGCATCTATACATCATAAAAGAGCATCTATACATCATAAAAGAGCATCTATCCATCATAAAAGAGGATTCGTCCATCATAAAAGTGCATCCATCCATCATAAAAGAGCCTCTATCCATCATAAAAGAGGATCCGTCCATCATAAAAGAACATCCGTCCATCATAAAAGAGCATCTATCCATCATAAATGTGCATCTATCCATCATAAAAGAGCATCTATCCATCATAAAAGTGCATCCGTCCATCCTAAAAGAGCATCTATCCATCATAAAAGAGCATCTATTCATCATAAAAGAGCATCTATCCATCATAAAAGTGCATCCGTCCATCCTAAAAGAGCATCTATCCATCATAAATGTGCATCTATCCATCATAAAAGAGCATCTATTCATCATAAAAGAGCATCTATCCATCATAAAAGTGCATCCGTCCATCCTAAAAGAGCGTCTATCCATCATAAAAGTGCATCTATCCATCATAAAAGTGTATAACTCTGATTGTGTTCGTCTGAAAGAAGAATGTCATATACACTTAGGATGACTTGAGGGAGAGTAAATCATGAGCTAATGTTCATTTTTGGGTCTCTTTCCCTTTAAGAACAGAAGGATCTTAAGGATCTCTTAGTCTCAGACTAAAATGCATATTTGAGCTGTTTTAACTGAAAGCGTATTTTAATATGTCAGTGTCATTGTTTTGTCTCAAGATGTGTCTAAGGCACGTTTATAAAAGCTACTTAAATGTACAATCTAATCCTGTCTTAATCTAAGTGGCCATAACATTTAATTAAATAACACTTTGAACTTTGTCCCATTAGTAGCTGTACTGTCAGTGTTGTTAACCCATCTCTGCGGCTGCTTTTACCCACGCAGAGCCGTTACTCCTGCCAGCAGACCTGCAACCCGTAGAAGCAAGAGTTATGGCCGGAGCTATGTGGAAGCACCTTCATATTTCTGGCAAACACCAGGACAGTTAACGGTCTTGAAGATCCCAACCAGTAGAGGAGCTGCCAAATCACAAATCATCACCGTAAGAGGCATTGGAAACGACTCAGTGCTGTTTCTGACGTACAGTAGCTGGAGTGACACACATCTTTACTCTCTCTACAGAATAAGGTTGACCCTGAGCATATCGCTCTTCTGGTGAAAAACGAGTGGAAGCTGTCCTACGCCACTCCTTTGCATGGCTTCAGACACACACAGCTGAAGGCATACTCCAAGCATCTCTCGGCCTTCATCGTAGCAGAGAAACAGCAAGGAGTCGCAGTTGAAGTCGGGTTGGAGGCCGGATTCAAGGTCACGTTTACTGCAGTCCTTGGGCTGGCTGAGACCGATCAGGATGCGGAGACGGTTTTCATTCAGGTACGTCTGAACCGGCTAAGAAATTAAAGGGTTAGTTCACCCAAAAATGAAAATTCTGTCAGTAATTACTCACCCTCATGTTGTTCCAACCATGTAAGACCTTCGTTCATCTTCGGAACATAATTTGGTATATTTTTGATGAAATCTGAGAGCTGTCTCACTCCTCCATAGGCTTTCAGAGGGAATGAAACTTGATGGCCCAGAATAGTAAGTAAAAACGTCATTTAAGGAGTCCAAATGACTACAGTGGCTCTGTATTAAGTCTTTCATGCGACGAAAATACTTTTTGAGCGGAAAAACAACAAAAATAATTATTGTTGTTCAATTTGAGCCTCTGACGCCACGACGCATGCGCGAAAACGGCGTTCTTCTACTACTACTGATCTCAGTTTTCGCGCATGCGTCGTGGCGTCAGAAATTCATCAAAAATATACTAAATTATGTTCCGAAGACGAACAAAGGTCTTACATGGTTGGAACAACATGAGGGTGAGTAATTACTGACTTTATTTTCAATTTTGGGTGAACTAACCCTTTAAATAAGGGGGGCGAGGCCATTTTGTATCGCCGCGGGGAAGCGTTGTTGTGGTATAGTTAGTAGGCTGGAGTGTTGTTGCCAATGCCGACGAATCGCTGTTATTTTCATCCGGATTGCAGGTCCACATTGTTCAGCCTTCCTAGGGACGGGGGTGCGTTGCAGTGCGTTTAAAGGTCCCGTTCTTCGTGTTTTTTAAGCTTTGATTGTGTTTACAGTGTGCAATATAACATGTGTTCATGTTTCGCGTGTAAAAAAACACAGTATTTTTCACACAATTTACTCATCTGTACACCGCTGTTTTCACTGTCCTAAAAACGGCTGATGACTTCCTTTATTCTATGAAGTCCCTCCTTCAGAAATACGTAACGAGTTCTGATTGTGCCAGCAGTTCCCGTGTTGTGATTGGACAGCAGCTTAGCGCACGTGGAAAGGTCACGCCTCTTAACGGGAGATGTATGCGCTCAATGATCTCTACAGCGTCCCTGGGAAAGCCAAACAAAGGTGATTTGACTCCGGGATGAAAAAAGGATAGTTGGGCTCGCACGTCCGAATTTAAGGAAGTGGGGGTGATGGTGGAAGTGGCGTATATGCCGTAAAGCAGTCGAATTTTGTAGTTCTTTTTTTTCTCGGGTTACTCCCCGAAACCCGAAGTTTAAAAGTACGATTAAAAACGATACATCAACGTCAGGCTATGGCAGACGTGCCATTCAACCTATTGATGTATCATCACAAGAGTCTTGAAAAGGGTTGAAAAGTTACCTAGTGCTGCTTTAAATGCTTAATGTATTACAGTTGAACTAAACTCATTAGATTTTAGTCGACTAAATCTACTGTAGATTTAAAATCTTATGATATTTAGTCGACTAAAACTAAAAACAATTCAGGTGACTAAAATATGACTATAAAACTAGATGGCATTTTAGTCAAAAGACTGACTAAAACTAAATCAATATTTGAACACCTGTAATTTTGATTCGGACCAAACTAGGTGTGAAAGCGCCCTTAGATAAATATGAGATTTCTTTCAATAACAATAGTGAATAATATACCGCGTTTTCTCTCATATTCCCTCAGATCCAGTCCAGACCGGTGTTTGCCGCGGCTGCAGATGCACAGAAAGTAGTCTGGCGCGGTTGGCTCACGTGTGTCAATGGCGATCCGGAGTACCTGAGGTCACTTCCTGCTGACTTTGTAAGCTTGCCGTTGTTTTGCACGAGTGGACCGGAGTCTCTCACGGCTCTGGTTAAATCCTGGTTCGAGAGGGCTTTTGATTGCAACTTTGGTTCTTTGGCTTTAAACTCCTCCACTCTCAATTGGCTGGCTGCTTTATGGACCGGCTGCCATCCCGCCTGCAACATCAGGTATCTGAAGCTGGCCTGGAGTCTCCCGACACAGCCGCCCCTGGACGTCTCGTACACGGTGAACCCAACGGACGCGTGGGAGCTGTGGAACAGCATTCACTCCGAGGAGAGCACAGATGACCGGGTCGATATTAAAGAGGTCCAGGCTTTCATGAACGGGCTGGAGACTCATTTTTTCAGACACTTTAAGATCTACCTGTCCGCTGGTACGCTCGTGAAAGTATCGACCGCTCTGGGATCAGCACAGGTTGATGGGAAGATCAAGGTAAGAGCTGTGTGTCCTGTCTAATGTTGTGTTGCATCTCTACAGTACAGCTTTATAACAATCGTTCTCTTTTTCAGATCGGAAACAGTGACTACATCACCACCTTACTTACCCTGCTCACAGAATGCGCCCTTCTGAAAATGCCAACTTAACATCTTTAGATTTGTAAATTCGTTTTTTCTATGACATCTAAACTTTTATATCTTTTAAGGCTTATTGTCTCGTATTTATTTATTGTTTTTGTGCCGTCTTTTAAAATTGAACTTGTTTTTATTCTGCGTTTTGTGTCCCGGTTTTCTTTCCTAAGACTGACTCGAGTTTATCAAGACAAGTAACATTATTTCATATAAGGCGAATATTAACGTGATGCGACGATTGAGTAGATTTATCACTACTATATGTACAGGTGCTTCTAAATGGTTCACACAAACGTAATTAGTATATTGTAATATATGTTGATATGGATATTGTGTACCCTTAAGCGTATGTACATCACTTCGGCACAGTTGCCATCAGGGTTTCTGATACGATCATTTAAGTTTAGCTTTCAGTGCCAACAATGTATAATGTTTTACAAAGTGTGTAGGTAGAACATGCAAGCTGATTTTGTTGTTGGAGATTACTTTGTTTTCACTTGCATTAGAAAAGGATGTGCATAACAGAATGTTTTCGTCTTGCAATAAAGCAAAGTTGAATTGATTCATATTTTAACACATTTTTGGTTCAATTAACGTGTTTACTAATGTAGTTAAACCAGTGGTTCTCAACCTAAAAGTTGACAAATAATAAAAAAAATAATAATTTTAAGCAAAACCGTTTTAAAATGCATTTTTATGTCCAAAAAATTTATGGTGATGATTAATTTTACAGCTTTTCAGACAGCATTAATTCATTATTAAACAAGATTTATGATTTTACCACCCAGAAAATGTCAGGTGGTACGACCATATATTCATTTAAAATAATATACATATGAATCACTAGTGTCTAAAATGCATATCACATGGTAAATTCCCTTTCCATTTCTTTATGTATTACCCTTTTAGTCCAATTCATATAAACAGACACTTTTCTGTGTGTTAACACCCAAATTTTTGGGTCGCACCACCTGACATTTCAAACT
Organism: Romanogobio albipinnatus; assembly: GCA_023566225.1. Taxonomy (NCBI): domain Eukaryota; kingdom Metazoa; phylum Chordata; class Actinopteri; order Cypriniformes; family Gobionidae; genus Romanogobio; species Romanogobio albipinnatus. The sequence goes on from CM042244.1 coordinate 2,994,837, forward strand.
CAATTGGCTTTATGCCCAGCTGCACTACTTCCTGAATTTCAGCCAGCTCCTTTGTTTCCTGTCTGCCATTATTGGACAAACTGATTTATCCAGGTGTGCCTGACCTCTGTAGTCACAACAACAATAATCAGACACACCTGGAATAATTAGTTTGTCCAATAATGGCAGACAGGAAACAAAGGAGCTGGCTGAAATTCAGGAAGTAGTGCAGCTGTGCATAAAGCCAATTGAAATCTAACAGGCATTAACTTGGACACCTATACAAATGTTTGACCATATGCTCAAGGTTATACATACATTTTTATAATAACACATTTTCAAAGTTCTCCAGGGGTCATACCACCTGACATGATAAGTTGAATCAACCTCATCCTTACATCAAAATGTCAAATGATCTGATATTTATGGGAGGGCGACTAACATTGTTACAGCATCTCTGGGGTGGCATTTGGAGAAGTAAATGTTTCGGACTAAAGTTTTTTAAGTAATAGAATAGTTTTGAAATAGGACCGATACACTATATTCCCTCATTTACAAGGAATTTAACGTAAAATCATGCCATTAAGAATTTGACTGAGAACATGAACCGTTTTGTTTCCTGCTTGAACGTTCAGACGGTCGCACCACCTGACATTTATGGTCTTTCAAACACCACAACTCAAAAAGTCAATTGAATTTCAAAAAAAGGAAAAGGGTTTCTTATAAAGGAAATATTGTAGATCAATTTTATATATGACATCATGTATTTATTAACATTATTTGTATGAAAATAATGAGTTCGGACACAAAAAAATACATGTCATTGACCCTTATACACGGTTCCCACTCGTCCTGGAAAATATTAATAATTTAATAAATAATAATTTTCTTTAGCCGAGTATAAAGAGTTCATAACTGGTCCAAAACAATCACCGCTAGTGTTCAGGATGAGTTTTGACACGTCAGAGAGTGTTTTAATGATGATTATTAAGTTGTGTGTTACAGTTTTAGCTCATAACTGATGTTAACTGGTTAGCACCTACCCAATTCAGTAACTTGCTAATAATTTTGATGTGATATAATTGTGATGTGTATTAGGGCTGGGTATTGACACAAATTTCACATTTTGATTCGATTCAATAGGCTACATTAGCCTTGACACTATAATATTGAAGGTAAAAATGAACTGATTTGAAAAACAAACACAATTTTTGTTATCATTTATATGAAATATAAACATTTACACGTTTTACTACCCAAAAAACCATGGTTATTGTAGTAAAACCATGGTAACCGCAAATTAACCATGGTTTTGCTTCTCTAACCATGGTATTTGTGGTTAAACTGGTTATATAAATGGTATTCAATTAGCCAAAAAACCATGGTTACTACATTTTTACTACAATAAAACCATGGTTAATTTTGCGCTGTCATAAAAACTTGCCAGATTTATTCAAACATCGTTAAATATTGCATTAAAATGATAATGAATATGTAATATGGTGCATATATTTATCAAAATACTCCTCTCTAGAGTAAATTTTTCTAGCTGACCGAGAGTTTATGGACACTGGATCGGTTTTTCTGAGGTAAAGCTGACGTTACATGACATTGTTTAGCTGTTTTTCCGCGGTTGAAACACTGATTGAGCGATTCCATGTGACAATGATTTCAGTAAGTAGTGCTGTATCTTCTAACACACTTTCAGATGCTCATTCGTGTTTATTTCGCGTTGTAACTGGTATTAAAGCGGAAGAGTTCACGTGAGCTCCGCCTCTTGAGCTGCGTCAGAGCGATCTCGCGCCACAACGGTATTTATGTTTTTGAATTTCGTAATAAAATTGACATAATTTGAAATCTGAGACATTTCAATAGTAACAAAGCACAAAAGATTATTGTGATTTATTGAATGAGAGGCAACGCTTACAATGTCCCGTTCATTCATTAAGTAAAAAAAGAAAACACGATGACTCACCGATTCTTGGGATTTAAGAATCGATATCGGTTCATAAAAATGAGAATTGATTAAAATCGATATTTTTACCCAGCCCTAATATGTTATAAAGTCAGGATTGCGCAATATAAACTCGCAATGTGTGTTATAAAATCAGAATTTGGTGATAAACTCGCAATTCTGACTTTCTCGCCATAGTACGAAGAGTTTATATAGGCCTACTACTTTTCTCTAAATAGAGATATAAACTCTAAATTATGAGTTATAAAGTCCAATTCTGAGGTAAAAAAGACTTTTTATAAAAGATTTATTTATAGTTTATCTCTCACAATTCTAATTTATAACTCGCAGTTAAGCCTATAACTCGAAAAAGTCCGAATAGTGAGATAAAAAGTCGCAATTACCTTCTTTTTTTATTCTGTGGCGTAAACAAGCTCCCATAGTCATAATTTATGTTTATGAGTTCATATTAAAATCAATTTTTATAGTTAAGTCATGGCAATAAACTGTACGCCTTTTAAAAATGTAGAGAGCAATATTTAGCGCAATCCTTTTCTTTTATTCCCGCTGTAGTAAAATTGAAAATGTCCTGGAAAATGATCGCTGAAAAACCCGTTATAATTTATTAAAATGATGCTTATAATATAAAACATGTTAAATGTCTAACTTGTAGGCAGATAAATATATATTTTGATTAAATTTATTTATGGCAGCGGCTACACAGTGCAAATAGTGATATATTATATTTACACCATGTAAAAGTAGTTCTTTGCAATATGTGTAAATAGTAATTAGATGCTATATATACTTTATTTTGACAGATACACACTATTTGCATCTCAGTATTGTTGTACATTAACAGGATACAGTAATAACAGAGTGTAAATTATTATAATTATTAAATGGATGCCGCCTTAATGGGACAATAAAAGCCCTCCCTACACCGACCCCTAACCCTAAACAATACATGCTTTTATTATTATTAAACATTTCGTTAGACACTTTATTTCCACGTTTAGAAAAATTTCTTCATTTTTATTGAAAGTAAATGCCTTTCTGATGTGATGGGAAAAGGGAGAAGAGCGAGCTCTGCAAAAGGCGGATTCGAACCATTGAAAGAAATGCGTCTTTTTTTTAATCTTGCGTGGTCCAACCAGGCATTGTTGGGCGGAGCTAGTGTAACGGAGGCCAGCTAGTCGTCTCTCCGCGAGTAAACCTCACTCCTCTGATTTTAAGAGACGCTCTAGCGACTGACATTAGAGTTTGCAGCCTTTAGCCTCCTAGTTAGAGCGTCTGAATCTCATGCTGGCGAATTATTAAATGGATGCCGCCTTAATGGGATAATAAAAGCCCTCCCTACACCGACCCCTGACCTTACACAATACATGCTTTTATTATTATTAAACATTTCATTAGGCACTATTTCCACTTTTTAGGCTCTGCAAAAGGCAGATTCGAACCCTGGTCGATCGCGTCAAGCACAAGACCCCCTTACGCTTTACTAACTACACCACTAAAGACGTTGAAATGTGCTTTTTTTATCTAGTTTGTCCCAAACAAGCATTGTTAGGAGCTAGTGTGAATAACACTTGCCAACAAGGCACACTATTTGCACTTGGTGTGAATAGACAGACACCCCCGTTAATTTATCGTTTCGATCATAAAACATTTTTACAACACCGCTTTGTCATCATTACAGCAAAAGTACCAGAAAAAAATGATGTAGGGTAAAGAACCGCTGATATAAACCTCATTAAAAAGGTAGATCATTATTGGAAAGGCATTTGGATAATGTAGCTTTTTTGGTTTTATTTCAACTTTCAAAGTTTTGAAATGTATAGACAGTTGAACATCTTAAATTAAATAAGGTAAGATCATGGAAGATATACTTTATGTAACCGTATCTCAACACCAAGTTTAGAAGTCATGACTGAAAAAAACGAGTGTTCATTAAAAAAACTAAACAAAGAAAGGGCAGTTGTTCATCTCATTTTCAGTAACAAGCTTAACATGATGTTTTTTTGACCACATGTGCTACTACTAGAAACCGGTTTGTTCTGAAATTTCAGAAACTTAGTCCTCAAACTTGCATAAAACAATACACGAGGGTTCCTCGGATCTGATCCTGGAGGGCCACCGTCTAATCAAACGTCTTCGGTTACTAGAAAACAGCCGGTAGTTGAGTTGGCCCATGGTTTGAGCTGAACTGGACCGGACAGTGGCCCTCCAGGGCTGGATCTGACGAACACATCCAACAAGAGAAAAAAAAATACAGACTTTAATAGACAAAATCTTAGTGGATTAAAGTGCATGGACTGATTCATTGATGCATTCGTTTGTATAAAAGTAAACAAAATCGCTAATACACGTCAAACCTGTTTTTGACCGCTTTAAAAAATAACTTATTTGCAATGTTTTCGGGAGGAACTGCATTTTTCAGTACACCAAGAATAGAAACTAAAGATCAACGAATCTGCTCACATCTGGTAAGAATGCAGAGATAATGCTCAGTGTACAACTCATGAAAGTAAAGAAATCACAGTGCATCCAATTCATCAATCAGGAAAACACACACACACACACACAATCCCCAGCGATGTGTGTCGGGTTACTGTAATTCTTCAACGCAGTCAAACCGAAGCCGAGTTCCTTCCAGAAAAACAAACGCTTCCGTCTTCAAATCGCTCAAGTTTGAAAGAGAAACCAATGTAAAAACAAAATGGAGGGATGCTCTATGGCCGTACGGGTGAGTCTCCTCAGAGCAGCTTCCAGATCTCAGTAACTGGAGACCTTTAACCAGGATTTCCTCTTGCATGATGCACAATGTCTCTGTGAGGCACGAGCTGTGGCGAGGCATCTGTGAGATGGATACTGTAGTTGTTACCATATATGCGATTCACAGTGAGTCATCTTTATTACACCGACGCCACCGCCCAACCTCCTGTAGTTCATCCCACCATAGAGCCTTGAGGGAGGGAGGAAAACACAATTAGTGACTGGCCAATCGCATATAATGTCATTCAGCTTCAAACATTCAGGGTCTCTTATGCTCTTAAAGGAATTGTTCACCAAAGATGAAAATCAGCCCATGATTTACTCTCCCTCAGGTCATCCTATAGATACAAATAAAATCAGTTATATTAAAAAAATGTCCTGGCTCTTCCAAGCTTTTAGGATGGACGGATGCACTTTTATGATGGATAGATGCACTTTTATGATGGATAGATGCTCTTTTATGATGGACAGATGCACTTTTATGATGATAGATGCACTTATGATGGATAGATGCACTTTTATGATGGACAGATGCACTTTTATGATGATAGATGCACTTTTATGATGGATAGATGCGTTTTTATGATGGACGGATGCGCTTTTATGATGGATAGATGCGTTTTTATGATGGATAGATGCACTTTTATGATGGATAGATGCACTTTTATGATGGATAGATGCGTTTTTATAATGGACGGATGCGCTTTTATGATGGATAGATGCACTTTTATGATGGATAGATGCGTTTTTATGATGGACGGATGCGCTTTTATGATGGATAGATGCACTTTTATGATGGATAGATGCGTTTTTATGATGGACGGATGCGCTTTTATGATGGATAGATGCGTTTTTATGATGGACGGATGCGCTTTTATGATGGATAGATGCACTTTTATGATGGATAGATGCATTTTTATGATGGACGGATGCGCTTTTATGATGGATAGATGCATTTTTATGATGGACAGATGCACTTTTATGATGGATAGATGCACTTTTATGATGGATAGATGCGTTTTTATGATGGACAGATACACTTTTATGATGGATAGATGCACTTTTATGATGGACGGATGCACTTTTATGATGGATGGATGCGCTTTTATGATGGATGGATGCAATTTTATGATGGATGGATGCACTTTTATGATGGATAGATGCACTTTTATGATGGACGGATGCACTTTTATGATGGACGGATGCACTTTTATGATGGATGGATGCACTTTTATAATGATAGATGCACTTTTATGATGGATAGATGCACTTTTATGATGGATGGATGCACTTTTATGATGGACAGATGCACTTTTATGATGGACAGATGCACTTTTATGATGAATAGATGCACTTTTATGATGGATAGATGCACTTTTATGATGGATAGATGCACTTTTATGATGGATGGATGCACTTTTATGATGCATAGATGCACTTTTATGATGGATAGATGCACTTTTATGATGGATAGATGCACATTCATGATAAATGGATGCACTTTTATAGGCTTCAAATTTTGGGCTGCCATTATAAAGCTTGGAAGCGTCAGGATATTTTTTATATAACTCTGATTGTGTTCGCTAATCTTCATTTTTGGGTGAACTATCCCTTTAAGTCTCTTATGCTCACCAAGGCTGCATTTATTTGACCTAAAATACATCTAAAACTAATCGTGTGAGATATTACAATTTTAAATAACTGCTCTCTATTAGTGTGCAGTGTGCAGATTTACCTCCACGTGTTGGCATCAGGGTCATACACTTCTATAGTTTTCAGGTATGTGGTCCCGTCAAATCCTCCAACTGCCATCAACTGGCCATTGACTACTGCTAACCCAACCTAGAGCAGAAGAGAGGTTTAGTTTGTTGGGCTTTTATAAGAGGCTGAAACCGGATCATCACATACCCCACTCCTCCTGGACGTCATCGCGACCACAGGGGACCACTGATTGGTTCTGGGATTGTACCGCTCAGCGCTGCTCAGTTCTGTGGTATCGTCTCTGCCGCCCACAGAGTAGATCATGTCCTGGTACACGGCACAGCCTAGGTGTTTCCGACGGGTCCCCATGGGCGCCACCGTATGCCAGCGGTTCTCTTGTGGGTTATACCGCTCCACTGCCAACCAAATAACTCTCAATAAACATTCTGCATTTCCTATAGAATACCTGAGATTCAGCATGAATGTGTGTTGAACACAAAAGAAGATATTTGGAAGAATGTCGGTAATCAAACAGGTGATGGGCACTATTGACTTCCATAGTATTCCTGCGTTCTGCCTCCGTCTTCCTGTATTTACCTGTGTTTAGTGGGGATGTGCCATCTGAGCCGCCCACTGCGTACAGAAAGCCTCCTAACACGGCTACAGCCACACCCAACCGCCTGGTGCTCATCGAGGCCACACGAGTCCACTTATTCTCTTTCGGATCGTACCTGGACAAAGAGTGCACATCTCATTACACCCCCTCCCAAAACTGCCAATGGAGACGCACAAACACATGTAACATTGCACAAAAGGAAAACAATCATGTAAATATTATTATTATTAAAAATAAACAAGCATGATTTCATCTCTTAAATGTGTTGGTGTGTGTTTTGGTCATAATTAAGATTTTTATCTAATAATGAGCACTTTTAAAATCATATTTTTTACATTTTATTTAATAATGAGGACTTCAAATAATATTTTTGACTTATCTAATAATGAGCACTTTTAAAATCATATTTTTAACTTTTAATCTAATAATAAGCACTTAAAATAATATTTTTGACTTTTTATCTAATAATGAGGACTTTTAAAATCATATTTTCAACATTTTATCTTATAATTATGACTTAGCATGTCATATTTTTGACTTTTTATCTAATAATGAGCACTTTTAAAAGAATATTTTTGACTTTTTATCTAATAATGAGCACTTAAAATATATTTTTGAATTTTTATCTAATAATGAGGACTTTTAAAATCATATTTTCAACATTTTATCTTATAATTATGACTAAGCATGTCATATTTTTGACTTTTAATCTAATAATGAGCACTTTTAAAATCATATTTTTGACTTTTTATCTAATAATGAGGACTTTTAAAATCATATTTTAACAATTTATCTTATAATTATGACTTAGCATGTCGTATTTTCGACAGTTCTCTGGCCAAGTAACAAACAGTGTATGATTATGATTCTGGCAACATTACAGGTCAGAGGTCAGAGGTCATATTAGATCGGAACATTCGAAGGTTCGGAGTCATCCCGCTGGAGACAGGTTTATTGAGGATTTCGTGTTGATTAATGATGTATCGTTACACCCCTATTAGATAATAATCATCTAATTGTTTTAACACTAACCTTTCTACAATGTTGAGACAGGAAACGCCATCCTGACCCCCCACAGCATACAGGTACCCCCCTAATACAGCAACACCCACACTGGTCCTGCAGGTGCTAGTAGGGGCGACGTCACTGCTCCACTGGTTGGTCTTAGGGTCATACCTGACAGAGCCAGCAGAGGGCGATGAGTTTCACATGTATCCATAATAATCTCATTCTGTGAGGATTTATTCATGTGTGATGAATACTGATTCAGTCAAGCAGCACCTCTCCACGCTATTGAGGTAAGATGAGCCGTCATGTCCGCCAACAGCATACAACAGATCGTCCAGAACACTGACACCCACTCCACAGCGGCGTTTGCTCATGGATGCCACCATCCTCCACTCGTTGGTCTGGGGGTCGTAGCGCTCAACGCTTGAGATGGCGTCCCCACTGCACCAGCCTCCCACTGACAGACGGGACAACAGTCACACATCACATGACCGCTCCAGTCGGATGCGGCAGGGGAAATCTTGAATCTAAAACACTCACCAGCAAACAGTACTTCTCCACATCGAATGGGCTTTCTGGGCCGGGTTCTCGGTCCCTGCATTAGCGGGCGCTCTTGGGGTAGCAGAAGGTAGTTCTTGGCTTCATCAACCAAGTCCCTGTTAGGATTGATTACAAATGGCTGTTAGCTCCGCCTCTCCTGTCCGATACTGTCAATCTGTAGCGGTCTATTCAGGATCCATGATATGGTAAATAGTACCATTACTAAAGTCATTGTTCACACGTACCTACACTCCTCATCACTCTTGATCAGAGGATCTGAACCCACCGTCCCAACCAGAAACTTCGGGCTCAGGAGGGGAAGACGCACATGTTGCAGAACCTGTTGCCATCACAAATGAGACATCTCATGAATTATTCATCTCTTTAATGCAAGTCTAAATAATAACATGCAAAATAATTTGTTTTTTAAAGGTACACTATGTAACTTTTTTGCTTCAAAATGAACAAAGTCAATACATCTTCAATCCTTCCTCCATGATGTGTGTTTGTCTTATCCTGATTCGCTATGGTAAGCCTGTTATGCATGCTTATATTTTAGGCCTCACAGGAAATTGCGTTTCGTCATTTTTGTAAATAGAGAAAGTTGCTTCAGCTACGCGTGTACGGTGTGGCACAGGTTAGGTGTCCACCATCACACCATGGGTTCCTTTAAAATCATATTTTTGACTTTTTATCTAATAATTATGACTTAGCATGTCATATTTTTGACTTTTAATCTAATAATGAGCACTTTTAAAATAATATTTTTGACTTTTTATCTAATAATGAGGACTTTTAAAATCATATTTTCAACATTTTATCTTATAATTATGACTTAGCATGTCATATTTTTGACTTTTTATCTAATAATGAGCACTTTTAAAATCATATTTTTAACTTTTAATCTAATAATGAGGACTTAAAATAATATTTTTGACTTTTTATCTAATAATGAGGACTTTTAAAATCATATTCTCAACATTTTGGCCCGGTTTCACAGACAGGGCTTAGACTAAGCCAGGATTAGGCCTTAGTTCAATTAGGACATTTAAGTAACTTTTATAAACGTCCCCATGAAAAAAACATTACTGGTGTGCATCTTGAGAAAAAACAATGCCACTGACATATTTTAAGATTTGTCAGTGCAAGATTCTTTCAGTTAAAATAGCTCAAACATGCATTTTAGTCTAGGATTAGCTTAAGCATTGTCTGTGAAACCGGGGGTAAATCTTACAGTTATGACTTAGCATGTCATATTTTTGACTTTTTATCTAATAATGAGCACTTTTAAAATCATATTTTTAACTTTTAATCTAATAATGAGGACTTAAAATAATATTTTTGACTTTTTATCTAATAATGAGGACTTTTAAAATCATATTTTTAACTTTTAATCTAATAATGAGGACTTAAAATAATATTTTTGACTTTTTATCTAATAATGAGGACTTTTAAAATCATATTTTTAACTTTTAATCTAATAATGAGCACTTAAAATAATATTTTTGACTTTTTATCTAATAATGAGGACTTTTAAAATCATATTTTTAACTTTTAATCTAATAATGAGGACTTAAAATAATATTTTTGACTTTTTATCTAATAATGAGGACTTTTAAAATCATATTTTTAACTTTTAATCTAATAATGAGCACTTAAAATAATATTCTTAATTTTTAATCTAATAATGAGGACTTTTAAAATCATATTTTTAACTTTTAATCTAATAATGAGGACTTAAAATAATATTTTTGACTTTTTATCTAATAATGAGGACTTTTAAAATCATATTTTTAACTTTTAATCTAATAATGAGCACTTAAAATAATATTCTTAATTTTTAATCTAATAATGAGCACTTTTAAAATCATATTTTTAACTTTTAATCTAATAATGAGCACTTAAAATAATATTCTTAATTTTTAATCTAATAATGAGGACTTTTAAAATCATATTTTTAACTTTTAATCTAATAATGAGCACTTAAAATAATATTCTTAACTTTTAATCTAATAATGAGGACTTTTAAAATCATATTTTTAACTTTTAATCTAATAATGAGGACTTAAAATAATATTTTTGACTTTTTATCTAATAATGAGCACTTTTAAAATCATATTTTTAACTTTTAATCTAATAATGAGGACTTAAAATAATATTTTTGACTTTTTATCTAATAATGAGGACTTTTAAAATCATATTCTCAACATTTTATCTTATAATTATGACTTAGCATGTCATATTTTTGACTTTTAATCTAATAATGAGCACTTAAAATAATATTTTTGACTTTTTATCTAATAATGAGGACTTTTAAAATCATATTCTCAACATTTTATCTTATAATTATGACTTAGCATGTCATATTTTTGACTTTTTATCTAATAATGAGCACTTTTAAAATCATATTTTTAACTTTTAATCTAATAATGAGCACTTAAAATAATATTTTTGACTTTTTATCTAATAATGAGGACTTTTAAAATCATATTTTCAACATTTTATCTTATAATTATGACTTAGCATGTCATATTTTTGACTTTTTATCTAATAATGAGGACTTTTAAAATCATATTCTCAACATTTTGGCCCGGTTTCACAGACAGGGCTTAGACTAAGCCAGGATTAGGCCTTAGTTCAATTAGGACATTTAAGTAACTTTTATAAACGTCCCCATGAAAAAAACATTACTGGTGTGCATCTTGAGAAAAAACAATGCCACTGACATATTTTAAGATTTGTCAGTGCAAGATTCTTTCAGTTAAAATAGCTCAAACATGCATTTTAGTCTAGGATTAGCTTAAGCATTGTCTGTGAAACCGGGGGTAAATCTTACAGTTATGACTTAGCATGTCATATTTTTGACTTTTTATCTAATAATGAGCACTTTTAAAATCATATTTTTACCTTTTAATCTAATAATGAGGACTTAAAATAATATTTTTGACTTTTTATCTAATAATGAGGACTTTTAAAATCATATTTTTAACTTTTAATCTAATAATGAGGACTTAAAATAATATTTTTGACTTTTTATCTAATAATGAGCACTTTTAAAATCATATTTTTGACTTTTTATCTAATAATGAGGACTTTTAAAATCATATTCTCAACATTTTATCTTATAATTATGACTTAGCATGTCATATTTTTGATTTTTAATCTAATAATGAGCACTTAAAATAATATTTTTGACTTTTTATCTAATAATGAGCACTTTTAAAATCATATTTTTGACTTTTTATCTAATAATGAGCACTTTTAAAATCATATTTTTTAACTTTTAATCTAATAATGAGGACTTTTAAAATCATATTTTCAACATTTTATCTTACAGTTATGACTAAGCATGTCATATTTTTGACTTGTTATCTAATAATGAGCACTTTTAAAATAATATTTTTAACTTTTTATCTAATAATGAGGACTTAAAATAATATTTTTGACTTTTTATCTAATAATGAGGACTTTTAAAATCATGTTTTCAACATTTTATCTTACAGTTATGACTTAGCATGTCATATTTTTGACTTTTAATCTAATAATGAGCACTTTTAAAATCATATTTTTGACTTTTTATCTAATAATGAGCACTTTTAAAATCATATTTTTTAACTTTTAATCTAATAATGAGCACTTTTAAAATCATATTTTTAACTTTTAATCTAATAATGAGGACTTAAAATAATATTTTTGACTTTTTATCTAATAATGAGCACTTAAAATAATATTTTTGACTTTTTATCTAATAATGAGGACTTTTAAAATCATATTTTAAACATTTTATCTTATAATTATGACTTAGCATGAGCATATTTCTGACTATGGTCTGACTTATACAATCCAAAAAACTGCCATGCTGACTTGTTTTCCTGTTTTATCAACAATGTCCTCGCTCGCTGGCACTCATTTTCCACTCATCACTCCACGCCGGTTCTGTTACGGAAGAATTAATCCAACACGAGACAACGACATGGCGCAACCAAACCTGATACAGTTACATGATTGGCTGTTAGCCTGTCACTCCCTACGTTACTTGGTTACCAGAGAGCGAGTGCCTTTGTTTATGCACCCAAACTTGCTTTCGCATACTCTGGTTTCTTCCGACGAAGAAGCACAGCTCAAACGAGTAGCGCGGATCCGTTCCGCTTTCGTTTGCCGTCCGATGTTCCTCATATGTAACAGAAATGGCAGCTCTTATCAGTTGGGCACCAGTGCCACCTCCAATCAAATTCAGTCGCACCAGCAGGAAAAAAGGTTGCAAAATGTCTGGAGCCCTGGATGGGTTAACATCGTCAGCGAGTCAGCTTGAGATCCTTTCCATCTAAGCTGGTTATATCTCTTAAGCCTCGTAGTAAATGTGTTTTGAGCAGTAGGATAATCTCTCTTCTCTTCTGAACTGAAACAATTTTCTTCCACAAAATGCGTGCAGTTTTGTTTTTTAACCGCTAGAGGGCCAAACATTGATATACACTTCATATACAAAACTGTAATTCTCCCAAATGTTGTGTATCTGCCACAAGCAGTGTGTCTATAGTGATATCTGACCTGTGGCAGCTGAGGCCTGCGCTCCTGAATGCTGTATTTGACCCAGGCCATTACAGCATTAAACACCTGCTCCTCACTCCGAACATTGAGCTCATCACTGGAGATGATGTCTATTAGCTGATTGGCTGGCAGCAGCATGAACTCCTCACTCTCCATCACCTAAAAGGCAGAAATTACCAAAAACATGAACCATATGATGGGTATCAATTCCTTTCAAGAAGCAGATTATTTGTAAAAACATTCACACATACCCTGGGAATTGAGCCCACGCATTTGCATTTGAACCTTTTAAGCTAAATAAAGAAATAAGGAGTGTGTTCATTTGATCCCAGCAATGGGGGTTCTTCCCACGAGTCAAAAATAACAGGGTTACACGGCCATCAGGTTGTCCATGGCTAAAATTAGTAACAGGGAAGTCACACTTAACCCTCTAGGCGCCACGGTCGAGTTTACTCGACAAGATGCGGCACTGAATAAAACGGCTGATTTTGTCAAATAGGGTGTCAAATTTCGTTTGACCTCCCCTCCACTAGATGTCAGACATGTCATACTTCATCCCCGACTCAAAAAAAAGTCATGCTTCTATACAAAATCTTCGAGCAAGAGCGCATTGAATCAGTGCGAACAAACGCGGAGCTAGTGTGCGAGTGAGTCATTTTATCAGAGCAATATTGTCAATGTCAGCGAGTATTTGCTATAGATTATTATTTTCTAATGGCATCAATAAAGCTTACCCGCAATGAAGTGTTGGGTCTTCTATTCGCGGACCATAATTCTGAAGGGGAATATCTGCCGTAATCCTGAAAGTATAGCCCTACACCAAGCACAAACGGTGAATCCTTTGCCCAATGTAGATGGTCCTTTGCCCAGTGTCAGTGGTGGGTCATTGCGAAGTGTTCATTGCGAAGTTAGCAGGCGTGTTACGCCGGCTTCACACCGCACGCGTTTTTGCGTTGGCCGGGCAATGGTGCGTATGGAGAGCGGGAGCCGCGCGCGGCCGTTTTGCATTCACACTGGCAGCGGTTGTCTCACACAGCTGAACCGCGGCTCGTGTATTGTAAATACAGTTAGTGGGCAACGTGGAGGCAGGGTGGGGAGTCACAATGACAATGACAGTAGTCCGAACTGTGCACACTCGGCGGGCACGCGCGCGCGTCTGTCTCTCGTCTTGTCTCGTCATCTCACTCATGATCTCTGCCTTACCGTGGCGAGTGATCTTTTGAACTAAACAGGTCTTGTCTACTTGTGTTTGTGTGTCATATGAATAATATATATGTGCCCCATACATGGAATCAGAGTGCCTACTGTATGTAGTAAATGGAAAGTCTCTACAGCAAAAGGCCAACCGTTACATGCATTCGGTTTGTTTCTACCATTTATTAGTAATGATTTACACAGTTTGTTTACTATTTACTATTAACCTGAGCATTCAGTATTGTGCAATATAGCATACAGAAGGTGAGGGACATTTTGGGGGAAAGAAGTGCTGCATTTTATCATTTAAACATGTGACTTTTCATGAAAATTCTATAATCCAAGGTGACCACCACCATATGACATCATAATATGCAAATTAGATGGGAAAATGTAATCCCTACATAAACTTTGGGTCATCCTTAATATTTCTCTAATTTACAGAAAGTCTCTATCTTTTATCACTTTTAAGATATAGCCTTTTCAAATTAAGATGTCAAAATCGAACGTTTTAGGAAAAAACCTCTGGCGCCTAAAGGGTTAAGGCACATAAAGTGTTGTAATTTCCAACCAAACAAATATTTGATGTGATGTGACATGAATCATGCTTATGATTATTACACCCAGAACTACTTCCTGAATCTGGCTTTCTTTCTCTTCAAACACAACCACACAACCGAAGATCAATGCACAATAAGGTTCTTTAACTTCAGTTCAAAAACTATCATGAACTAACAAGAACAATACTTACACAACATTTATAAATCAAGATTAATGTTGGTCAACATACTCAACAAATCCAAATTCAAAGGTTTGAGTTTGGTAAGATTATGCTCACAAAGGCTGCATTTTATTTTATTTTTAAACACAGCAATATTGTGAAATATTTTTCTATTGTTTTCTATTTTAATATGTTGAAATGCAAGTACTTTTTCTTCATTGATCTTTCAGAAATCATTCTTACATGCTAATTTGGAGGTTAAATTGTATTATGTTTTTGGATAAATACAGTTTAAATGACCAGCATTTATTTGAAATATACTTTTTGTTGTAAATTAATCAATTTAATGCATGTTTGCTGAATTAAAGTATTAATTAATTTATTATTGTATAAACATTATGTTTATAATTAGAAAAAAAATTGTATAAAAGTTTTATATTGTATAAATTCAAATTAATGTATTATGAACAAAAATAATTAGCAATCAAATAATTAACCAAAATTAATAAATGATTGATTAAATTATTAAAATTGTTGTTGAGAAACCTAATGTAGTGTTGTCAAATCAAATAATCGCATCCAAAATAGAAAAAGTTAATGTTTACATAATATTTGCGGTGTGTGTGCGGTCTATAATTATTATGTGTATATTTAAGAAATATTTGCATTGCATATTAAGTATACATATTTATATTATATATGAATATTAATGCTGTGGAAATTAACGTGTTAACGCAGGCGATTACATTTTTTTGTCTAACGCATTTAAAATATTTAACGCAATTAATGCAGTGCCCGTTTTTATATCCATTTTTGCCTACAGTTACATTATATGATCACGCTCTTGTTCATATGTGCAACAAGACACAAGAGAACGCACTGTATGTCAATGTCCTGTGTGTGTGTGTGTGTGTGTGTGTGTGTGTGTGTGTGTGTGTGTGTGTGTGTGTGTGTGTGTGTGTGTGTGTGTGTGTGTGTGTGTGTGTGTGTGTGTGTGTGTGTGTGTGTGTGTGTATCTCAATCTGCTCCCTAGTTCAGTAGTCAGGACACTGATCAGGGAGTCGGACACATTCATGTACACAATATACTGGTTCACCACCTAGGAAGATAGGGAGCTAATCAAGGGACACCCACACACACACACACACACACACACACACACAGACACGCACAAACACACACACACACACACACACACAAGTTGAGTTCTCTTTCGCTCTTGAACAAACAATAACAACACAGAGAATTTTGCCAAAATTTTGTAGAGGATTCTCATATTAGGAGTATATAATTTATTTATTTTTTTAATTAGTTAAATAACATCTTAAATTAACGTAAATGAGTGTGCCAATCTTAAAGTCACAGCAGCACTGATGATGTGTGTCATGTTCATCAAAGAACAACGGGAACAGATACAAGTTTAGCTTTAATGATGATTAATCTATATTTCATTTAATATTTATGCAGTTAATTAAGGTGTTGATAACTTTATTCAATTTCTGTGTAGACTATGTCTGACAGAGAAGGCCATGTGTACATATAACATTTATTATAATGGGTTTATGTGAGGATTGTTTTAAATTAAAAGTTGTTTTTTTAAAGCCTAATAAATGTTGACATTGGTGTCTTTCAGTTATACTGTAATGTAACGTCATTAATGTTTCATAGAGACATCAGTGATACTGGCCTTCATTCATAAAAACATGACAATACAACAAATATTTTAAATATATACTGTCTTTAAATTGTTTCTTCATTAATTTGTAGAGTAACTGAAATTATTACAATATCAAAATATTAAAAACTCCACTGTTTTTAATCGTGATTAATTACAGACATTTTTTTTATCGATTCACAGCACTAATAAATATAAATAAAATATATATATTTTTTCTAAATTTAATTGTGTATTTATATACAGTGAGGAAAATAAGTATGTGAACACCCTGCTATTTTGCAATTTCTCCCACTTGGAAATCATGGAGGGTCTGAAATTGTCATCGTAGGTGCATGTCCACTGTGAGAGACATAATCTAAAAAAAAATCACAATATATGATTTTTTAGCTATTTATTTGTATGATACAGCTGCAAATAAGTATTTGAACACCTGAGAAAATCAGTGTTAATATTTGGTACAGTAGCCTTTGTTTGCAATTACAGAGGTCAAACGCTTCCTGTAGTTTTTCAGCAGGTTTGCACTGCAGGAGGGATTTTGGCCCACTCCTCCACACAGATCTTCTCTAGATCAGTCAGGTTTCTGGCCTGTCACTGAGAAACACGGAGTTTGAGCTCCTCCAAAGATCCTCTATTGGGTTTAGGTCTGGAGACTGGCTAGGCCACGCCAGAACCTTGATATGCTTCTTACAGAGCCACTCCTTGGTTATCCTGGCTGTGTGCTTCGGGTCATTGTCTATTTTGGTCTCATCTGACCACATGACTTTCTCCCATGACTCCTCTGGATCATCCAAATGGTCATTGGCAAACTTAAGACGGGCCTTGACATGTGCTGGTTTAAGCAGGGGAACCTTCCGTGCCATGCGTGATTTCAAACCATGGCGTCTTAGTGTATTACCAACAGTAACCTTGGAAACGGTGGTCCCAGCTCTTTTCAGGTCATTGACCAGCTCCTCCCGTGTAGTTCTGGGCTGATTTCTCACCTTTCTTAGGATCATTGAGACCCCACGAGGTGAGATCTTGCATGGAGCCCCAGTCCGAGGGAGATTGACAGTCATGTTTAACTTCTTCCATTTTCTAATGATTGCTCCAACAGTGGACCTTTTTTCTCCAAGCTGCTTGGCAATTTCCCCGTAGCCCTTTCCAGCCTTTTGGAGGTGTACAATTTTGTCTCTAGTTTGGACAGCTCTTTGGTCTTGGCCATGTTAGTAGTTGGATTTTTACTGATTGTATGGGGTGGACAGGTGTCTTTATGCAGCTAACGACCTCAAACAGGTGCATCTAATTTAGGATAATAAATGGAGTGGAGGTGGACATTTTAAAGGCAGACTAACAGGTATTTGAGGGTCAGAATTCAGCTGATAGACAGGTGTTCAAATACTTATTTGCAGCTGTATCATACAAATAAATAGTTAAAAAAATAATATATTGTGACTTCTGGATTTTTTTGTTTTAGATTATGTCTCTCACAGTGGACATGCACCTACAATGACAATTTCAGACCCTCCATGATTTCCAAGTGGGAGAACTTGCAAAATAGCAGGGTGTTCAAATACTTATTTTCCTCACTGTATACATAATAATTACACACATATATTATGTAAACATGAACTTGTATTTTGGATTTGACGCACTAGTATTAACTAAAATAACTTCTTGAACTTTACAGTATAGTTTGACCTACATTGTAAATTAATGACCTGTGCTGCACAACCAAAGACGGCAAAAACAAACGAGAAAACAAAGCAAAGTTCAAAGTCATGGTACATTCAGTGTCAACACAAAAGAGGGCGTGTGGAGGGCAGCCATTACCTCCTGAAAGTTATGCTGGGTGAACTTATCAGCAATACGCAGCAGCTCTCTGCAGGAGTGTGTGTCGGCGAAGGCCCTGATCCCCAAGCAGTTGGAGGGGTCCAGTTGGCGCTTAAGGAATTCACAACAGGCTTCCTGAATCTCTGCCAGCTGCAGTAAGCAGGCCGCGGGCAGCAAGGTCTGCACATTTCCCTCCTCCACAGTCACCTGCAGGACACCACACAACATACGCCAGCTGGTTTAAAGTTTAATATTGAACTTCAATCCCAGCATTAACATCAAAAATGAACACAGCTCTAATATTGAACATACAGTAACTGAAATGCATACCTGCGAGGTGTAGGCGAAGTCGATGAGCAGCTCCATGGCTCGCTCATCAATATCCCGGATGACGACTTCCGTCTGCCGGCTCTCGGCCAGTTCCCCCGTGAACATGGCTCTGAAATAGGGGCTGCAGGCGGACAGGATCACACGGTGCGCATAAATCTTCTTGGCTCCCACCACCAGAACCACATCGCACAGCTCTCGATGCTTGCGGAGCAGGTTGATGACCTCCAGGGTCTGCCGAGGATGCTTGTCCGAGACATAGGGCATCCTGGCAGGCTGGGGCACGCCCTCTGGGAGCTTGTTGGGGTCACCCAGGGTGCAACGACTTGTGATATCCATTCCTGTGGTATCAAGACGTGCACTGGTACCCCTTATAAACAACACAAAAAAATTATAGTTTGATTCTCAAGTCAGTTTAAACTGAAGTATCTGCTAACTATTGTGATGCACTGAAACTGCTTCTCAAACAAGAACAAA
The DNA here is from genome assembly GCA_023566225.1 of Romanogobio albipinnatus. Taxonomy (NCBI): domain Eukaryota; kingdom Metazoa; phylum Chordata; class Actinopteri; order Cypriniformes; family Gobionidae; genus Romanogobio; species Romanogobio albipinnatus. The sequence goes on from CM042244.1 coordinate 3,014,164, forward strand.
TGTAGGGCAGGAATTGATTGGATTGTTGTGGTTTCTATCGCTGTGATCTCATGTGAATGACCATTTGTCCCGCCCTCACCACAATGAACACAATCGAGAAGAAATGTCATTGCAAGAGGGAGGGGAAGAAGTTTTGATAAAAGATTAGGAGGGCACATTCATTTTAAACAAAATAATATACCATAATAAAGAATATGATTTCATGGTGACTTTAAAGGAATAGTTCAGCCAAAAATTAACATTAGCCCATGATTTACTCTCCCTCAAGTCATCCTAGGTGTGTATGACATTCTTCGTTCAGACGAACACAATCAGAGTTATATTAAAAATGTTTTTAGATGCACTTTTATAAAGGATAGATGCACTTTTATGATGAGTGGATGCTCTTTTATGATGGATAGATGCACTTTTATGATGAGTGGATGGTCTTTTATGATGGATAGATGCACTTTTATGATGGACAGATGCACTTTTATGATGGATAGACGCACTTTTATGATGGATAGATGCACTTGTATGATGGATAGATGCTCTTTTATGATGGACAGACGCACTTTGATGATGGATAGATGCACTTTTATGGACCTCAAAACAGAAACAGTCATTCACTGCCATTATAAAGCTTGGAAGAGCCAGGACATTTTTAATATAACTCAGATTGTGTTCGTCTGAAAGAAGGGTTAGTAAAATCATGCGCTAATTTTCTTTTTTTGGTGAACTACCCCTTTAAATACTTCCCTAATATAAGAAGTCGTTAAAAGATTGAAATCCGTACTTAAAATACATTCAGAACATGCCAAAAGGATTGCAAGCGCATGAGCAATCTGAACATTGCTAACAAAAATAATGAGTTACCTTAAAAATTATTACCTAGAGATCCAGAGTTTGAACTCTATATGCAAACAAGTTTGAAAACAGCATGACTAGCAACACGACAGCAACACACACCCATAGCAAACATCACACAAATTCAATGACTCTGATGAACATCCCATAACAATTAAATACATGTACGTATTATATATCGATATTTAACTGCAGTGCCTTCTGTCTAAAAGCTATTTAATTAATGGGATTGCTCTTTTATGATGATAGATGCACTTTTATGATTAATAGATGCTCTTTTATGATGATAGATGCACTTTTATGATTAATAGATGCTCTTTTATGATGATAGATGCACTTTTATGATTAATAGATGCTCTTGGATGCTCTTTTATGATGGATAGATGCTCTTTTATGATGGATAGATGCACTTTTATGATGAATAGATGCTCTTTTAATGATGGATAGATGCACTTTTATGATGGATAGATGCACTTTTATGATGATAGATGCACTTTTATGATGATAGATGCACTTTTATGATGGATAGATGCACTTTTATGATGATAGATGCACTTTTATGATTAATAGATGCACTTTTATGATGAATAGATGATCTTTTATGATGGATAGATGCACTTTTAAGATGATAGATGCACTTTTATGATGAATAGATGGTCTTTTATGATGGATAAATGCACTTTTATGATGATAGATGCACTTTTATGATGAATAGATGCACTTTTATGATGATAGATGCACTTTTATGATGGACAGATGCTCTTTTATGATTGATAGATGCTCTTTTATGATGGACAGATGCACTTTTATGATGGACAGATGCACTTTTATGATGGACAGATGCACTTTTATGATGAATAGATGGTCTTTTATGATGGATAAATGCACTTTTATGATGGACAGATGCACTTTTATGATGAATAGATGCTCTTTTATGATGGATAAATGCACTTTTATGATGGACAGATGCACTTTTATGATGATAGATGCACTTTTATGATGGATAGATGCACTTTTATGATGATAGATGCTCTTTTATGATGGATAGATGCTCTTTTATGATGGATAGATGCACTTTTATGATGAATAGATGCTCTTTTATGGACTTCAAAAACAGACCAACATTCACTGTCATTATAAAGTGTTATAAGAGCCAGGACATTTTTAATATAACTCTGATTGTGTTCGTCTGAAAGAAGAATGTCACACACACACCAGGGGTTCTCAACCCTGGTCCTCGAGGCCCAGTCCTGCAGAGTTCAGCTCCAACCCTAATCAAACACACCTGACCCAGCTGATTAAGCTCTTCAGGATCACAGGCAGGTGAGTTAGATCAGGGTTGGAGGGACCAGGGTGGAGAAGGATGGGCTAATTTTCATTTGTGGCTGAACTATCCCTTTAATTAAGCTTAATCATAATTCATAATCATAATAACTTCTACTCATGTGGGTTAACTGGTTGCTTTGAAGAGTGAAGTGATGAATTAAGACAGAAAAGTGACTTAAATCAGGCAAATATACACACAAACTGACATGACATTTAAAAATATGGAATATTGTTCTAGTCATGTTGATAACCAATGTGACAGGGCCCAGTGTCCCTAAAGCAACCCTCGCAGATGCAGTCTCCTTAAGGCAGAACTACGACACTAATTGTTGTTTTAATACACATAAGGTCACAGTTTTGAGTATATCTGTGGGCGAGACTGCTATCGGAGGCTAGCTCTAGCTTAGCTTTAGCAAGTGCTGTCCTGTTTTAGCAGTTTCAAATGTGGCGATACTCATTGTAGACACAATGGCAAAATAGGCGTCTTTCCCTCACCTTATTTGTCCATTTAATCGATCCAGATTGAACTTTAAGTCGTCGAGATTTAGCCAGATAATATCAAGACAACCGCTCGGTTTACGGGACACCATCCACTTTATTTTATATTTTCCCGAGGAGTTTCCTGACAGGGACCGGAAGTCGATTTTTCAAAATACAAGTCCTGTGTCTCACAGATTACGGTACCAGAAGTGACAGAAGATACTTTTTATTTATTAAGGGTATTTTTAACCTATATATATATATATTAGGGCTGTCAAAAGATTAATCACGATTAATCAAATCCAAAATAAAAGTGTGTGTCTATATAATATATTTGTGTGTACTCTGTATAATTATTATGTTTATATAAATATTCATGTATATATTTAAGAAATATTTACATGTATATACTGTATACATTTATATAATTTATATTATATATAAATATAAATATTTTATATATAAATATAATACATTTTTCTTAAATATATACATGCTTGTGTGTGTTTTTATATATAAATAATAATTATACACAGTTCACACACATATATTATGTAAACACAAACTTTTATTTTGGATGTGATTAATCGTGATTTATCTTTTGACAGCCCTAATATATATACAAATACATCAACTGGATAATTTACTTTAAATAAATTCGTAATCTCGTGTTACCCGCTATATTTGATGTAAACAAGAGTTTGAGGTTTTGGAAATTGTCTGGGAATGTTCATCATGTCGATGTTTTTTATTAAATAAAAGTAAAACTATTAAACAATATTTTTGTTAATTAAAAAAAAAAAGTGACATGAAATCTAAATATTAGATGAAAAACTTAAACATAAAAACTAATGTTACCTTGGGAAACTAACTGAAATAAAACGAGTTAATTCAAAATATTAATAAATACCATAATAATACAGTAAAAAATAATAAAATAGCACTGCGTCACGTGTAGTGTTTTCAGAGTGTTAGCAAAGACATATTTGACATATAAGAGGACTTTTGGGTCGATTAATTGAATATTTATTTGTATCTATTTGAAAAAGCGAAATTAATTTACATGTAGTCAAAAAAATTACATTGGTGTCAGTGCAAAATCAGATGTCATTAGTTATTATTGTTGCTGAAATTCCGTGTGAAAGGACATTTATATTTGGACATATTAATCTGAAACGTCTGTTAAGCTGCGTTATGACATTAAAGGGGGGGGGGGGGTGTAATGCTATTTCATGCATTCTGACTTATTGACACTGTTAAAGAGTTGATTCTCATGATAAACATGGACAACATTTAAAAAAATGAATTGGACGAATGACGGAGTATTTCTGTGCCAAATACACTCCTTCAGGATTCAATCAAGTTTCGTAAAGTTTTTTCGAGTCGAGTATGGCCCTGTGTGATGTCATAAAGGGCGGAACTCCTTATATGGGCACTTCTCCCGGATGAGCACACACACACTAGGGTGACCAGACGGGACAGTCCCGAAATCTAAACTGTTGTCCCGAATCCCGAATCTGGCCCTAATTGTCCCGTAAATTATACTAAAGCAAAATCTTGAGTAGTTATTGTCCGATAAACATTAAAAACTTTTTCCGGAGGTTGAGTCGTCCTGCAACCAGCCCCCGCCGGCTGCTCATTGGCTGCAGCATCTTTTTTCTAAGTTAAAAAAAAATACTGGCTAGGCTCAAATTCAGATATGCATTGATAAGCTAATTGTCATTCATTCTGTTGGCATGGCTGGTGTAGCTTGAACCCCAACACGCTGCTAAAAAGCAAAAACGCCTCTGCAGGAACCGGAGGAGTGGGGGGGGGGGGGGGCATCCATGGATCGCCACAGCCTTAAGCGATGAAACTAAAGACAATACCACCTTTTTGTCCCCTTTTTGTTTCAAGCCTTGATGAGGAGAGCGCACGTTTCTGCAGCCGCGAGGAGGACAGTGATGCTCGCGTAAAGAAGTGATTTATTGTTCGTGGAACTGTGTACAAAAAATACTTCACTACACAATTATTTCGTTATTTTCGTTTAAGCTTATTAGCGTTAGGCTATACAGAAAGGTCTGATTTACGCACTGTTACTTACAATGGTCATTGTGGTTGTTTTTCTTTTCACAATGACATTTGAGTTCATGATTTTAATGTTGTTTTTTTGTGGCAGACTAAAGACAGACTGTTGATCCCTGTCCCTGTCCCCCAACCCCTGTGTGTGTGTGTGTGTGTGTGTGTGTGTGTGTGTGTGTGTGTGTGTGTGTGTGTGTGTGTGTGTGTGTGTGTGTGTGTGTGTGTGTGTGTGTGTGTGTGTGTGTGTGTGTGTGTGTGTGTGTGTGTGTGTGTGTGTGTGTGTGAGGGAAAGATCACCTTGTTCAGCTTCACAAATAACCCAGCGTTAAGGGAACAGTGGATGCAGTTTGTGTTTCCGGAGTTCTGCAAGTGTGTGTGTGTGTGTGTGTGCATGTGTGTTCAAATGTGTGTGTTTTGTTGGCAATCAGTGCGCAAGAGCATATAATGTGAACAACACCAACGTGTGTGTGTGTGTGTGTGTGTGTGTGTGTGTGTGTGTGTGTGACTCTTTAGCTCCGCCCACTGCACGCCTCCACGAGCTCGGCTGTGTTCAGAGAGAATCGGTGCAGTGTATCTGTCTTTTATAAATCTGATAAACTCAAGACTCTTGGGAGATATGAAGGATCAACACTACTCTATAGATACTCAAGACTAACACTGTGTGTGTTATCACCTCTTTAATATAAGATTGTGTATTTTGTTTGTGTCTGTTTTTAAGGTGTGTAGTTTTCTGACAAAGACATTCTAGACGAGACTCATGAGCTTACATTCTTCCACTGTTTACTGGAATGCTCTCAGACAGGTTTACAAGTCTCTCTCTCTCTCTCTCTCTCTCTCTCTCTCTCTCTCTCTCTCCCTCTCCCCTCCCCTCGCTTCCCTCTCCTGCGGTCTCTCTCTTTCTCTCCCCTGTTTCTGTTCAGTGGCATGTTTTATTATACTCTTTTGTCGAGTGTTTTACTTTGTGCATTGGTGGCCCCCGAGTTGAACCATAGGAGGCAGTGCTCTGGAGCCTGATGTGGGGGGAAACAACACCACTAATAGAGGTAAACAAGACCTTCTCAATGGACACAGCATTAATCAGCCTGAACTCTGCAAACACCATACACTCAGCTGCAGCAAAATATGATTTATGCTGTGTATAAAATATGATTTATTTAAATATTCACATTGCAAAAGAGGTTTAACATTCTCACTTTCATCAAACAGTGTCTCATACAGTTGTGAAAACATGCAAAAAGGATCCTCCCCTTCCCCAAACATCCAGACTTGCTTTGTAGAGCCAGCGGTACGCCTGGAGTCCTGAGGTGTGAGGACGGGACCAGGAATAGTGTGTCCCAGCATCAAATAGCCTCATAGCAAAGACATCGGCTCGCTCTTCTTTGCCTTACAACCATAAAACATGTGTCACTACACATAGGGAAAACACTGGACGTCAAAGCACACCGGAAAAAGAGCTCTCGGCTACTCTGAGATTGATATCACAAGGTCTGTTTCTCCCAAAAAAAATGTGTCCCCCTCCCTTCCTTTCCCCCCCTCCTGGGAAAACAGCGACAACAAATTAGCCTTCTTTTATGTCAGAGCCTAAGGACGACACTTGGACAGCCCTGAGATTGTCCGCCCGAGTTCCCATGAACCTCACTAACCTTCTCTTTCAGTGCAGAAGGAAGCGGCCATTGTACCAGCACCTGTTTCTGTGGAAATTGGTGAAATGATGGCTTTGTTAGGCATTGCCCAGGCAACCAGGAGAAAAGAGCATGAGGGTGAGCGGGAGGAGGAGGAGGAGGTGGGGCCGATGAGGTTTGGGGCGGGGGGGAGGGGCCACTGGACCTGAGGGCCCACTCTTGAGGAGTTATAATTGGGCAAAGGATTTTTGTTCCATGTATATAGTGTGCTTATATGCTAAGGCCCTGACTACGTTATACAGGCGCATTCAAGATATCAGAGAAATAAGAAATCAGTTTTTTTAAAGAAATTAATACTTTTATTTAGGAAGGGTGCATTGCACCTACACTGTAAAAAGAAAAAGTTGAGAAAACTTAAAAGTTTAAGTCCACCAGAAAACATTTTTGAGTTTTCTCAACTTAGGGTCAATTAGTTGCACAAACTTTTTTCATGTTAATAGTTGAATAACCTTTAAAAGCGGAATTTGTCATAGAAAACACAAGTTGGATTATTCACAGTGTCGATGTAAAAAATTATAGGATCAATAAGTTATGACAACATATGTTTTTAAGTTCATTTAACTCAAAATCAAAATAAGTTAAGCAATTTCAACTTTTTAATTTAAGTTATTCAAGATTCAACTCAAAATTGTAAGTCAGTTGAATGTAAATTGTAATATAGTGAGTTGAAATGAACTTGTACACGGTAAAAAAATAGTTGGTTTAACTTAAAAAAGTAAGTAACCTGGTTGCCTTAAAATGTTTAGTTCATTGAAATTAAAAATTTGAGTTAATACAATGAAGGAAATTGGTTTAATAAATAGAAACTCAATATTATTGTATCTGAACCACATAAATAAAATTAAAAAAAATGTAAAACACACAATCACACAATATGCTTACAAAATATTTTAATATTGTCGATTCTCAAATGTTCAGTGTTAACTCAAATTTTTAATTTCAATTAACTCAATTTTAAGGCAACCAGGTAACTTTTTAAATATTATTTTTAGTGTATCAAAAGTGACAAAACAGACATTTCTAATGTTACAAAAGATGTCTTCTTCAAATCAAAGAATCCTGAAACTAAATCCTAAAATGTATCACGGTTTCCTATAGACTATGCCACAATTTTACAGTTACTTACCGCAAAAAAGCCCAGTAAAATACAGTTTATATGATTTACGGTAAGCTGGAAATGGGAAGTTACAGTAACTTACTGACAATAGTGCTGCCAGTAAGTTACCGCAAAAATACAATAAAATGCCTAACAGTGTAGTTGTAACGGACTGCTCCGAGAGACAAAGGCTGAGAATCCAAACGCAGCTTTATTAAAGGGAAATCCACACTCGTAGTCAATAAACAGGCAATAACAGGTAATCAATCCAATCAGGCAAACAAGACAGGAGAGACAGGCAAACGCGTAATCCACGGAACAGGGAAGTAATCCAAACGCTCAGAAATGCAGTCTTACGACAAACCAGACCACAAGAAAATGCTCTCGCTTTAACTCAGAAACAGCGTTCCTTACATCACGACTTAACAATAGGCTGAGGTAATGAGGTAAATGAGACACAGGTGCAAACAGTGAGTGCTGATGAGTCTGGGCAAAGGATTGTGGGAGATGTAGTCCTTGATGGAGTGACAGTCTGGGGTGGAGTGCCCTCTGGTGGTGATCGTGACTGTATTAAAGGGTAACTTCAGCGATTTAGCATTAAGCTTTGTATCAGTAGAAACCCGGTAGTATTTTTGAATTATGGTACTTTCCCCGCTCATATCCCCCTGAGACGAGAGAATTATGCAAAAGAAAATCCTCCGATGACGCAAATATCGTCGATTTTTGGCCAGTTGTTCAAAGGTAAACTGATGGGATTTTGGTTATCAGATTGGATCAAATCTTGAAAATGGGTTGTTCTAAAGGAAAAAGGGATTCTGAAATCAGATTAGATCACGGAATCCAATCCTAGTTTTAATCTGGATCAAACCTTCAGTTTGCGTTGTTCAAAACTTGTCAGTAGGATTTGGATAACTTTGATCCAAAAAAACAGGATCATCCTGATCCCAACAGGGGGTAGGATTTCAAGGTGGATTCCAGGAAGAAAATGTAGTAAAACTTTAAAACTGGTCAAAAAATACAACATTTGTATCATATAATACACAAACATATATTATTTTATTTTGCTCTTGATGAGCTAGGCTAATTGTTAAAGTAATAACTTAGAAGTAGACATATAGACATAGGCTTTCAGTAGCCTACAGTCAAAGTAAAAAAAGATTTAGTCGCCATAACATAATCCCCAAACAGCTGTAAATATCAAACAAAAATATTATACTACATTTAAAGTGTTTTTTTGTATCACTTATAAGACTTTTTACTTCTTATCAATTATAAGAGATGAACCAGTCAAAAGGTTTCTCGGGTGAACGCTACGCGAAACTTTTCTGAGAGAACGTAAAAGCATTTTAAGTTTTTTTTTCCCCAACTCATATTTTTCCCATCACATGTCCCTTCAGGGGCTCCGTAGGGCACTAGTAATCCAGATTTGGTAATTCTGAAAAGGTGTGTATCTGGATCGGGGTGATCTAATCCAATTTTGCTTTGAAAAGCCGGCACAAAAGTAAGATGGATTACCTGATCCTGGATAACAAAACATGGGATTTCAAAATCCAGATAATTTTGATCCAGATTAAATGTTTTGAACAGATCACAGGAGCTGTTCTGCATGTTCTCAACCCGCCCATAGGGGAGGATCTCACTCACAGAATGTAAATGCGCACGGCTCGGCCTCGGGCATTAATAACGGAGCGGTGCGGAGAAAGTGAGTATTTCAACTTTTCAATGAATTCCTATGAAAGTTAAGCTTCCATATGCGATCGGATAACGTGCCAGACTGGACACACGCTTACCTCAGCTCTGCTCAGCTCAGCTCTCGGGATGAATGAGATCTGACTCCTGCTGCGTCTGTGACGTGACTTTCGTTCGGCTCACTCACACTTTATTGAAAAGACACGTTCAGTTTTTAATTGTAGTGTCTGTTCTCTAACCGAACACAATTATTTTATTACTATGAATATCAAAACGACGTTTGTGCCGCGGTGGACAAGTGATAACCAGTAGCCGTGGCTTTGGGAGTGGCCTCGTAGGGGAAGCAAGTGCATTCTGGGAGTTGTAGTCTTTCATCCACATGAGACAAAAATACATTTTCTGTCTTTTCTCAGTCTAGAAGGCACCAAATTAAAAAATAATTTCACATTTCTACTGCATAAATGACCCAGTTTAAATTCACATTCATCTTCCCAGCGCTGAAGTGCCCCTTTAAGCAGCACAACTTTTTTTTTTTTTTATGTTTATATCATTAACAATAATAAGAAATGTTTATCATCACATCAGCGTTGATTTCTGAAGGATCATGTGACGCTGAAGACACTGAAAACTCAGCTTTGCCATATAGTAATAAATGATATATTTAAAATATATTAAAATGGAAAACACTTATATGGTAAATTGCAATAAAATTTCACAATAGTACTATTTTACTGTATTTGTGATCAAATAAATGCAGGCTTTGGGGAGCATAAGAGACTTCTGAAAATGCCACCATAGGAATAAATTACAACTTAAAATGTATTAAAATATAAAACAATTGTATTTTTTTATCACAATATTACTGCCTTTATTGTATTTCATATCAAATAAATGCCCTTGTGCATGTAAAAACACACCCCAAACTTACAAAATGGTAGTGTGTGTATGTGTCCATTATACTTGAGCGTTTAAAAAGTTAAAGGTGCAGTGTGTAGTATTTATGAGGATCTATTGACAGAAATGCAATATAATATACATAACTATGTTTTCAGCGGAGTATAAAGACCGTTATGTGTTTATTATCTTAGAATGAGGCGTTTCTATCTACACACACCGCGGGTCTCTTACAGTGAAGCCGCCATTTTGTGCCGCCATGTTTCTACAGTGGCCCTAAATGGACAAACTTCTCTACAGAGCGCTAGTCACTCTCTGCTCTCTCAGACAATGACATTTTTGTCCTGTGCTGACCACCGTATCTTCTCTATGTGCTTTGTAAGGGAGGGGCGAGCGGTGGGTGATTGCAATTCACAACCTCACCACTAGATGCCACTAAAATTCACACACTGCACCTTTAAACTAAATTTTGGTGTAGTCAATCAAACAAGGCTGACGTGAGCGCTTCACTGCGGCTGGTTGCTTCAGAGCCACAGGAGATGCTAAAAACAATTAATGTTAGATGATATAATAGTTTAAAAGTATTTAAATAAAAAGTAAATACACAAATGATATTATTCACACTTAAAAATCACTAGATAATGTTCATTCAAATAGTTAAATTTTTAAATGTGATATTTATATTTCTTTAATATGTCCCCGCACATCCCTGAACCTTGAGTTCACTATAGATCATAACAGAGAGGAGAGATTATTATTTCTAGTGAAGGCAGAATATGTGAAGCGTCTGGAGCATCGTCTGAGTCTCCCACCAGAGGGCAATCATTAATCAGGAGTCAGCGCTGAATGAGCAATGATGGGAAACCAGGCTCATTATGCTGAATGCCAGAGGATCTTCAGGCTTCACAGCTATATATATAAATATATTGAAATGTCATTTATTCCTGTGGATTTCAGCATCATTCCTCCAGTCTTCAATGTCACATGATCCTTCAGAAATCACTCTAATATGAGGATTTATTATTATCAATGTTCAAAACAGTTGTGCTGCCTAATATATTTTCACGAAAACTGCGATGCATTTTTGTTTTCAGGATTCTTTGAACACTGTGGCATTGCAGGACCACAATCTGTCTATTTATTTATTAAACTTAAGTGTAAACTGTTTGTATGCATTTTTTGATCACTTAGTGTTTTATAGTATATACATACAGTATGAGCACAAAACCAGTCGTGCGTCTATGGGTCAAAATTTTCCATTTTTCTTTTATTCCAAAAATCATTAGGATATTAATGTTCCATGAAGATATTTTGTCAATTTCCAACCGTAAAAATATCAAAAATGTATTTTTAGTACACTGTAAAAAAAATATTTAAAAAGTAAGTTACCTGCATGGTTGCCTTAAAATTTGGAGTTCATTGAAATTAAAATTTTTAGTTAATACACTGAACATTTGAGAATCGATATCACCCATTATTAAAAGATTTTGCAAGCATATTGCGTAATTGTGTGTTTTATTTATGTGAAACATGCCAAATTGTGCTATTTTCATGATTTATCACATTTTTTTAAATGATGTGGTTCAGATACAATAATATTTTGAGTTTCTATTTCTTAAACCAATTTCTTTCATTGTATTAACTTAATTTTTTAATTTCAATGAAATCAAAATGTCTAAGGCAAGCAGGTTACTTACTTTTTTAAGTTAAACCAACTATATTTTTTACAGTGTAGTAACATGCATTGCTAAGGACTTCATTTGGACAACTTTAAAGGAGATTTTCTCAATATTTAGATTATTTTGCACCCTTTTCAAATACTGTCCTATCCTAACAAACCATACATCAATGGAGAGATGATTTATTCAGCTGAAGATCATCTATAAATCTCAATTTCAAAAAATGACCAGGGTCACATATATGTATGTCTGTACTGTCACTTTTGATCAATTGAACGCATTCTTGCTTAATAAAAATGTATTATTTTATTTTGAATAGTAGCCTAGTGTAGATATTGTGTGTACACACAATGTATATGACCTTATGTGGACAACCAGGCTGTAGAGCATAACTTGCCTTTAATTCTGAATAAAACTACTTTTAATAAGATATGGTCAGACAGAGAGAGCGGCATCAGTACGGTCAGGTCTGGAAAGTCCCAACCGCTTCACTCAATCCGAGCAAATCCACCTTCCTGAACTGACCACATTTGAGCCATTGATTGGCTGACCATTTCCACTAATGACAGCCCTCGGTCTGAGCATAATCAGTGGAAGCTCCATCTGCTCCTCAGTTTGAAGACGGAAACTGGTCATGATTCGTTGAATTATCAGGAACCATTTAGTAACCCACAAAAAGTATATTTAACTTGTACAAAAATATAAACGCAGCCCTAGGTGGACAATAACACACACATATGATACCTCATATCTTTCTCTTGGGGATGATTTGTGGACTGTACATGTGGTCAGTTAAAGCAAATAATATATTTTACAGACTCACTCTGGTGTTTATACTGCATAAGAACTTGGCATTCACACACACACACACACACACACACACACACACACACACACACACACACACACACACACACACACACACACACACACATACAGTCAAACCAAAAATGATTCAGACACCAGATATCATTTTTTTACTAGTGTGTGCAGGACAGGGGATGGTGCACTGAATTGGGGTGGTCTTTGTGTCACTCCCATTGGCATTAAGCGAGGTGATGGGAGTGCTGTTGGCATGCCAGCTGCCAAGCAAACCCACTGCACCCTTCTCTCATTCCCATGCGTCCATTCAAGAAAGAAAGAGAGACAGAGACAAACAGAGCGAGACAGAGATAGTCCAGACAGAGTTTTCACAGATCCAAGCAGAGACAACTAAGGAAACCTGTTTGAAAACATTATTGTTATAAACACAAAAATTAAACACTATATTGCCAAAAGTATTGGGACGCCCCTCCAAATCAGGTGTTCAACCCCTTCATGGCCACAGGTGTGTAACTCAAGCACTAGGCCTGCAGACGCTTCTACACACATCAGTGAGAGAATGGGCCGCTCTCAGGAGCTCAGAGAACTCAAGCGTGGGGCCGTGATCGCTGGACACCTGTGCAATAAGTCCATTCGGGACATTTCCTCACTACTAAATATTCCACGCTCAACTGTTAGTGGTGTTATAACAAAGTGGAAGCGATTGGGAACAACAGCAACTCAGCCACGAAGTGAAATCACAGAGCGGGGTCAGCGCATGCTGAGGGTCACAGAAGTCGCCAACTTTCTGTAGAGTCAAGAGCTCCAGACCTCCAAACTTCTGCGGCCTTCAGATGAGCTCAAGAACAGTGTGTAGAGCTTCAGGGAATGGGTTTCCATGGCCGAGCAGCTGATCCAAGCCTTACATCACCAAGCGTGGGATGCAGTGGGGTAAAGCGCGCCGCCACTGGACTCTAGAGCAGTGAGACGTGTTCTCTGAGTGACCAATCACGCTTCTCTGTCCGGCAATCCCATGGACGAGTCTGGGTTTGGCGGTTGCCAGGAGAACGGGACTTGCCTGACTGCATTGTGCCAAGTGTAAAGTTTGGTGGAGGGAGGATTATGGGGTTGTTTTTCAGGGGTTAGCCCCTTAGTTCCAGTGAAAGGAACTCTTAATGCTTCACCAAGACATTTTGGACAATTTCATGCTCCCAACTTTGTGGGAACAGTTTGGGGACGGCCCCTTCCTGTCCCAGCATGACTGCGCTCCAGTGCACAAAGCTTCGCTCCATAAAGACACGGATGAGCGAGTTTGGTGTGGAGGAACTTGAGTCCTGACCTCAACCCGATAGAACACCTTTGGGATGAATTAGAGCGGAGACTGAGAGCCAGGCCTTCTCGTCCAACATCACAAATGCGCTTCTAGAAGATTTCCCATAAACACACTCCTAAACCTTGAGGAAAGCCTTCCCAGAAGAGCTGAAGCTGTTAGAGCTGCAAAGGGTGGGCCGACTCCATATTAAACCCTACGGATTGAGAATGGGAAGCTCATGTGCATGTAAACGCAGGCGTCCCAAAACTTTTGGCAATATAGTGTAGTTCACCCAAAAAATGAAGATCAACCTCATGCCGATCCGAATCATTTGACTTTCTTTCTTCCGTGGAACATGAAAGATTATGTTTTAAGAAAAGTCATTCTTTCCAAATATCTTCTTGTTCGGCACTCGAAAGTCATACAGGTTTGGAAAGACATTAGTTTTCATTTTAAGCTAAATTGAAATGCTACCATCAGTATTCTCTTGTCAAAATCAATCGAGTCCACTCTAAAATCGTCTAACAGTCATGCATGAACCTATGTGTGCTTGTCATTGACTAAGAGACTTTAAAATACAGCTCGGGAATGACCGCATGCTTATAAAAGCCACTAAACGTGTCCTCACAACTGTCATGCGTGTGTTATTTATAACTGTACAGCACTACCACCTTCCTTTAAGCCCAAGACAGATGGAAAAAGACTATATGGGGTAGAAGTTGTCAGACATACAGTAAGCCATCGTTTGTTCATCCGGAGACAGCATAAAGCACCCCATGCGTAGGAGAGGACCATTATTCCAGGGAGTGGAAGAAAAGATGGTTCCAGCTGCGTACACACACCTACACAGAACACATGTGCACATTCACACACACCGAGAGGGCTGAAACACATGCCTGATTCTGTGCTGGAGTATGGTGTGTGTGTGTGTGTGTGAGGGGGCTAGTTAAGAATGATTTATTTCCGTGCGGGGATTCACAGGATGGCTCCAGTTCAACCGATTTCCCAGAGTGAGCGGAAGCTGCTGGCCATAGTAGGCAGGAATTCTCATCCCCTCGGGCCCCTCCTCAGTCCCTCGGGCAGACCCTTGAACCTGGACACGGCCGGCTTCTCATGCAATTCGCAAAGTGTCCACAAAGTGGCGCTGTGCAAAAAGAAAATAGCAAAATTGCTACAGAAGCAGTTGTACAAGATGCTTCATTGCAACTTGGCAAATTGTCCTCTTTTTTGTATAATAAAAGTCTCCTAATTCACACAATTGCTTCCACACATTTTATGGTGTTGCTTTTACAGTCTCAATGGGACTTTCTTACTTTTCCATACGTGCAAGCACATCTGTTTGTGTGCATGAAGAGACACAAAAATGTATATATTCTTCCTAAAATACAAGCATCTCAAACGAAAAAGCTTACTTTTGAGTATTTTACATATCCAAAAGAATAAGTGCACAATTGAATAGACACAGACATCTATATATTCTTCCTAAAATAAAGTACACTCTAAAAATGCTGGGTTTAAAATAACCCAAGTTGGGTTAAAATGGACTAACCCAGCAATTGGGTTGTTTTTACCCAGTGGTTGGGTTAAATGTTTGCTTAAAACAACCCAACCCCTGGGTTAAAACAACCCAATTGCTGGGTTAAAGCAACCCAACCCCTGGGTTAAAACAACCCAATCGTTAATCGTTGGGTTAAAACAACCCAATTGCTGGGTTAAGCCATTTTCAACCCAACTTGGGTTATTTTAAACCCAGCATTTTTTAGAGTTATAACACGGATCTCAAATGAAAAAAAAACTTTCCTTTGAGTATTTTACACATCTAAAAGAATAAGTGCACAATTGAATAGACACAGACATCTATATATTCTTCCTAAAATAAAGTACACTCTAAAAAATGCTGGGTTAAAAATAACCCAAGTTGGGTTAAAAATGGACTAACCCAGCAATTGGGTTGTTTTAACCCAGTGGTTGGGTTAAATGTTTGCTTAAAACAACCCAATTGCTGGGTTAAAACAACCCAATCGTTGGGTTAAAACAACCCAACCCCTGGGATAAAACAACACAATTGCTGGGTTAAAACAACCCAACCCCTGGGATAAAACAACCCAATTGCTGGGTTAAAACAACCCAACCTCTGGGATAAAACAACCCAATTGCTGGGTTAAAACAACCCAACCCCTGGGATAAAACAACCCAATTGCTGGGTTAAAACAACTCAACCCCTGGGTTAAAACAACCCAATTGCTGGGTTAAAACAACCCAACCTCTGGGATAAAACAACCCAATTGCTGGGTTAAAACAACCCAACCCCTGGGATAAAACAAC
The DNA here is from genome assembly GCA_023566225.1 of Romanogobio albipinnatus. NCBI lineage: Eukaryota > Metazoa > Chordata > Actinopteri > Cypriniformes > Gobionidae > Romanogobio > Romanogobio albipinnatus. Next base: position 3,030,355 of record CM042244.1, read on the forward strand.
CCAATTGCTGGGTTAAAACAACCCAACCTCTGGGATAAAACAACCCAATTGCTGGGTTAAAACAACCCAACCCCTGGGATAAAACAACCCAATTGCTGGGTTAAAACAACTCAACCCCTGGGTTAAAACAACCCAATTGCTGGGTTAAAACAACCCAACCCCATGGGATAAAACAACCCAATTGCTGGGATAAAACAACCCAATTGCTGGGATAAAACAAACCAATTGCTGGGTTAAAACAACCCAACCCCTGGGATAAAACAACCCAATTGCTGGGTTAAAACAACCCAACCCCTGGGTTAAAACAAACCAATTGCTGGGTTAAAACAACCCAACCCCTGGGAAAAAAACAACCCAATTGCTGGGTTAAAACAACCCAACCCCTGGGATAAAACAACCCAACCCCTGGGATAAAACAACCCAATTGTTGGGTTAGTCCATTTTCAACCCAACTTGGGTTATTTTTAACCCAGCATTTTTTAGAGTGTAACACGGATCTCAAACTAAACAAAACTTTCCTTTGAGTATTTCAAATATCTAAAAGAATAAGTGCACAATTGTACAGTAAGTGCTAAAACAGATGCTTTTTTTAATTGCGTGTGTGTGTGTGTGTGTGTGTGTGTGTGTGTGTGTGTGTGTGTGTGTGTGTGTGTGTGTGTGTGTGTGTGTGTGTGTGTGTGTGTGTGTGTGTGTGTGTGTGTGTGTGTGTGTGTGTGTGTGTGTGTGTGTGTGTGTGTGTGTGTGTGTGTGTAAAGTTTGGTAATAAAGTTATGAGACTCACATGTGCAGACATCCTCCCTCCCTCCCACACACACAGACTCAGACATAGCTCTCTCTCTCTCTCTCTCTCTCTCTCTCTCTCTCTCTCTCTCTCTCTCTCTCTCTCTCTCTCTCTCTCCTGAACACACATGAGTAACCACACACAGGTAAAACAAGCAGGCGCACAGAAACACACCTTTACAAGACATCACCTCTCACTAGGTGCCGACAGGACCACACACACTGTCTCACACACAATGTTAGGAATGCTGTAAACATTTATTTCAACAGAAACCTAAATGGTTCCATCTCGAACCGTCTTCCGGGGCCATCTCACTGCACCTGAGCTCGATAATAAACACAAAGGTGCTCGACCACAGTGAACACATGAAAACATTGCCTGGGTGGCTCTACTACAGTTTGGGTCTGATTATTTTAAGACGTGCGTCATCCTGAGATGCTTTTCAAACATCACCCTGTGCGTTTACACTAAAGGAGAAGACGCATAAAAATAGCCTCATGTTTGCTCAGGTATATGTATAATAAAGAGATCTTTATTGAAGTGTGTGTTCAAATATCATTTTAAACACTGCATTGCTGTTGGAAGAGCACTATTTTGCTTAAAGCTGATGTGAAACCACATTCACAACTCATTTTATCTCCGTGTGAGGCATTTCAGAGTACGGACGAAACAACATAATCAATCGCATAATACATTTTATGTTAAGTTACACACTGTAAAAAAATCCTAATTTTACGGAAAATATCTCTAAATTGTTTACAGTATTTTCCTGTAATTTTGAATTATATTTAAAACTATGTAAAATTACAAACAATATCTGTAAATAAACAACTTGACTGTTATTTTAAGGATTATATCATTAATGACAAATCACAGTCATTCTCATTTTTATACAGAGATATTACTGTATTATTTATACAGTATTTTTCTGTTTTCTTAAATTACATACAAATGTATGTAAAATTACAAAACTAATCTGTAATAAAATATTTTGCTCATTATATTAAAGGTTTATGTCCATACTAACAATTTAACATTATTCTTTGTAACTTTAAAGTAAATCTTATTAGTTTCACTGTAAAAAAAAATTGTTAAAACATGTTAAATGACTGGCAAACAAAAACCGTAAAATTAAAGTAAAATATCTTAATTTAAACAAGGAAAAAATCTGTAAAATAACAGTGTTTTTCACTAAAACTTTTAATGTAATTTTCTGTAAAATTATTGTTTTTGAATTAAGATATTTTACTTTAATTTTATGGTTTTTGTGCAGTTATTATTTATTGGTATATGTGACCCTGGAGCACAAAACCAGTCGTGCGTCTCACGGGTAGCCAACAATACATTGTATGGGTCAAAATGATCAATTTCCCATCGTAAATATATCAAAAATGTATTATTATTAGTAATATGCATTGCTGAGGACTTCATTTGGACAACTTTAAAGGAGATTTTCTCAATATTTAGATTTTTTTGCACCCTCAGATTCCAGATTTTGTCCTATCATAACAAACCACACATCAATGGAAAGATTATTTATTCAGCTTCAGATGATGTATAAATCTCAATTTAAAAAAATGTACCCTTATGCCTGGTTTTGTGGTCCAGGGTCAGATATGATATATAGGCTAATGTCATCAGAAGGTTATTTCAAAGGAATGCATTTTAATTAAAGATTAAAGCCATTTTGTGTATTTGTAATATAGTAAATAGCTCTTCCTGTGGCTCAAACTATAGAGATTGGTACATCATTTGAATGCATTAATTCAGTTCAATTCCCATGTATTTGTACGGCACTTTTCACAATACATTTCAAAGCTGCTTTACAGAAAATTGCATGCGTCAAGTGATTTGTTATCAGAGGAGACTCTGTCCAAGTTATGGATTTCAGAAAACTACATACAAATCACACAGTTAGCTAACAATGCATTCATAAACAATGTAATAATTTAAGGCACAATCAATGGGCTAGATGATAAGATAAACTCTGTAGTTTGTTTTGGATGAAAAAAGGTCTGATAAATATAAATGTAAATGACCTGACAATAAGATGTGATGAAATGGAAGCATATTGTGATGTACATGCGGATGGTTATTGATTGTCTAGTGAGAGGTGGGCATTGAAATCAAAAGTGGAGGCAGATGAGAAGTCATTTTCACCGTAAGGTCCAGTTATGATATTTTGATTAAACATTACAACGTCAGGTTTTTGTTGTTATTTAAATGAAACATCCACAAATTTGTTTTTATTACAATAAAATCTATAACATGCATTAAAGGAAGGGGGGGATTAAAGGGATAGTTCACCCAAAAATAAAAATTCGCCTATGATTTACTCTCCCTCAAGGTGTGTATGACATTCTTCTTTCAGACGAGTAAAATCTGAGTTATATTAAAGCTGCTCTGGCTAATCCAAGCTTTATAATGGCAGTAATAGTTGCTCTGTTTTTGAAGTCCATAAAAAGTGCATCTGCCCATCATATAACTGCTCCACGCGGCTCCGGGTGTTAATAAAGGCCTTCTGAAGCGAATCGATGCGTTTGTGTGAGAAAAATATCCATATTTAAAAATGTATTTTATTTTTTTCTATGGCTCTGCATCAGCCGTCTCCGCGCCATCACTTCCGGAGAATAAGGTCAAAATACCGGCGCGATCATAGAAACATATACAGTACATGGCATACACATAAAACACATAAAACACTTTTTCAATGAAATTATTGTTAGGCTGCATTAACTAGGTCAGCCGGAACCGGGAACACTTCCCATAACACCTGATGTACTCGTGACATCATCAGAAGAATGGCATCTACGCTAATGCTAGTCTCTCTGTTTTATCCCGAGGTTTACTGCAGTCAGCCGGATCCGGGCCGGATCCAGATCAGATGGTGGACCTGCGCCCAGAGAAGACCAACACATGACCCTGAAGTGTCTGAGAGACCGTGATTAGACTCCCCCTAAAACTGCCTCATCGACACGGCATCCTCAATAAACCCGTCTCCAGCGCGATGACTCCGATTGTTCGAATATTGCACTTTAATAATTATTTAATCAACATCATCCTCAATAAACCCATCTCCAGCGCGATGACTCCGATCATTCGAATATTGCACTTTAATAATTATTTAATCAACATCATCCTCAATAAACCCATCTCCAGCGCGATGACTCCGATTGTTCGAATATTACAATTTAATAATACTTAAATCAATATGTCATCCGCAATAAACCCGTCTCCAGCGTGTTGCCTCCGGTCCTTCGAATATTCCGATCTATTATGACCTCTGACCTGTAAAGTTGCCAGAATAATAATAATAATAATAATAATAATAATAATAATACACTGTTTGTTAATTGGCCAGAGGAGAACTGGCACCCCACACTGAGCCTGGTTTCTCCCAAGGTTTATTTTTCTCCAGTAGGTCTCCTGATGGGGTTTTGGTTTCCTTGCCACTGTTGCCTTTGGCTTGACGTGCTCAGTTGGGGACACTAAATATTTCTAAATTTTTCAACTAAACATCTAAATAAATCTAATTATTATACTAAATTAACCATATAAACTAAATTACTAAATTATATATCTTTGATCTCGCCTGTATTTTGACTTTATTCACCGGAAGTTATGTCGCTGGGAATACTAGATGACATTCGTCTGATAAGAGGTAATAAAATAACAAAAATACTGTTGGGTTTCTCACAGAAACCGATGGTTTCGTGTCTTAAGACATCAATGTGTCGCCACGAGCTGCAGGGTTTAATAAGGATTCGTATGTCCATTGCTCTCATTCTCTAAAATATCCCCATTGACATCATTATACGACCATCACACTGTTAAAAATCTTCATTTGTGTTCTACTGAAGAAACAAGCACACCTACATCTCTGATGCCCTCGGGGTAAGCAGATGAACATTTCGTTTTTGGGAACTATCCCTTTAAGGGAACAGTGGTTGCAGTTTGTGTTTCCGGAGTTGTGCAAGTGTGTGTGTGTGTGTGTGTGTGTGTGTGTGTGTGTGTGTGTGTGTGTGTGTGTGTGTGTGTGTGTGTGTGTGTGTGTGTGTGTGTGTGTGTGTGTGTGTGTGTGTGTGTTTGTTCCCGGTCATGAGTGGAAACCGCAGGCAGTGAGTGAAACTGATCAAATGTGATCGTTTTGTTGGCAATCGGTGCGCAAGAGCATATAATGCGAACAACACCAACGTATAGTGTGTGTGTGTGTGTGTGTGTGTGTGTGTCTTTAGCTCCGCCCACTGCACGCCTCCACGAGCTCGGCTGTGTTCAGAAAGAATCGGTGCAGTGTATCTGTCTTTTATATGATAAGCTAAAGACTCTTGGGAGATATGAAGGATCAACACTACTCTATAGATACTCAAGATTAAAACTGTGTGTGTGTTATGACCCCTTTTAAAAAAATAGACTGGGTGTATTTTCATTTCTTCGCGACTTATCCATTTTGATTTAATGTTGACTAAAATGATTAGCCCATGCAACCTTTAAAATACATAATCCACAACCAAAAGAAGGATTGAACATAGTCGATGGTAATAGAGAGTGTAATTCAGCGGTGAGCCCTGGCCTCATTAGCCTAGTAAATTAAATCCTAAAGTGTGATTTGAGAAAGCCTCTGTGTGTGTGTGGGATGTGTGCGCGCGTGTGTGTGTGTGTGGCAAGAAGTCCCACCCATATTTGTTCTGCCAGCAGACTGCTCACACTGTGAAGGTGGACCTCACACAGCGCTCAGCCAAAGCCGCAGCGTTTCCGACAGCGCTCCGAGCCTGCAGGGAGAACGGAGGAGATCCTGCCAGATATCAGAGTACATTTCTCAGGACAGCCAGCTGGGTGTCTGAGTCTGACAGAAGAAGAAATCTCCATCACACCACAGACGAGACACTGAGGACTTTCCTGACACTCATCGGCGAGAGAGAATCAAAAGCCCCTCAGTGTGTTTGGGACGAAACACCGGCGGTTTGCCCGGGGACACTAGACATCCAGAAATCTGTAATTATTGTCGTTGAGGGGCGTCATTATACCTGTCATCATTACACAGTGTCTTCCCTCATTCATCTTCTGCGCTCAGATCCAAGCATGTTGAGTAAATAATTAAAGACGCATTAGAGTATTATTCAGGCAGGTGAAAGATGCTCTATTGATACAACAAAAGTCAAACCACACCGAGAATTCATCACGAAACCACACTAGTATTATGTCCGCTGTGTTTGGCGTGGAATCTGCAAGCTATTCCCCGTCTTGTCATCCAAGGATAAATCAAACCTTTATAAATCTGCTCAAAAGCTTTATAGATGTCCCTGCTGAAAAATCCAGCTAAAACCAGCCTAAAATGGTTGGTTGGTTTTAGCTGGATTAAGCTGGAAGTAGCTGGTTTTAGCTGGTCTCCCAGCCTGGTTTAGCTGGTATTAGCTGGTCAAACTGGTCACCCAGCCTGATTTAACTGGTTTTTGCAGGTTTCACAGGCTGGCTTAGCTGGTGTTCAGCTGGTTTTAGCTGGTCTCCAAGCCTGGCTTAGCTGGTCAAGCTGGTCTCCCAGCCTGGTTTAGCTGGTGTTCAGCTGGTCAAGCTGGTCTCCCAGCCTGGTTTAGCTGGTGTTCAGCTGCCTGGTTTTTGCTGGTCTGACAGCCTGGTTTAGCTGATCAAGCTGGTTTCCCAATCTGGACTGGAAGTTGGTGGTCTGCTTGTTTTAGCTGGTCTCCCAGCCTAGCAAAGCTGGTGAACATCTTACCTAATTACAAATCAATCAGATTCCATGCTAAGACCACACTGACCAGCTAAGACCAACACTGACCAGCTAAGACCACACTGACCAGCTAAGACCAACACTGACCAGCTAAGACCACACTGACCAGCTAAGACCAACACCGACCAGCTAAGACCAACACTGACCAGCTAAGACCAACACTGACCAGCTAAGACCAACACTGACCAGCTAAGACCAACACCGGCCAGCTAAGACCACACTGACCAGCTAAGACCACACTGACCAGCTAAGACCAACACCGACCAGCTAAGACCACACTGACCAGCTAAGACCAACACCGACCAGCTAAGACCAACACTGACCAGCTAAGACCAACACTGACCAGCTAAGACCACACTGACCAGCTAAGACCAACACCGACCAGCTAAGACCAACACTGACCAGCTAAGACCAACACTGACCAGCTAAGACCAACACTGACCAGCTAAGACCAACACCGACCAGCTAAGACCACACTGACCAGCTAAGACCACACTGACCAGCTAAGACCAACACCGACCAGCTAAGACCACACTGACCAGCTAAGACCAACACTGACCAGCTAAGACCAACACTGACCAGCTAAGACCACACTGACCAGCTAAGACCAACACCGACCAGCTAAGACCACACTGACCAGCTAAGACCACACTGACCAGCTAAGACCACACTGACCAGCTAAGACCAACACCGACCAGCTAAGACCAACACTGACCATCTAAGACCAACACTGACCAGCGAAGACCAACACCGACCAGCTAAGACCACACTGACCAGCTAAGACCAACACTGACCAGCTAAGACCAACACTGACCAGCTAAGACCAACACCGACCAGCTAAGACCAACACTGACCATCTAAGACCAACACTGACCAGCTAAGACCAACACCGACCAGCTAAGACCAACACTGACCAGCTAAGACCACACTGACCAGCTAAGACCAACACCGACCAGCTAAGACCAACACTGACCATCTAAGACCAACACTGACCAGCTAAGACCAACACCGACCAGCTAAGACCAACACTGACCAGCTAAGACCAACACTGACCAGCTAAGACCAACACCGGCCAGCTAAGACCAACACTGACCAGCTAAGACCAACACTGACCAGCTAAGACCAACACCGACCAGCTAAGACCACACTGACCAGCTAAGACCACACTGACCAGCTAAGACCACACTGACCAGCTAAGACCAACACTGACCAGCTAAGACCAACACTGACCAGCTAAGACCAACACCGACCAGCTAAGACCAACACTGACCAGCTAAGACCAACACTGACCAGCTAAGACCAACACCGGCCAGCTAAGACCAACACTGACCAGCTAAGACCAACACTGACCAGCTAAGACCAACACCGACCAGCTAAGACCACACTGACCAGCTAAGACCAACCCCGACCAGCTAAGACTAGCTAAAAAGTGTTCAAAACCCCTCTTAAACCAGCCTGAAAAACCAGCTATGACCAGGCTGGGAGACCAGCTAAAACCAGCCTAACCATGTTAGGCTGGTTTTAGCTGGATTTTTCAGCAGGGGTCTTCTTTCTTCCAGATTTAGCCGGGTCTAAAAGATGGATCGGGTCCAGAAGGATAAAACAATTACACATAAACACGAGTCAACCACCAACGACTGTTTTATCAGCCACTGGGAGAGGAAGATATCACAGGAAGCCTCAACTATGACATTAAATAGCGATTAAACACTGCTTAGATGTGCCTCGGTCATAATTAACAGAAAATTCCCCCAACCGTAATGAGCCACTGCAAGATATAACGCTCATTTTCCTCCAGAAAGTCCCGGTGTTTGGTGCCTGGAGGCGGAGAGATAGTGTGGGCACGGCGTGGGGAGCATGTGTGGTCACAGACCTCACAGACCGATGGACACAGACACACACAGAGATCACAGGAGCCAGGCGGACTGATGTGTGCAGTGAAAAACATTATTTTTAGATTGAGTAAATAATGTTGAAAACAATTTACTTTGTATTAAATATCACATACACGATAAAAGATTCATTCATTCAGTCATTCTTTATTTAACCAGGTTAAAAAGAGTGACCTGGCCAAGAAAAGGAACACGCAGGCCCAATATTGAAGATGGACATTTTCTGCACACGACACCAGACTTGAAGACGCCTTTCTACAACCTCCGAGGTCAACAATGATCTAATTCTAGTGATGGGGTGACAACTAGTCTACCTAGTTTACTGATATGCTCTGCTATCTATCCTTGTGTAGAAATTTACTGTGACCATTTTCTCTGGTGTGTTAGAGGGAGCGTGGCCTACGAACTCCTTGTGAGACTTGAAGCTGGCTTCTGCTGATGAAACTGCAAACTATTCTTCAGTAAATTTGTCTTTAATTAATCTAACTCCTGACTCTTGGTCTTCATTTTTCACTACTGGTCCTGGGTCCTAAGCTGTTACCCTAACAGTTTCGACCACATTAGTTCCCAAGCAAAATGGAGGAGAGGTTGGTCATTGCTGAGGCGGGTTTGATAAGAAGTCGCGCAACACTTTTTATAGGCAACATTTTCGCTCTAGAACGCTTGTTTTTCAGCTGGAATGCAATTAATTTGCTCAAAACAACACCGATATGGCCAATTGCATTAATCTTGCACTTCAACCAGGACAGTTATTGTAATGTAGGCTGCACACAAATGAATGTTAATTATAGATTAGATTATATTAGATTAGATTAGATTAGATTAGATTAGATTAGATTAGATTAGATTAGATTCAACTTTATTGTCATTACACAAGTACAAGTACAAGGCAACGAAATGCAGTTTAGGTCTAACCAGAAGTGCAATAGCAGCAAGTGCAGGATATACAATGGATGAATAAGTGCAGGACATGGATATGTACTGAATATATATATATATATATATATATATATATATATATATATATATATATATATATAGAGAGAGAGAGAGAGAGAGAGAGAGAGAGAGAGAGAGAGAGAGAGAGAGAGAGAGAGAGAGAGAGAGAGAGAGAGAGAGAGAGAGAGAGAGAGATGGTTATTACTATAAACAGAATTTACAGGTGAATATGTACTATGAATATAATATACAGATGGCTATTACTATAAACAGAATTTTACAGATAGAGGTATACAATATGTTAGGCTAAGATGAGGAATACAGCAGTGGATTAAGGTAGTGCAATAAATTATGGACAGAAGCTATCTGAAAAAAAGTGTAAAGTGCAATGGAAGTGTTTGCATATTACAGTTAGAAGTACGGTGCAAACTGTGAATACAGTCGGCAGTGCAAATGAGCATAATCCAGTTAAGGTATGGTAGTGCAAGATGCATAAGTAAACAGTTTTTCCAGTAGTGCAAATAACAAGTGAAGGCAGATGTGAGGTAGGAGAGTTGGCAGTATATGAGGGGAGTGGATCAGTGAGGGTTAGAGTTCAATAAAGAGACAGCTCTGGGGAAAAAACTGTTCTTTAGTCTGCTGGTTCTGGTCCGGAGGATCCTGAAACGCCTGCCGGAGGGCAGGAGAGAAAACAGTCTGTGGGCTGGGAGAGAGGAGTCCTTGAGGATGCTGCGAGCTCGATGCAGACAGCGTTTCCTCTGGATGTGCTCGATGGCAGGTAGCGGAGTCCCTGTGATGCGCTGGGCAGTTTTCACCACCCGCTGCAGTGCAACAGAGCAGCTCCCATACCATTCTGCCACACAGTTGGTCAGGATGCTTTCTATTGCGCAGCGGTAGAAGTTCACCAGGATAGCCGAAGAGAGCTGATTCTTCCTCAGTGTCCTCAGGAAGAAGAGGCGCTGGTGAGCCTTCTTGACCAGGCTGTAAATGTATAGACCAATGCTAGTAAACGTCTCCTATGAGCTTAACCATGAACACAAAAGCCACACCACACAAATGGCTTTTAATTGGTTTATATATTGGCAAACAAGTCAAGTTCTTTCAATCGATCTGTTTTTTTTTTTTTTTACTTTCACATTTAAATTATTTCATGAGGTTATCTTATACGGTTATACCCAGTGATGGGAATAACGGCGTTATAGATAAACGGCGTTACTAATGGAATTATTTTTTCAGTAACGAGTAATCAAACGGATTACCGTTTCTCCTGTTACAACGCCGTTAGCGTTACTGAGAATAAAATGCGGCGTTACTATAATTGAGCTCACTGAAGCGGTTTTCATCCGAACAGGCTCTCTTTCAGTCGGACCTGCAACGTGTGTGTGTGTGCGGGCGTGCGTGCGTGCATGCATGTTGGGGGGTGGGTGGGGTGGTACACATAACTGATGATGATTAATGGGTGGGAGACAAGATTGAGGTTGATAGGTTGAGTTCACACACACACACACACACACACACACACACACACGCATTTGCAAAGTCACACATGACCAGGAGGAGTCAGAGCGATGGCAAGTCCAACGACTTCAAAGGTAGTGTTCGCAAACTGGAAGTATAAGCGCTACTTTTCCCTCGTTGAGGTGAAAGGTAAGAATGTTTATGTAACGTGCAACTTAAAGAGAAAGAGTCTCTCCACGTCTCTGGCAAGTAATTCTAATCTAATGAAGCTCCTCACATCATCACAGCCACAACATTAGTGGCTAAAAACCAGGGCTGGACTGGTAATCGGGCATTTTCCCGGTGGGCCGACGCACTTTGGGGCCGATACAAGGTTATTTATTTATTTATTTAGGTTTTTTTGCCACGGACTGGCCCATCATGCAGGGACAGCGGCCCATTGGTTTGTCTTCTGAATTGACAGGCCACAGCGAGAGAGACCTTCTTTCTTCCATATTCATAGACTGTGTCCATATTAGGCGCTGTTTTTTTTTATTGTATTTTTTTATTTTTTATTTGGGCGCATGAAACCGCAAAAGGCGAATATCCGCACAGCGCTGCTGCTGACGAACATGCTCTGCGTTTCTGCTGCTCTATTAAGTGATGAATGGCACTTTGACTCTGAATTTTGTTTTATACAATCGTGTGATATGGTAACATAACGGTTCTTTGGTGAATCAGCTGAAAATAGCCGTGAGCATGTACATACACAACGAGGTAAATTGGAAAATGGCAATACACACTACAAACTTCTCACCCTAGCACAACCACAATTTACCTTGCAGCTACTAACAGTGAAGAAATATGGTGTATTGGCACAAATGTATTTATTAAAAATGTTGCTATTATTATAGGCTACATTAAATATTGCGCAATATAAATCACTTTTATAGAGGCTGTTTTTGTATTTTCTATGTGTTTACAATATTTTTTTTATTACAAATTCAATAGTTTATTTATTTATTTATTTATTTATTTTACCCATGGTAATGAGGAGCATGGTTTGGCCAAAATTGGCCAACAGTTAAACTCGGTTAAAAGAGACAACGTCATACAGGTTTGGAACTTTACACAACAGAATTTAAAAGCAGCAAATGTACTTTATTGCATCCTAGCTCAAAGTCAGCGCTTTACTGTCAAGTGCATTTCTGTGTGACAAAAGTGCAATATCAAGTTTGAGATCTACATTTGCAGTAAATTCAATAATATCCATCATTATTTGTCCCTGTCCTAGTTTTATTTATTTACTCCAATGTAAGGCCCTAACCCCAGCAAAAACATTCACGAGGAACTCATGGGCCGGATGGGCTGGGTTTGCCAGGGCCGAATTTTATCCCCAGTCCAGCCCTGCTAAAAACCCAGGTGATAACGTGAGCTCCACTACCAAAGGAGTAGTAGCATATAGTACTGATAATATTTACACAATATTTACACTATAGTAGGCCTACTGATAATATTTACAATAATATATTGAATTGATAGGTGTCTCTCACATTGTCCCACAGCAACATTACAATAGTGTACATTAATGTACAATGTTTTATAATAATAATGTATTCTATTTAGTGTCCAATTCATTCATTTAACATAATTAATATTGGAGGCATCCAAGTTATTTGACATATTTGAACATTTGAAGAAAAAATGATGTAAGTTACTAACTCAGTTACTATTTGTAAGAAGTAACTAGTAACTATAACTAATTACTTTTTTAAAGTAATGTGCCCAACACTGGTTATACCCTACCTGTGCTCAGTTTGCACAAAGGCCGAACAACATGATTGTTTGCTTTGGCCCCTTTAAATAAAGTTTAAATAAAGACCAAGCATTCGATCTACGTCAGATGTTACTACACACATCACAACATGTAAATAGGAAAATGTTGTCTCTTATTGAGCAGTCGGCTAGCTGGAGCCATTTACCTCCAGTCTTTGTACTAAGCTAGGCTAGCTGGAGCCATTTACCTCCTGTATTTGTGCTAAGCTAGGCTAGCTGGAGCCATTTACCTCCAGTCTTTGTGCTAAGCTAGGCTAGCTGGAGCCATTTACCTCCAGTCTTTGTGCTAAGCTAGGCTAGCTGGAGCCATTTACCTCCAGTCTTTGTGCTAAGCTAGGCTAGCTGGAGCCATTTACCTCCAGTCTACCTCTAGGTTAGCTGTGGGTGCGTTAGACGGAGTTATGCCATGGAGATGAGAATGGTATGCATGGATACCATTCATACATTCTCTAACTCTGGGGGATACGGTGATTAAGATAAAGTCCCAAAAAGTCGGCATATTCCTTAACATAAACATACAAATACACATCAAGACAGAAAAACACAATCAAGGATCACACCAGCAATTTACCAAAGGAGAAAACACATAGGCCCGGTTTCACAGACAGGGCTTAGACTAAGCCAGGATTAGGCCTTAGTTCAATTAGGACATTTAAGTAACTTTTATAAATGTCCCCATGAAAAAAACATTACTGGTGTGCATCTTGAGAAAAAAACAATGCCACTGACATATTTTAAGATTTGTCAGTGCAAGATTCTTTCAGTTAAAATAGCTCAAACATGCATTTTAGTCTAGGATTAGCTTAAGCATTGTCTGTGAAACCGGGGGATAATATGTTAAAAGTAACTTAATCTCGTTTAGTGATGGAAGCATTTTTTAAAATAGGCTCATTTTCCGTCTCCCCTAGAGTTGAGTTTTACCGTTTTCGAATCCATTCAGCCGATCTCCGGGTCTCCACTTTTAGCATAGCTTAGCATAGGGTGAGCATGTCCTGTTTTCCCAGGACATGTCCTGGCCCTAATATAACAATTTTCTATCCATACAGAGGGGGCATACTTTAAATGTATTGAAATTAATAAGGAATCTTTGAGTAAACTTCGAGTATCATTTGAGTATCTCATTGCCGGGCCGAGTGTCCTGGTTTTCGGTAATCAAAATATGGTCACCCTAGCTTAGCACAGATCATTGAGTCTGATTAGACTGTTAGCATTGATATTTTTCAGATTTAAAACTCAACTCTTCTGTAGTCACATCGTGTACTAAGACCGACGGAAAATGAGAAGTTGTGATTTTCTAGGCCGATATGGCAGGAACTATTCTCTCATTCCTGCGTAATGATCAAGAGCTGTGAGCCGTCCCATGAGTGCAGCGGCACAATGATATTACACAGCGCCTCTTTTCCGTTCTTGAATCTTAAGAAGGAATCCCATGTCTCTAGCTATTCTGTATTGTGTAAAGAAAATACAGTACACCCTCACCATTTACTTGTCTTTGCCATCCGAGATGTACACGACTTTCTTTCTTCAGAAGAACACAGAAAAATAAATCATCTCTGCTAATGAAAACCCATTTGGGTTCTTAAAAGTTCAAGCATCGAACAGCACAGCAATAACTACAGAAATCCATACGACCCCAAGCCATAAACAACAGAACGATGAAAGTGAACCATTTCAGAACTGATTTCAACATATTTAGTCTTTACACAGTAAATCTCACAACATGAATCCATGTGTTATTACTCACACCACTAATCTTAAGATTTGTACCCATAATCCGTGACTTTATTATAGTTTTTTTCTCTCTACCTCTCCTTATGCCCTCCTCTCCTCCCTTTCATTACCGAGGTCTGGCCCGTGACTCTCTGCCTGGACCCTGGCCACAATTAGGAATTATAGCAATCATTAACCAAGTGGGATATGAGGCAAGCCAAGGCCAGACAGCATGTAAAACAGTCAAGCCCCTACCACAGACACTCCCCGAGCACAGTCAGGGAGCCTGGCAGGGCCCATAGCTCCGGAAGGGAATGTCCTTCCAGACTGGCCTGGAGCTGGAGGCAACTGGGATGTGTCTTACCACTGCCACTACAGCGCAAGACCCGTGTCATAGTGGAGAAAGGCCTACACAAGCTTTACAGGGAATCTGAAGGGTTTTATGAAGTGTCACCCTGCAAAGTCTGTGTTTAAAGCCACTGAGTTAATGATGACTGTCGGTGCCATTATCACAAATTACAAATCCTTGGGGAGAACAGCCTTTCAGCATGTGATGCCCGCATTAATGAAGTCCTCAGAGAGCAATTACCAGTAATAATAATAGTTTATTTTAACCCAAATGCTTGGGTTCAGACTGTTGGGTCATTTTATTGGGTTATTTTTAATATTTTTTAACCCAAATGCTTGGGTTTAGCCTGCTGATGTTACGGGTGTACGTGCAGCAGTGAATAGGAATTTCAGGACTTTCACAAAGACAGGTATTTATTCAAAAGAGCGTTGAACAGAACACAAAGCTGCATAAACACAACGAGTAAACATAACGGAGACCAGACCAGGAATGAATGAACACGAGGGAACTAAATACAAACACTGAAGACTACTAACGAGGGGCACAGGTGATACAGATAAGGATAACTAAACACAGCTGAACAGAACTAGACTAACGAGGGTATCCAAGGAAACAGAAAGGGGCGGGAAACATAGACAAAGGAACATGTGATCAAAGCAAACAACATGACAAACACAGATCTGTAACATAACGCCCTCCTCCCGGTAGGCGCGTCCTCTCGCCGTAGAAGTCCAAATGGGGAGGGAGGGTGGGCACCCTGGAGTCCTGGGGGCGGGAGCACTGGGGTCTGACTGGCTGGGGGGCCTCCAGGGTGGATCCGTGGGCAGCCATGGCGGGTCAGGAGCCTGGGGTGGCCATGGCGGGTCAGGAGACCTGGGCGGGTCTGGAGCCTTGGGCGGAGCAGGAGACCTGGGCGGGTCCGGAGCCTTGAGCGGAGCAGGAGACCTGGGCGGGTCCGGAGCCTTGGGCAGAGCAGGAGACCTGGGCGGGTCCGGAGCCTTGAGCGGAGCAGGAGACCTGGGCGGGTCCGGAGCCTTGGGCGGAGCAGGAGACCTGGGCGGGTCCGGAGCCTTGAGCGGAGCAGGAGACCTGGGCGGGTCCGGAGCCTTGGGCGGAGCAGGAGACCTGGGCGGGTCCGGAGCCTTGGGCAGAGCAGGAGACCTGGGCGGGTCCGGAGCCTTGGGCAGAGCAGGAGACCTGAGCGGGTCCGGAGCCTTGGGCGGAGCAGGAGACCTGGGCGGGTCCGGAGCCTTGGGCGGAGCAGGAGACCTGGGCGGGTCTGGAGCCTTGGGCAGAGCAGGAGACCTGGGCGGGTCCGGAGCCTTGGGCGGAGCAGGAGACCTGGGCGGGTCCGGAGCCTTGGGCAGAGCAGGAGACCTGGGCGGGTCCGGAGCCTTGGGCGGAGCAGGAGACCTGGCCGGAGCAGGAGACCTGGGCGGATCCGGAGCCTTGGGCGGATCCGGAGCCTTGGGCGGAGCAGGAGACCTGGGCGGGTCCGGAGCCTTGGGCGGAGCAGGAGTCTTAGGGCGCCTAGGCCAAACCAGAGCCCCACCCGCATGTGTACCACCCACATGTTTCCCACCCACAGGTACATGGCCCCCCAAAAAAAATTTCTTTGGGGAATTCAGTGCTGCGCTCCAGTTCATTTTTATTATGCCCTTCACTCGTTAACTTCCCTCCGCCTTGTTCACTCGGATGTGCGTCATTGCTTACGTTGCATGAGTGCCCACTACTGGAGGAACATTTGCAATGGACTGAACTGGAACATCCTAAGCCCTTGATCACTTCGAATCCACTATGGAGTTGATTTATTATTTATTTTTTTCCCTTACGAAATTGTTTAATGCAGCATTCTATATGTATATAGGTGTGTTTGGGTTGTTTTAAATGTTTGAAAAAAAACAAATGTAATATCATAGAGTTGTTTGTGGTGGGGTAAATTAAACGCGATATGCGGTGACGTCACAATCGTGTTGCATTGTGGTATATGAAGCTGCCTGAAGTGTACATATGAAGTAGACTCGCTCCCTCGGCCAAAATCGAGGGAGCAAGGGTCTGTCCATATAAACTTCCCTTGTCCACTTCACGAAGTGGAACGCACTTCAAAATGGCAGCGGGGATTCCCCCGAGGGGAAGTGCTTAGGGAAGTTTGCAAGTGCGTGTCTAAAACTGGAGTGGAACGCAGCACTGATGAAACCTTCGCACAACTTCGAAACCTACCCTATCCCAGAATTCATTGCACACTGATTTGGACAGGATTTGACAGGTCCGCATTCCCGCGCACTCGATCAGATTTCTTGCGAAGACGGTAGCGGTCGGTAACTCAAGTGTAGCCTGGATACTATTGAACACAACAGCGCAACCGCTTGAAATTGAAGTAAACAAAACGTTTAGTGCATTCGAACAGTCCCCAGTTCCCTGCCCCGAGCAACCTGGCGAGATAAACTTTAATTGACCAATTTTAACTTGCATAAATGTTATTTATTTCTCAACCATTCTCTCAAGAGGAATCAGTCCATTCTCTGCCTTTTCGCTCTTTTTTTCTTTTATCTTTCTTTTTTCTGCACTTTCCCCGCAATAGGATCTATTCTGCACCGCACCCTCCCGCTCGCGCTTAAAATTCACTCCGTGCTCACCCGCTATAAATTATTTTTTTCCCGACCCGACCGATCCAGCTAAATTTAGATTTCGTTTCCACAATCTCTCTTTTAAATTTCCCCTACAGAAAGAGAGAGACTGGGGATAACAAAAGTAATAGGCTATGTTGGCCATGCAATCATTTATTTATTTTTCTTATCATACTGTCAACACCGTAGCTATAAAATAAAATAGGCTAAATCAAATGCGACATCTGTCACTCAAAACTATAAGTCAAAATGTAAATAAACGAAAACTGCTGACTTTACTAGCTGTACTGCAGAATAAAGTATTTTATAGGAATTAATTAATGTCGCTCACTGACGACGGTCCATTAGGCTATCGAAAGTCTCCTCCAAAGGCTGAATGTAAAGTCGTGGCCGGGATGCACATAACAATTTCTATATATTTTAAAAAAAAATTAATTATTTGTAAATGAAACAAAGTAATTGCTGTCTATTGTTCATTTTCGTTAACTTGAAATGTGTAGGCTAAATAAAAGAGAAGTGGTTGTTCTGTAGGCTACATTGTTTATTTTTGTAATGCAAGTTATAATTTGTACATTAAACAAATTCATATATGTTCATACATATATTTTCTTGTCATGTAAATTAAAATGTGTAAATGAAAATAAATTGGTCTATAGATTACTTAAAGTACTTTTTACAACTATTCATAGGCCTACAATATAACTTAAGTTTAACATTAGAAACAACTGAAATTTAAATTATGGATGGCAATGCACAATAGAGACCTGGTAAGGCCTGTGCCAGCGGGATATCATCGTCATCTGGGATGAGTACATATTTCCACTGTTCGCAGGTTTGCGGGGCTGAATCGGTCAACGGCTGCCATGCCATAAAAAATAGGCTACAATGCATCTGAGATGATGTGAGTTAAATAAAAATAAGTACTTAAATAAAGACTTGGACATAAATATATAAATGTTTCAAATATATTGTAACAGTTACATGTAACATAATAAATAAACAATAGTTGCAACTTAACGATTAAATATTTAACCATTGGCTACCGATTTACGTGCTTATGGTCTGCGTCGCAGGCTTTGAAGCATGTCAAAATCCAATAAAACTCAACAAAAAAAAAAATTCTGCTCCATTTCTCTTTTTAAAATCTCCTCGCGAACGTCCGCTGTCAGTTGTCACACGCCTTCTATAGCCCATTCAACAACGCTCGGTTCAGTGTTGCCAAGTCTGGGCTACATTTAGGCCTACTGTTGGTGTGGGTGGTTTGTAGCCTATAGTCCACAGGTTTAAGTTGTCTTTACTTTAGCAATATTTCTACCGGGCGCCCCTGCGTTTTGGCATATTTTGGGCCATTTTGGCCATGATTCCACTACTTTTGATTAGTAATTTGGAGGGGTTTTGTTGTGCATACCTGGCAACCCTGTCCCTCGGTTCGCCCTTCATGCACTTCTAAGGCACTTCGAAGTGCACGGCCTTCGGAGTGTGCACCCTTCACTTTGGGACACAGCTACTGTGTTTTATTCCTGTTTGCCCATGTGTTTGTGTGTTTATATCTCTGTCACCTGTGTCTGTTAATTAGTTCGGTCCTCCTCCGCTAATAGCCGTCCAAACACAGCCCTGACTTCTAGGCTAAAACTAGGCAAAATTTGGGCTGTTAGTGAAATGTAATAGCCGTCTAACCAAAGAAATGAAACCAAACACCTTGTAATCACTGTTTACTTTGGGATATCATTCATCTCTCAAGTTATTTGGGCAAAAACGACCGAATTCAAGATTATTTTGGCTAGAAGTGGGTAACTCATAGCAGGACTATATCAGGTCTATAGATGGTTAAATGACGACTATTGCTTTCTGGGTACCTATAGGCTACATATTGCCATTTATGCAGGTAACTGGTTCTTTGAATCTCGGATGACCGTCAGAGGCAGTGTAAACACTATTGGATTATTGTAGCGCCAGCCAGATAGGTCGAGAAAATATACCACCAAAGTCACATGACGTATGCCTAGCCCTGGGGGGTTATAAGAAATTAGCTCAGCACTCATTTCAACCACAGTTACATGCGTAATAGCGTTCTGTTTAGTTCCTACTGACCGCCATAGGCAGTGTAAACACTATTGGATGACACATATTAATATAGTCATGAGGAATGCCACCCACCTGATGAAAAATTAAGGCCACTCCTGAAGAACTGCCAAACTTTGACCTTATAAAACGTGCATGGAGAAGCCCAAGTAGCAGCATTGCAAATGTCCACCCAGGAAACTCCTTTAAAAACAGCCCATGAACATGAGATTTCCCTAGTGGAATGACAAGTTAGACCCCAGGGCAATGGTTTCCCTACTGCCTTGTAAGCCAGTGTTATAGTCCCCACTATCCATTTTTGGAAGAAAAGACGGTTTGGGTTGTAGGACCACCCCAGAAAGACAATTCGCTAACAGACAGCGCGTGCAACACACTGACTCATTTCGCAGAAGCAATAGCCAACAAAAAAACGTCTTCAAGGATATCCATTTAATGTCAATGCTTTACAAGGGCTCAAACTGGGATGAGCAAAGGAATGCAAGCACGAGTGGCAAATCCCACACAGGAAAGTGAGGATTCTGAGCAGGCTTCAGACGGTGTGCACCCTTCAGAAAACTGCAGACAAGACCGTGAAATCCAAGAGAAGATCCCCAAAGTGGAACATGATATGCAGAAATCGTACACTTTCATTGTGGAAGCCGCTTTGCCCTCCTCTAGTAAATGTTGAAGAAATCTTAAGATGCTCTGAATGTTGCAAGGATTGAGCCCCGGCAACACCACGAAGAGAAAAGCTTTCAATGAGAAGCATAAATCTTGTGGAAGACGCCCTAGCATTGGAGAGGGTTTGAATAACACAATGGTCAGACCCAAAGCTACACACGACCTGGATCAGGGTACCAGACGCTGACCTCCAGCTGGGAGAAGAGGTCCTACCTAGAGCGAAGCTTCCATGGATTGCCTGTCAGGAGTCTCAGCAACAAAGGAAACCATTGTCTGCATGGTCATCGCAGTGCCACGAGTAGCACTTGCACGGGGAGATCCTGTGTAATGTCTCTCATAACAGAGGGATAGGTAGGAATGCATATATTAGGCAGTTCGGCCATTTGTGAGTCCTGTGCTGCGTTCCACTCCAGTTTTAGACACGCACTTGCGAACTTCCCTAAGCACTTCCCCTCGGGGGAATCCCCGCCACCATTTTGAAGTGCGTTCCACTTCGTGAAGTGGACAAGGGAAGTTTATATGGACAGACCCTTGCTCCCTCGATTTTGGCAGAGGGAGCGAGTCTACTTCATATGTACACTTCAGGCAGCTTCATATACCACAATGCAACACGATTGTGACGTCACCGCATATCGCGTTTAATTTACCCCACCACAAACAACTCTATGATATTACATTTGTTTTTTTTACAACATTGAAAACACCCCAAACACACCTATATACATATAGAATGCTGCATTAAACAATTTCGTAAAGGAAAAAAAAAAAATCAACTCCATAGTGGATTCGAAGTGATCAAGGGCTTAGGACGTTCCAGTTCAGTCCATTGCAAATGTTCCTCCAGTAGTGGGCACTCATGCAACGTAAGCAATGACGCACATCCGAGTGAACAAGGCGGAGGGAAGTTAACGAGTGAAGGGCATAATAAAAATGAACTGGAACAAAGCACTGGTCCAAGGGACTGGATACTTCAGTCTTTGAACCCTCACTTCTGTGAGAGGTCATCTCTCAAGCAAAAACATCCACTTCTGCTCTTCCAAATTGTAGCCAGATCTCCTACACTACATTACATTTACATTTATGCATTTGGCAGACGCTTATACCCAAAGTGACTTACAGGGACCTTATTACAGGGACATAATAATACGATGAGTTGGCCCTGGAGCAACATGGAGTAAAGTGCCTTGCTCAAGGACACACTGGTGGTGACCCCTGGGATCGAACCAGCAACCTTCTGCATATCAGTTCCATGGTTTAACCCACTGGACCACCATCTCACTACATCTGGATGAAGCCTCCATTCTTCTGGATGTAATTGATCCACCCTGATTGATTTCGTGCCACCCTGGTGGTTCAGATGATACACTGTTGGGGTATTGTCGGGCCGAACGAGAACATGGCGGCAAGAAACACCTTACAGCTCTGAACACTACATGTAGTTTTAGCAGGTTGATATTTTCTGGGGCCTGGGTCGGTGTCCAGTGTCTGCAAATACCCATCTGATTCCACGTTGCCGCCCACCCTGTGAGGTAAGTACCGCTAACATCCCTATTAGTAGTAGAACCACCCGGTACCGCAAAGACACACCCGGGCGAAAGTAAGCCCAGAGTTGCAGAATGTTTGTCAACCGTTCCAGACATTAGCCGGGAATTCAGGGTCATACCTATGAACGTAGCGTGCCAGAAAAACCCAACTTCTGCACGTGTCTCAAATGCAGTGAGGAGTCTTGCGCAGCCTACCGTTTGGTGGGGGTCCTCCTGGCAACTGTCGATGAGTTGGCCGAAAAAGGCCTGTGACTGGGGAGTGTTTCCAACACTTCCGGAACATTAGGTCCAAAAAGATGCCTTGGAACAAATGGAAGATCTCTCAAGGTTTTCTCACAGTCCTCAGATAGTCATGCTTGGGCACGCCACACTTGACGGCGGGCTGCCAGAAGCGTGGCTTACCCAGCTCGCGGGACACATGGCCCATTACCAAAAGAGCCGCTTGCAGGAACTGTGAAATTAAGGGATCAACATGTGCTGGTTCCAGCGTACTGGTGGCAGCAAGAAGTACCGTATTTCCTCAAATAAAAGCCTGTAGTCAATTAAACGCCGGGCCTCTGATAGTGGCCGGGGGCGTGGCGAGCACGAACAAATAAAGGCTGGTCTCAAATTAAGGCCGGGAAAACATTATTTCCTTTCATTTCATGTGCATTCAAGTTCAGCGTAATGTACAGTAGGGTTGTGCCGAAGGAGCGAAACCATCGTGACCATCGCCCCCCGCTGGGAGTCTTCGAGTGCGACGCACAATCCTGGTCTCTTCTACACTGAACCTAAACACTTTGCAGGGATTGCTCTGTAAATTAAATTGAGAATATAACTGATGCATATCTGCTATTTTAAATACTGTAGTCTATGAGAGATGTGACGTGTGTTAGTCTGTGAAAGCTACACAAATGATCTGGACAATCTCTTAGCCTCGTCTTTTTTACACATCTTACTCTGCATTTAACTTAAACAATTTTATTTTGTACAAGAAAACAGCATAGGCTTCAAAATAAATTATGTTATTGAAATATTGTAAAGTGGTCATTTGAACTACACGAACGAACATTTAAAAAACAAAAAGCAAAAGCAAAATTGAATAGCTCCATAATGGATTGAGAAAAGTGCGCGCATTAGTTGGGTTAGAAAAATAACGTTATAGTTTTTTTTTTATAGTAGAAAATAATATTTATGTAAAGAGATATATATTCAAATAAAAAGTGCTATAAAGGAACACAACTCTTCTTAAGTTGAAGGAAGCTTTTTTCCCTCACGTGGAATATAGAAAGCACATTAGTTGGGTTAGTAAAATAACAAAATTATAGAGTTTATATCGAGTCTATAAAACACGAAAGGTGCTGAGCGGAATGAGCTTCAGAAATGAGCGGATCTCCAGAAAGACGCTTGATCTCCACTGGAGGAAATATTACCGCTCTTTCAACACACACACCGCAACAGTCACAATATGACCTCATGTTTTAAAAACACAATTCAACTTATAAATAACACTTTTTAATGGGCCACTTAAAATGTTTATTACAAATAAATTAGTAATTCTAAAAATGAATAAAATGAACAAAAAAATGCATTGCATTTGCAATCCTTTGAAACACCCCCCACTTCCCGCGCCCCTGATGATATCTGTCCTCTGGAACGCTATCGCTTTTCATTTAAAACGCTTTATTTAAAACAATTATTTTTTCAAATAGACGGAATTCGAAATACAGGCCTGCCCCTAATGAAAGCCTGCTTCAAATAAAAGCCGGTGACCTTCTGCAGTTCAGGTAAATAAAGGCCCCGGCTTTTATTTGAGGAAATACGGTAATTGACAGATTGTGTTATGTAGGCAACAGATTTATATGCCTTCTTTAGCAATGCATTGTGCGATCACATTGCGCACTGGGACATCGCACATTCCCTCATAGAGCCTCGACAGGAGACTAAAGCTGCAACGGACGGCTCTATAACTGGGGTGGAATCTGCGTCAGCCATAGATGCTAACGTCCGAGGAATCTTTGAGAGCCGCGGACCAGAACCTGTGAGGGCATTTGAAAATATAGCCGCAAAATCTTTACATGGTGGCATGGCAAAAGAATTCACAGCTCTGGGCGGCCTGTAAAAAACTGTGACTCATCAAGTCCTAGATGAGCAATTCACCCTTCGCCGCAAGTTTGATTGACAGGCGATCTGACCAATCACATCGCCGAATCTGCCGTTTTGTCCGACAAAGCAGTCAGGAGAGTTAGTAGATTAACGTCGGTGGACTGGATCTTGAAAAACGGTGTGTACTGACGTCTTTCCGCGGTTGAAACAACATTTCTTTTAGTGTTCATTCATGTTTATTTCATGCTTATCAATGAACTAGAAGGGATGATCGGTTCACGAGCAGCTTTAACTGAGGCGCTACAGCGATCAAGACACATTAAAGAGCCACAAAACGCGAGCCACAAAGCCACAAAAATTTAAACAAATATTTATTGTTTAAATTTCTTTAAAAAATGACAATTTCAAAGTTGAGACTTATCAGAAGTAACTTGCTCTGTCCTGTCTGTCGGCGTGTTGTCAGTGTCCTCTTTGCTCTGTGATGTATTTTCTCTACATGAGAACATGTTGTGGTGTGAGAGCGCCATGGCTTGTCGGACATAGCAACAGTAACTAAAAGAGGCGGGTCTTTGCGAACGGTCAATTGCCATTTGAAGCATGGACAAAGTATCATCAGAAGAGGACTGGGCCTGTCCAGATGACTGAACTGACCCCCAACTAGACTCCTTCATTGCTGGATAACCATTTAAAACGTCCACAGCATCCCCAGGATTAGGGATGAAACGATTACCGGTTTCACGATAAACCACGATAAAATTTAGTTACGGTTAGTAATATCGTATCAAATTTAATTATCATTAAAACCGCATGTGATTATCACGATTGTGAAAATTTGCAGTAAATCTTGTCCAGGCTTGTCAGTCTAGCACAGCGCACCGGGAGATTTATCAGATTTCTAAAAGGACCAAATCTGAGGCGTTGTCATTATTTTGGCCTTTACAAAAGTCCTGAGGGAAACTTAATCGAAGATGGTCACCCTGTCTGCAGAACATGCCAGAAGAAAGTCGCTGCAATAGGGGGAACACTTCAAAACTACGAACGCAAGGCAAGTGGACTTTGACCTCAATACCAAAACTACGTCTGGGAAATAATAACGTGAAGCGAACGAACAAATTCAGACAAGACTAGGGTGACATTTAAGGGATAATAATCAGGGCTTGACATTTGCGGGTGTAACGTTAACGTTATTTCGGCTGCACACTAGGCACTCTGGCAGTTGAACTTATTATAGTCTTCTCAAAAGCCATCTGTTATAATCGCGTTGCGCATTATAACCACTCACACGTGTTTCTATTGAGTTTTTTGAATGCAATGTCTCATAATCAGAGGCGTTCAGATTAGCCAGAGTTTTGTTCAGAGCGTGCGTCGCTCTCACTCGCTGAAATCTACACTCAAAGCAGAGATAAACGTGCGTTGTATGCAGGAGATTCACTCATCATACAGTGGTTGACTGTTTTTGTTCTATTTCAGCAGCGAAAATGGTTTAAAAACAAACACAGCAGAACCACAGCGCATCTGATATGACTGGCATAACGCTGGCGAATTTAGGGACCTTCTCTAAAGTTACATACAATATTGGTAAAGTTATACACGTTTCAAACTTCAATAGCATTTGAAGAGAATGACAGTCACAAAACTGACTGTAAAGTGTTCATTTAGGTGTCAGGTATGATGCACACATTTTGATATTTTGACATCACGTTAGGCATTGCTATTGACGACGGCCATTATAAGGAAGGAAATCCCACAGAATAGAATCTAGCTTAAAAAAGTGCTTAGAGCTGCTTTAGTTATTTGTTGTTTGTTGATTTTCAAATATAAAACTTGTTGAAATGTTCTTTTGAACACTTTCATCTCGTTTGAACAAAACCATGATAATATTGATAACCGTGATAATTTGGGTCACAATAATCGTGATGTTAAATTTCCATACCGTTTCATCCCTACCCAGGATCATGAAAAAAAGAATCCAAAGCATCCAAGTCAGAATGATGTGGAAAACCGAGGGGAATCAAGAGACAGCTTCCTGATTCTGCACATTCTCAACCTCCTGTGTCGTCTTCACAGGTGTAGCAGATGTGACCGGCTGAAGCGAATGAAGCGGGCGTTTCAGCTCCGCCATCTCTAAAGAAAAAACATAAACCATCTCAGAAATTTTCTTCAACACGCAAATGTTCATCACTTCACGATGTGAGATAGGAGGGGAGCGGCATACAACTGCCTGAGTTTCACCATCGAATTAGGCAGTCCCTCCGGAAAAACGTGATTAAGCGATCGCATGATTTAATGCATAATCAGCCAAAGTCCTCATATTTATGCGGGGACCGCATTTTTTCAAATACGCCGCACTTTCGCCGCATAAATTGCCTATTTCCATGTGCAAAATATGCAGGGCTAGCATGATTTCATAATCCCCGCATTTTCGTTGCAAAAAAGTCATATATATTAGCAGAAAGTTGAAAAATGTTCGTTTACTTCACACAAGAGCCGCCATTTCCCCCTGTTGCCATGGGAACGTTTTGAAGTGACGTAATTACCCGACAAGAACATCATCGAAAAGCTGCAAACCCCGTGGAGAAACCATAGATATCAGTGAAACCATGATGAAGCGCAAACTCCCATTGGCCAACAAAAATAACAGCAAAAGAGCAAAGCAGTTTCCCGGTGTGTTGACCGATTTCAAAAAACACTGATTCAT